>SDGA01000104.1:0-10000 GCA_006232345.1 Galdieria phlegrea
AATAAACCCTAAATAATAAACCCTAATAAACCCTAATAAACCCTAATAAACCCTAATAAACCCTAATAAACCCTAATAAACCCTAATAAACCCTAATAAACCCTAAATAAACCCTAATAAACCCTAATAAACCCTAATAAACCCTAATAAACCCTAATAAACCCTAATAAACCCTAAATAAACCCTAATAAACCCTAATAAACCCTAATAAACCCTAATAAACCCTAATAAACCCTAATAAACCCTAATAAACCCTAATAAACCCTAATAAACCCTAATAAACCCTAATAAACCCTAATAAACCCTAATAAACCCTAATAAACCCTAATAAACCCTAATAAACCCTAATAAACCCTAATAAACCCTAAATAAACCCTAATAAACCCTAATAAACCCTAATAAACCCTAATAAACCCTAATAAACCCTAATAAACCCTAATAAACCCTAATAAACCCTAATAAACCCTAATAAACCTAATAAACACTAATAAAACTTAATAAAACCTAATAAAACTTAATATAAACCTAATAAAACTTAATAAACTTAATAAACCTAATAATTTTCATTAACTAACAGATTTTCTTTTACATTAATTAAAAATGAACTTTTACTTATCTTTCAAAATAAGTCACTTTTAAACATTCATTACTTTTTTCTTTTATTGTAATTAAATTTTTTTCAAGTGATCTTTGTATTTATTTTTCCATAAAAATTATTTTATTTATAATTTTTTTTTTTATTTTTTTTTAATGTTCGTTATTTTTTTTTTATTTTGTTTGATTTTTTTTTTAATTTATGTTTATTTCTTTGTAATTCTGCCATTTTTAATTTTGTTTTATCTTTATATATTTTTTATGTGTCGATAGAGTTGTTATTGCATTTTAATCTGTGGCTTGTTATTTTTATCTAAAACTCGTCATTCTTTATGCTCATTTTTATTTTGTTTATTTGAGTCACTTTCGTTGAGCCTTTTGAATAAATGAACATTAACTTTTTTGTTCTTATATCTTACGTTTGTCTTTATTTATCGCGTATGTTTTCTACTGATTTTTTATGAAACCAATTATTTTGGAAACAGTATCTTTGTGCTCTAATATCAGTTTTTCATGTGACGACTTTTCATTTTTCAGTACGATTTTTTTTACACTTGTACATTTTACGTCGAAACTGTATTGTTATTTAGGATGGGCAGACCAAGAATGTCGGTCACTGAAACCAATGACAGCAATGTGTCTTCATCGATTAATGTTGGTGTTTGATGTAACATAGTAAAATGTTTGGATAGAATGCAAAAAAATTACCACTACAGAGAAGCTGCATTGCTGGTAGTACCCAGGCAAGTTAATTAAACCGACACAGTTTCTGAAGTTAAGTATCGTTGGACACCTACAGTATTTTTGTCAATTTTTTTTTCAAGGTCATTTGCAAAATTGTGTATTAGAATAACGTAATATTAATATATACAAATTTTGCGTCTATTGGTTAACCATGGTGATTAATTGATGTAATTTTCTTAACACTCAATGTTCAATATTGTGTTGAAGATAGTTCCATTTTGAATCCATTAGAAACTGTACAAAATGACACGTTCTGAATCCTTAGCACAATTATATATATGTGTGTTGCAACAGAAATCAATCGAGTTATGAGTAACATGTTTGCAAGGCTACTTTGCTACAGTCGCATTTCATTCTTTTAACCAACCACTAAAGTTTTCTTTGCTGATAATTACTTTAAAACAATCAAAGCATGCGTTGTCAACCAAATAAATATTTATCCTATGGCTTAATAACCTGTCTTCTTTGACGTTCAAGAACAGTGTCTACTTTTATGCACTTATCAGGTGTTGTTATAATACATACCATTTTAAAGCTTGGTTCTGAAGACCAATGTACAAGTCGTTCATTACCAGTTAGATGTTAGCTAATGTAACTTGATTGATTTTAGCAAAAAGAACAAGCAAGTTTCCAACGACGAAATAAAAGCTGCTACCCTTGGGAAAGTTATTTCTTTACTGAACTTGCACACAATACACTACCTAATGTTTTGAGGCAACTTGTGTAAAAATGAGAAATAATTTTCCTAATATCCGTCTCTGCTTAACAAGGATGACAAAAAGTAATTCAACAATGAAAAGTAAGTGTGCTTGGCCCTTTTGTATCGTTTGTCAGCATGCGATATGATTACACAAATAATAAAATTGCAAAAACCTATATTTAGGTGATAAACCACCAATACCATCGAAGTGCTCTTATATGGTTGTCTCTTCTAGTGTAATATCATTTGAGACGTTCGTTTCTCTCTCTATGCTTAATTGAGCTTGAATACCTTTAAAGGTGTCTTGTAGTGTAGTTTCACTACATGCTTTCTCAACTGTCTCTTACTGTGAACTAGTCTCAATTCTGCAATTGAGGTTCAGAACACAATGTTTTTCATATTTGAGCGTGCGGTACATCTGTTAATACCAATCACAACTAAAAATATGGAAGAAAAATGTTGTTGATATCTACACAAATAGTAGTAGCATATAGCTTGAGTATTGAAGAAAAAAGTTACAATAGGCTAAAGGCATAATTTGTTGCCATGTTCACAATGAATGCAGTTTCACCGTACCCAGTCTACAGTTAGCTATTCTTACTTGTCTACAGCCTCTCCATTAAATATTTGGTTTCTCTATTCCTTTTGAAGATATTTGATTACAATAAGGTAATATTAATATGTACTAGTATTACGTGTATTTGAAAAGATGGTTACAGATGTAACTATTTTTAGTAACATTGAAGTTAGAATTCTCGTAACATAGAAGGTTCTTTCTGACTCCATATAAACACTGGTAGCAAAATGACACATTTTAGAATTCTAAGCGTACAACAGATATATACACTTTGCAACAGAACTCGATGATGTTCTGACTTGTATGTTCAAAGCAACTTTGCTATAATCGCAGTTCATCCTTTCAAGCCGCTTTTGGAGTACTTATGCTATAAATTACTCCAAAACAGTCAAACATTTGTCGTAAGACGAAATGAACAATATACCTTATGGTCTGATAACGTCTCTTCTGTACGTTTGGAAATAATCCTAACTTTTATTTAGTTACATGTTAATGTTAGAATATTCCATTTAAGGCTTGTTTCTGAAAGCAAATATCATCTATTAACTCGCTTCTTCGTTTGCATATTAACAGCTTAGTCATCTTTTGATGGTAGAAGCACTATGTAATTGTTTTAAGAACAAGTTACATAAAGGTCAGTAGAAAGAAAGTCAATTATAGATATTAAGTAACTAGGACCAATGAATCTTCAATTGTTTCTGATAGACAGAACAATGAGGCCGTTCAAAATCGACACCGAAAAAGTTGTGTAACAAGTAGACTCAAGCATCCTCTGTCCACTTGTTGTGGTCTGTCCAGGTTGGATTTGATTCTATCAATAATAATTACTAAAAGATATGGTTCAGAGTTCTAAATTACAACTGACAGTATCCTAATGCTCATAAAAGATGTTTCAAAGCGGTCATAAAGAACAATATCTATATTCATGTTCCATGTGAACTCCAATGATTTTAGCTTCTATACTACAGAAACTCTTTCATGAATCAACAAACATCAGTGTTTCAGATCATCGCCCAACTTCCAAAACAATCCTAAAGACATTCAAAATAGTCTTACAGTAATATGAAAGGCTCCTTTTTCTTATACTATAACTTTTATGCCATTCTCTTGTTGTTGAAAAAATTATTTGTTTCTTTATACTATTCTTATTGAACAAGAATCCATAGTCCAATGGTAATGGCACTCATTAGTAATATTCTTTCGATGTCGTACATCAATACGTCAACTAACAGCAAGGAAGCTCTCACTATATTGTTTCACATTCATATAATACACAATAGAGTCATCAGAACCTAAAAACAAAATAATGATGCACAAGTATAATTTTTTAACTGATTACACATGTCTCTTTGTGTTATCATTCCAATGTCTTTTGATCTTTTTTTGACGTCATCGTCTGTCTTATCAAAGCCAAACTGAAAAGTTATCACGTGCAACTATAAATACCTGCTGACAAAAGTAATGAAATGATGATCAGGTAATTTAACAAGAAATCTCAAGAATGATTCAACCATCAGTAGATTTCTTAGTACACAATGACTGAGGCCACGTCATGCTGTGTCAAGATGTTTCAATATACTGTCAATTAAAGTAAAGCTGCATTGTCAACAGTAGAATTTAATGGAAACACCACCAAATATCAGAGTAGTTCTTTCTGAATAAACATATGATATAGGTAGAATAGTATTGTAAATATTCAAAACAAAATACAGCTTAATGAACAATTGACAAGTAAAAGGACTCATTCTAGAATGTAACCTAAATCGTTCCTTCTTGTGGATAGACTAGCTGAATTTCATACTTTCTTTTAGCCTGCACGTATCATTTGCTATGAAACAGTATTCTTGAACATATACACGTTGCTCGTAGTACGGTCCTCTTGTTTTCTTGAGTATAAACCGTCTCAATTAGACTCTTCTAGTATACTATTTTGAGATGTCGACTGTCTCATGAAACTGTTTATACTTTCATATACACTAAATTTCTCCTTTTGAATCAATTGTTTCCAATTGCAAAATGTTGAAATGGTGACAGTGGCATATGTAGTGTTCTTAGTATCAATACGGATGGAATGAGCAATGGGAAATAGCAACAAAAATATTCCTAAATTCATCCATTGAATAAGTTTAGCTGTTATTAAAGCTTGGATTCAAAAGACACTGCCATATAAGAAGACACAGGTTAATACAAAAGGAAAAGAGGCTTTCTTAATAGTACACAAAAAATCATTCATATAGAGTATATCCTATACTAGTCACCTTTGACAAAGCAAGTTCACCATTGGCTTCTCCAATCCTATTCTTTTACCGTTCAATTACCCAAAGTCCTTTTATGGGATCATAAAGTTATTCAAACAATACAGCCTCCTACAAAAACATAATATAAACAAGTGTGGATATCTTGCCTCATATATCTATAAAAGCAAGAGGACATTTGGCTGTCACGGTTCAGTAAATGCTAGAGAAAGTTGCGTTCTCGACAGTCGTAGTTGGGCAACCCATATCAACCAACTTTTAAAACACATAGTAAATGTTGTCACCACAGAAACAACCTTCAAATGTAGAACAACGTCTCATCTCTAAATTTATACAATCAAGCCAAGAACGAGATTCCATACACATTCCAATCAAATTTAAATTCTGCTCTCGTGTCAAAGTTGTGGTAAGGAGTGATAAAAATGCACAGTTGTTTTCCGCAATTAATATAACTTTTATTATTTTATAAATAAAACAAGATTAACATCCTGTCTCGTACGCGAGTGAGACACCCCTTTTCCTTCGACTCCAACTGTCTATATTAAAACCAAATAAACCACAATAAACTGCCGTCAAACAAGGTTCATCTCAAAGTATAACAAAGACTTGTGTACTACATATCATTTAGAAGAGTCACTCGACCTTTTTCTTTAACAACAATGACCAGCAATGTTGACTTATCTTTCTTAAAATGTACTCCACTTGATCCAAGCACCTTTTTCTGTAACGTGCACTCCAACTTGGCTCTCTTCTTCTTCCTTTCCTCCAAAAGGTTGGTTTCAAATGTCTTTTTAACAGCAAGTAGTAAAAAGCTTTGTCAAATGCTTTTCTAAACTACTCTGCAACTATCGTTTCACGGGTATGCCAAGTTGCTTTGGCAGTTCACAGCAAACATAGTCTAGCCCTTCGATATACACGGTAAATTTCGTCCTTTCTATTCCTTTGTTATGAACTCATTCGTGTCTAAATCTTGTCCTTATAAACGTTCCTTCTTCACTCTTGTCTTTGTACACTTTTACACTCAAACTCAAAGTAAACTCTCCAGAGTGTTCATCACCTTTACTCCCAAGTTATTCGGCAGTTATTTACTGTTTAAAGTGAATAAAAGTTTGGGCTGTGTTTCTCTTCAAGTGGAGAGTGTACTCCTTACCTTTGTGCTTTATCCTTCCAAAACAATTTGCTCTAAATTGAAAGCCTTTGATTTGAACTTGAGGAAATTTCAGCCTTTCAATTGGATCGAACTATTAGTAATGTTGACTACTCATTACAATCTCGTGATTTTAATAGTACAAGCCCATATTATTCTTGGAATCTAGTATTTCAAAACTCATATCTTTCAAGCTGAGTATAAAAGATGACCATCATTGTCAAATCTTTTCAATTTTTGAATAATGACATTGAATAATCGCCAAGCAAAGTTGGTTCAATTAACATCAAGTGCATGTCTTGTATAAACTGAACATCAATTCTTGAATTTGAGGTCAGCAGTTGCATATGACGAAAACTCAAAGCAAGTAGAAAGTAGCTTCATCAAGCGTTGCTCTATCGAATACTAATTAAGATATAACCTGAAATCCAATTGTAAATCATTTAGATAAAATACAGTTTACTCAAGTATTAGGAACTGAATTTCAAAAACTGAATTGATTCAGCCTATAATACACACTCAATCGCTCCTTCTGCTACATAGACTAGAAAAATTTCATACCGTCTTCTCAACTACAAGTATCGTTTGCTTTGAAATAATATTGCTGAACACATAAAAATTGCTTCTAGTACGCTCCTCTCGCTTTATTGAGTATGAACAGTCTACATTCGTTCTTCTGTTATATATTTTCAATTCCTTTTTAAAGTGCTTGTAAGCTGCCGAATGTCTCATGAAACTGTTTATGCTTTAATGGAATGGACAATGAGGAAACAGCAACCAGGCGATCATTCTAAATCTATCCCATTGATGGCGTTGAGTTTGTATCCAAACTTGGAGTTGATCGACAGTGCAAAAGGATAAGACGCTGCCTAAATAGCTCACAACAAAATGACTCTTATTAAAAGATAATCCTATACTGGACATCTTTGACAAAGTAAAATCACAATTGGCTTATTCCAATCCTATTCTTCTACTGTTCAATTACCCAAAGGTCCTTTTATAGGATCATCAAGTTGGTTAAATACTCCAGGCTCTTATAGAAACATAATATAAACAAATGTGGATGTCTTGCTGCATATAAGAGTACAAACAACGAGACTATCAGTTACCAAAGTTCAGAAAAAGTTTGGCGAGAGTTGCTTCCTCAACAGACCCTCATCTGATCAACTTACGCCAACCAACTTTTGAAAGCACTTTGTAAATATTAACACGACAGAAACAATCTTCAAATATAGACCAACGACTTCTCTGAATTTATATAATCAAGTCAAGAAACGAGATTCCATACACATACGAGTCAATTTAAATTCTGCTCTCGTGTCATAGCTGTTGTAAGGTGTGAAAACACGGTGTAGCTTTTGTCCCGTAAATAGTATACTTTTCAATATTGTATAAATAAAAGGACACTAACATCCTGTCTCGCGTGTTGCTTATTAATCTGAACGCCAAGCTGACACATCCTTTTCCTTCGACCCCAACCGTCTATAATGAAATCCAATAAACCAAGATAAACTACCGTCAAACAAGGCTGTCTCGACATAGAACAAAAATTTGTATGCTATATGTGCCTAGGAAAAGTCACTGGACCTTCTTCTCTACCAAGAATGACCAGTAATGTTACCCTATCCTTTCTAAAGATGCAATCAACTTGGTTAAAACGCGTTTTTCTGCAAGTACTCTTCAACTTGCTTCGTTTGTTGGTAATTTCTTCCAAAGAATAGTTTCTAACAGGTTCTTTTTGGTTTCCTTTTACATTCGAGTTGTAAAAAGCTTCGCCAAATGCTTTTCTAAAATACTCTGCAACAAAGGTCCTTCAATGTAGCTAGGCTGCGTTGTCACTTGTTTGCTGACTCTCTGTTTACCCCTTACATATATGACGAAACTTTTCATTTCTTATATTCTTTTGTTAATTAACTCATCTGCGTCTGGAACCTGTCCTTTTAAAGGTTCCTTCTTGACTCTTGTCCTTTGTAAACCTTTACACTCCATTACTCAAAGTAAATCCTCCAGAATGCTCTTCAATTTTTCTACCTAGTCAATCTACGCTTCATTACTATGTTAAAGTGAGTAAAAGTTTGGGTTCTGTTCTTCTTCAAGTGGTGGAGTACTCTTCTCCCCTTGTGCCTTACTCTTCCAAAACTTTGGGCTCTGGACTTGGAGAATTTCAGCCATTCGTTCAATTGGGTAAAAACATTTGGTGTTTAGTGTTGGTTCTGTTGATTATTCATCACAGTCTGGTGATTTTAATAGTACAAGCCTATATTATTCTTCGAATCTAATATTCAAAAGTCATATCTTTCAAGTTGATAAGGTGACTATCATTGTCAAATCTTTTCAATTTTCAACAATAATGTCGAGTAATCGCTTAAGTTGATTCAAGTGACATCAAGCACATGTTTATTATGTCACAAAAACTTTATTTATTCAACGACAAGTGCTTAAGGAGCCTCTCAGTGAAACTTTCAAGGTCTCCATCACTGTATCTCAACCCAATAGAATACAATATAACAAGGCAAACCATAATAAACCAAAGCTGGTTTTAACCCAGAGGAAAAAGTTACAATTGACAATGATGCCTTTTGTTCATTGGTAATAAAAACTGTATCCTCTTCTCTTATATAGTGTTGTACTGTGCTGTTTGATCCGGGGTTTCCTGTCTTCTGGATTTTCACCTTGCAGTAGTAACTTGAAGCAGCAACCCTTGGACTAGTCTAACATTCAAATTAAACAGAGTTTCGTCTAGTGCTTATAAAGATGTTGTCTTCCTCTATATCCATTGTCCTTTAGCTACTTTGAATGAATGTTGTCCTTTCAAGGGTTACTTCTCAACTCGTCGGTCTCATAAACTTTCCTAGTCAACTGCTCAACGTTAGGGGCTCAGTATCCTCAACATCTTTTCAACATGAATGTCTTGCTTTTTGTTACTGTGTTGACATGACTACAAGTTTGTACTCTGTTTCTCCTCAAGTACTGTGTACTTGTCACATTGGTGGATCTTCCAAAGTTTTCCAACTTTCAGTTTGGGAAAACTCATTTCGTTCTCTTATATTGTGTTTTAGTAAACTGTTGGTTGCGTATCTTTCAACTAGTCATTCTGTATATTTTATAGTGTTAAGGTATTGTAGAGGCTGCTTGTCCACCAACAGAGAGTAGTGTCAATCCCATCAAATTTGTTCATCTTGGCCAAGACACAATTTTGTAGTTGGAGTGATCCTTTTGTTGTTGACTGACACAAGTCTTTGTGTTCACTACCACTTGAAATATTATTGACGTGTCAAAAACTTTCTTATTCAAACCAAGTTAAGGCAATTGAAACAACTTGTGTAAAAACGAAAAGACTAGTGCAGCCTTATCAGCTACTGGTATCGTCGACCGGTAAATGCTCTGTCCTTTGTTAGTACAGAGAGAGACTAACAAAGTTCACAAAAGAACTAGTTGCGCTTGGGTTCACCTACTTTGCTTAAAGTAAAGAAAAATTGTAAGGAATGACTCAAGGTTCAAAATTCTCTTTTGTGTATACTTGGTCAAATAGAACCAAAAAGGACTAGTTGATTTTCAAGTTTATCACTTTTGCGGGCAAAAAGTTGCTGACTTTGAAAACTACAAGTAAGAAAAGTAATAGTACTTTTTAAAAGTTTATTTGAGACTG
Source organism: Galdieria phlegrea (assembly GCA_006232345.1). Taxonomy (NCBI): domain Eukaryota; phylum Rhodophyta; class Bangiophyceae; order Galdieriales; family Galdieriaceae; genus Galdieria; species Galdieria phlegrea. Next base: position 9,667 of record SDGA01000104.1, read on the forward strand.
GTGGCCTTTTCGAGCACAAAAACGTACAAAGGGAGCTCAAGCTGTTTCCGATTAGGCAAAATTGTCTTCCTCTTGGTCCGTCCCCATCCATTATTGGGTTGGCAACCAACCTGTTTTCAAGCCACTTGTGCACGCTTCTCCAACAGCTTTAGTACATATACTTTACACAAAATTTTAAAATTTAAGAGAGTGAACAAGTTGAAAAAGATCATAAAAGAATGTGCAGTATCATAATATAATTCGAACACTGGCAAATTCAACTGGAATCCAACAAAAAGAAACACGAAAGGAACATTCTCATGTCATTTGTGGCAAGTAAAAGGCACAAACTTGA
>SDGA01000104.1:15000-319781 GCA_006232345.1 Galdieria phlegrea
ATTAACCGATCATTTAGGCACCTTCACATCTCTAACGGTTCAACCCGCATCGCCAGTTCTGCTTACCAAAAATGGCCCACTAAGAGCTTTCAATTGTCCAAATATCCTCGACGACGTTTTTCAAAAATGAAGGATATTTTGAAAACCTTACCAATTAAGAGTTTGAGAATAGGTCGAGATTTACAAAAATCCCGAGGCCTCTAATCATTCGCTTGACCCAGTAAAACTTGTACATGAACGCTCTTGCTATCCTGGGGGAAACTTCGGAGGGAACCAGCTACTAGATGGTTCGATTGGTCTTTCGCCCCTATACCCAAGTTACACGAGCGATTTGCACGTCAGCACCGTATATGAGCTTCCACCAGAGTTTCCTCTGGCTTTACTCTACTCAGGCATAGTTCACCATCTTTCGGGTCCCAACATGACAACTCTATCTCAAGTCGCTATTGCAAAATGGATCGCGTTGAACAAGTTACAATTGTATTTCAATACACTTGAAAACACTTGATATTCATTGCTTTCACTAGGTAGAGTGAGTTACTTCTCTTTCTACTCGCTGTCATGTTAGACTCCTTGGTCCGTGTTTCAAGACGGGTCGAAATCTACCATTTCGTCCATATTATTAACAATTTATTGAAAATTGTTTATAATACATAGAAAAATGATCTTACAAATAAAAATTAGACTTCCATGATTTGATTATAAAAAGAAACCATGGAGCAACTCTTTTTACAAGGTTATAATTATTCTTCCATGTTCATGGACCTAGAAAATCAGTCGTTTCTCTCCTTCTTTACCAAAAAAAAAAAAAAGACATGCTGATTTCCTTTGAAATTAATTACACTGGTAGATTGCGCTTCCCTCTTAACGGTTTCAAGTACTATTGCACTCTCTTTTCAAAGTTCTTTTCATCTTTCCCTCACGGTACTTGTTCACTATCGGTCTCTCACCATTATTTAGCCTTGGATGAAATTTACCACCCATTCGTATTTAAGGCTGTACTCTCAAACAACCCGACTCTAACCAAAGAATTATCGTAGTGCATCCTATTTAGATTTTTTGAAAGATAAACGGGATTCTCACCCTCCATGATATTCCATTCCAGAAAATTTGCTTTCAAAAGGATACAGATATTTCTTTGTTAACCATACATTTCCTTTTCTTCAAAATAAAAAAAAGGATTCTCATTATGGGCTTTTCCCTATTCGCTCGCCGCTACTAGGGGAATTCCAGTTGGTTTCTTTTCCTCCGCTTAATGATATGCTTAAGTTCAGCGGGTATTCTCCTCTGATTGGAGGTCTATAAAAAATTCATTTATTGACAATATACAATTGTCAAATTACAATGAAAATTTCTAATTCCAATTTGTGAATAGGAGAATATTGATTTTTGTAATATAATATATCCCAGGAATACTTTTCACAATGTCACATTTCAACAAAACTAGAAAAGATTGTAAATAAAACAATACCATGTTTTGATGAAATTTAATGACACATATTGAAACATTCCATTCTCCCAAACAAGGAGAGATACATATACAAAATTTACCAATACTCAATATGTCACCATTTGAAAATAGAAATGACAAACTTCTTGAAATACTCAAATTTATCAATTCAAGTCATTTCCAATCCATTCTTTAATTACAAGTTGAATGTATAACCATTCACAATACAAAAAATGCATTGTAAAAATAAAACATTTTCAACTCGTATCAAAAAAAAGAATGAGATTTCAATATTTAATAGACACTCCAACAGAGGTGCTTTCAAAAAGTAAAACCATTTGAAAGCGCAACTTGCGTTCAAATATTTAATGATTCACAAAGGCTTGCGTTTCACATTACATATCGCTTTTTGCCGCGTTCTTCATCGTGGTGAGAACCAAGATATCCACCGTTAAGAGCTTTTCTTACATTTATGTTTTCAATGACTTTTCAATGTTGTTTTTGGTTTTTAAAAATTGTAAAAATTGGAAAAGGAATTTGGAAGAATAAAATACAAACAGACAAGAGACAGAGAAATTGGAAAGAAAAGACAATCAAAGAAAATTTTTATTCCTCTTCCTTATTTTTCTCTCTCCCCTTCTCCATCTCTAATCTACTCTTGTCATTCATCCTTCTTCCTTTTCATCACAAGAAATTTTTATAAAATGCACAGGGTGTTTTGAAAATTCTTAATGATGATATAGAGAAATAATCAACATGATCATGATCTCACCCTACACACTCTTATTCAAGCAAGTTCATGTATAACATGTCATTAATCATTCTCAAAAGTTTCATATCATCATCAGACACTGTGAATGATCCTTCCGCAGGTTCACCTACGGAAACCTTGTTACGACTTCTCCTTCCTCTAAACAATAAGGTTCAACCTACTTTCCACAAATTATTATCTCTCTAATTGAAAAATATTTTCGCAGTCTGTAGGATTCACCGGATCGTTCAATCGGTAGGAGCGACGGGCGGTGTGTACAAAGGGCAGGGACGTATTCAACGCAAGTTGAGGACTCACGTTTACAAGGAATTCCTCGTTCATGAAACTAGTTACAAGTTTCAATCCCAAGCACGATACTTTTTAAAAGATTACCCATTCTCTTCAGATAAGGATTTCATTTAACTCATTGAAAGTATCAGTGTAGCCCGCGTGCAGCCCAGGACATCAAAGGGCATCACAGACCTGTTATTGCCTCAAACTTCCATCTATTACAAACACAGATGGTCCCTCTATGAAGTTGATATTAATAAAAATTAAAATTTGTTTTAAATTTTAATCTTATCCTTTCAACTAACTAGTAGGTTAAGGTCTCGTTCGTTAACGGAATTAACCAGACAAATCACTCCACCAACTAAGAACGGCCATGCACCACCACCCATAAAATCTTGAAAGAGCTATCAATCGGTCAATCATACTCATGTCCGGACCTGGTAAGTTGCCCCGTGTTGAGTCAAATTAAGCCGCAGGCTCCACTCCTGGTGGTGCCCTTCCGTCAATTCCTTTAAGTTTCAGACTTGCGACCATACTCCCCCCAGAACCCAAAGTCTTTGGTTTCCCGGAAAGTAATGATATCTTCCGTTTTTTTGGAATACATACCATCCCTTAGATGGCATCGTTTATGGTTAAGACTACGACGGTATCTAATCGTCTTCGATCCCCTAACTTTCGTCCTTGATCAATGGGTATGTCCTTGCCAAACGCTTTCGCAACTGATCGTCTTCCGAAAATCCAAGAATTTCACCTCTGACTACGGAATACAAATGGCCCCAACCATCCCTATTGATAATAGGATTTTAATCATTCTCATCTTAGCCCCTCAAAAAAATAAAAATTATTAAATTCCAGTTCTCTATTATACCATGCTAAATTATTCAATTCAACATAATCGCTTGAAACACTCTACTTTTTTCACAGTAATCTTCTAGTACACTTTTTATTATCCAAGTAAAGGATAACAAATAGTGGAATAGCAGATAAAGTATGCATCTTCTTCTTTCATACTAAATTAGTATCAAAAGATAAAAATCATACTTTACATTTCAGACTACGGGCGTTTTAACTGCAACAACGTTCGTGTACGCTATTGGAGCTGGAATTACCGCGGCTGCTGGCACCAGACTTGCCCTCCAATCGTTACTCCATTGGTAGTTAAATTCAATGTCATCCCAATAAGATAACATATCAATGCTATCTATCGGTATTTCTTGTCGCTACCTCCCTGTGTCAGGATTGGGTAATTTGCGCGCCTGCTGCCATCCTTGGATGTGGTAGCCATCTCTCAGGCTCCCTCTCCGGAATCGAACCCTAATTCCCCGTCACCCGTCAACACCACGGTAGGCCTCGATCCTACCGTCCAAAGTTGATAGGGCAGAAATTCAAACAATGCGTCAACAATAAAGTCATTGTCAATCCACAAAATTATTCGGTATCACCAAAACATTTATCCAAAGTAGATAATTGTAAGGGGGTACTAATAAGTGCCATTCATTTTATAAAATAAAATGGAATGATTAGGCATGTATTAGCTCTAGCATTACTAGGGTTATCCATGTAAATTAAAAAACATTGTGTAGATTATAACTGTTTTAATGAGCCATTCACAGTCTCGCCATAAGTTTGGCTTATACTGGCATTTGCATGGCTTAATCCTTGAGACAAGCATACGCGACCCGCAGGATCAACGGGGTATCTTTTTAGAAAATTCGACTAGTGCGCAAAAATACAGAATGATTGACAAGGGGTTGTGATGAACAGCATCCATCATCATCTCCTCATCAACCTTTTCTGTGATTCACTACCAGCCATTTCCATCCTTTTCTATAACAAAAAAGGTGGATTTTTTTCTATTTACACATTGACAAAACATAAAACACACAATAAAGAATATGCAAATTACAGTTGTGCTTCAAAAGCTCACTGTTATTCATTTATCCTTCATGTGCATTTTGTCTATTATTCTGTCCTTTGCCACTTCCTTCATTCTTCTAGAAAACTTTGACTTTGCAATTCGTGCATGATTGATAAAATTTAGACAAAATATTTCATCCAAACTCAAACACACACATCTTTTCCAAAAGAAAAAGATTTTCAAGAGAATGTATAAAGTAACGTGTTTCATAGAATGAGCGGCGAATAAATTTAGAAAATATTTATCCTCTAAATTTTTTTCAAGCCAAAAATTGCTCATTCGAATACTTGCTACAATACAATTAAACATTCAAATTTACCAAAATGGTAGTTTTATACATCAACTCCAAAACACATTTTACGCTGAAGATTGTTGCAATGGGTTTTCATGAAATATTCAAACCCAAATCCAATCTTCCCAACACACAATTGATCAAAATAGTACAGATAGATTATCGCAATGATACAACGCTCTCTTCTCTCTCGCATTACATTGCCTCATCTATACATAAAACCATTCAACTTGGAAAAAAAGGCTCATACAAACATTCGTTTGTATTCCAGTCAAATTGTTTCCAACTCGACTTAACCTTCCTCCTTACTATTCCACATAAACAGTCAAAAGAAAAATGTTAATCCAGTTTCCCGCCATTCGCAGTTTTTGGCGGGCTCAGAAGTCTCAGATTTCCCCATTTTACTCATCAAAAGATAAATGACCTGTAGACATTCATCCAAAAGCTTCCATCCAATGACGTGGAACATCATGATGAATCTTCTTTATAAGACCAACCACCAATTCAAAAATACCATGCTCTGTTTCATCACCAACATCATCCACTGTAAACACCAACAACACCTGTTTGTCAAACACTGTTCATATACAGTCCTCTGCAGTAGTAGTTTTCTCCACTTGTTGCTTAGCTTGTAAGATCACTAGATGTTTCAAAATAAAATCGACAGACAAAAAGGGAGTTCTTGTGAGGAAGAAAACTTCCCATTTAGTGCAGTTTATTGTCCCTTTTCTTTTCAAGCTAAAGGATTCAAAATATCTCAAAATTAAAATATTTAAAGTCTCCACAACTCTCAGTCCTCCTATAGTCATCATCAAGTTCAAGAAAAGCTCCAAAGTACACCTTTCAAAAAAAGTATTTTAAAAAAACCCCTACAAGATTGTACCAAAAAACTGTCAAAAATAAACTTTTCAACCACTTTGCCTTGCAAGTTCAACATGTGTTTTTCGAACAGTGTTCTGTAACTTGCTTGGTAAACAAAGAAGAATACATACAACAGAAAATTCAACTTTTTTTTTCCAGGTGACAAGTGTGAAGAACAGTGAATGGTTAAAGTGAAAAAGTCGTCCAAATTGACAATTGTTTATCAACAAAAAGAGTGATTACTTTTGGTATCTACATCTTTCTTTACAAAGCGTAATGAAAACACTGGAAAAAGTGTCTTTTCACTATCATGCAATTGATAAGCTAAATATACTTGCAAGCAAAGCCACTTTGCCAATCACACCACAAGTAACAAAGCCTTGGTAGACCTCGAAAGTCTAACTATCAAAACAAGTCTGCTCCCAAGCCTTTGAATAAACAAGTACTGAGCAGAGCTTTATTCTCAAATGTACAGATAAACGCTTCTGATTCAAGTAAAGACAATAAATAAGATAGCCGAGGTCATTCCATAAAAACACTCCTTATTGACTTTGGTTATAACAAATCACTTTCTATTCTTTCAAATACAAAGATCTACTGCCTATCAAATATATCCTCTACTACTACTTTACCATTGTGATACACGATATCCAGTCAATTCAACAACAAGTACAAAATACGAATATTCAACAATCTAAAAAATACACATGAAATTGCACAAGTACAATATGATAGGCACATAAACCTTGAAACTGACAAAAGAAAACGTACGACACTTGGGGTTCCCGAGTGATCCCTCATCTCAGTACTAACCAAGCCTGAGGGCGCTTAGCTTCCGAATTCGGAATGGGTTCGGGCGCATGTGCCACTAGTATGGCCGTACGTATCAACATAGGAAAATTTTCTGCTTTTGAAACAATTTGTGAGATTCTAAAACGAGTATTGACCACCAAGTTGTCCACTCTATGAATATAAAAAAAATGTAGACTACAAAAGTCGCAAGTCCATTTTTATGCAATACAAACTATACTTGGAAATTGTGGACATGACTTTGTTTGATAATGGGTAAATCTTTCATTGGTACAAGTCGATGCAAGAAATACATATAAATGACTAGAGCAACTGAATAAATGGCAAGTCAAAGTTTCCAGTAATTTTTGTCATAATTATTATGAATGGTAGACTTTATGCCCCCAAAAAAAGCGCTTCTTGTTCTTCAAGTTAGATAACCAGAACAAACTTTTTGTCTATGGTAATCATGATAGGAAACTGTATTTCATTCAATTTTTTCAATCCAAATGGAATATTATGCGACTTGTCCATCGATCATGTCAACCAAATAAAACTTTTGAAAATGAAAGAAATCGTTGACAATGTCAAAAATCATCTCGACAGTAGAAATAACAAGAAATCGATGTGCTTTCTAATGACGAAAAGTGTAACTACACAATGAAATGACTAGGTGAGATAATTAGGCAACTTGATATTACGTGAAACATTCTTAAAATACCAATCGACTATTTCTTACTGTCAAGCACTTTTACATCTCGTGTCTAAATATTTGACGACAAGTCGTCTTTTCTAAGTAAACTACCGACATTTTTTGTTAAAATGTTCAAGACATTGAAAGTATCACGTTCATGTTTTGAAGAAATCATCGAGTCTATCTCTTTGTCAATACAGAAACAGCTCCCAGTTAAACAGGTGCTTAAAATTCGAATATCCTAAATGTTCTCTTACAGATTCCTGTGATTTAGAATGATAAATTTTTTTGAACACTTTCTGATTGTTACAAAAACAGTTTAGAATGATGACAATCGCTTCATGACACTGGCCACTAGGATTCAGAGCCCACAGTCGAAGTGGATTTGGGAACTTTGTGATGAGCTCTCCATGCAAACTTTAGCGAGAGTAGACCAAAAAGAGTTTCTAAACTACTCTTGATAATATAGAAGAATTACAAAAGTCCACAGCATTATAGTAGGTAGAAATGTGTACAACGATTTGTTTTTTTTCCTAGATAAAAAAGCTTCTTGAAACTTTATCAGTTTCTTTGTCTTGCTATCATTCTCATCGTAAAAGACCACACATCAATCAACTGTCATAACAAGTAGCAAAATGACTCAATCATGAAAACTTGCTAGAGAAATCCAATAGACAATGAGAAATAGAATAGTTGCTTTAAAAATCAAACCATCAAGAAAGTCTGAGGGAAAGAGAAATTCAGCTCTTTTCCTCTATCTCTGAATAACTGACATGCTCATAATTGTTCTGTTCCTGATCTTTATGCTCATGTAATCAAATATGATAATAGTTTGCATTCTTTTGATGGGATGCTGGTTGTACCGTCTTCTATTCTGTTCTAGTTGTGCCACTAAAAAAGGTAACAAATGTTTGTTTCAAGTAACCAAGATTGAATCACGTGTCTACAAAAGTATCAAGGTACTTTTTCATAAAATCGACAAATTATCTATCACGATATACACTAAACCTTTCATTCTGTGCCAAAACATGTTGACAACGACAATCCATTGAGGAATTCAATCGGTCAGAAGTCTTATTCATTTGACCATTGAATGTGACCCATTCCATTGCTCCAATTTCATTGAAACCCAATGACAAGCACTGCGTTTGTAGAGGTCAACGTCTTGAACAATAAACCACCAACTAAAACCCAAATTGGTTATTCTTTCTGTAGACATTGCATTCAAAAAAGACAAAGAATAACAGTTTGTGGAAAAGTATGGAAATGTTTAGGGTTGCAAATGTGCACCATGACAGACTCAGCCAGAAACGCTCCTGTCGCACCACGTTCCAAAAAAGGTCTTATTCAACACAAGAAGGAAGCTTTTTGGTTTTATCGATTCTTATCGATTGTTTATGACAACGTTGTAAACCCTTTTCACTGGACAATGGAAATGAGAGATACTGCTTTAAAACAAGCTGCTTTGAATACACGCGACCTTCGTGTTATTGATGTGGGTGGGTGATACGGGCTTTTGTAAAGAAGACATTGTCAAGTATGTCGATCCTTCTTCGGTTACTATTTTGGATCAGAGTCCGCATCAAATGGAAAAAGCCAAGAGGAAACCAAGTCTTCAAAGCGTTCAACTGGTACAAGGCGATGCCGAAAATATTCCTTTTCCAACCAACCACTTTGACCGTTATGTTTCAGCCGGTAGTATAGAATATTGGCCAGAACCACAAAGAGGCATTGCAGAAGCCTATCGAGTATTGAAACCCAATGGTATTGCTACTATCATTGGACCTATTCGTGCTACTCATTGGTTTTCTCGCTTTTGGAGTGATTGGTGGATGCTCTTTCCTTCAGAAGAAGAATATCGATATTGGTTTGAACAAGCTGGTTTTCAAGATATTGAGGTTTCTTATATTTGTCCAGCTGCCTATAAAGGAATACGAGAACATGGTCTAATCATGGGCATTGTGGTTCGTGGAAGAAAACCACAAAGAGGTAATGGAGAGCCTTTATGTCGTTTAGGTCCAATGAAAGAATCACTGGACTCACCATGGACATGGAAAGACAAGTTATTGTTTCCTTTTCGTTGGTTATTGGGATGTATTGCAGGTTTCTATTATTTTCTATTACCTTTCTTTATCATGTTGTATGCAGCCATCTTTATTCGTAATGATAATAAAACCGTGAATTCTAAATAAACAATAACCATTTTTCATTTTCTCTTCCCTAACCGACAAAGCAACAAAACTTAATATTTATATATCTAACATGGAATGTCTATGGGTTGCACAAGGATATATTCCCTCTTCCTTCCACAAATCACTTTCATAAGACATATTCCTCTTAATATGTCCATAAAGACTTTCCCTGGGTATGGGTTTCATTCTGCCTAAACACTTGATATGCTTCTCAGGTTTCCAAACAGAATAATTTCGCAATTGCATTTCATTCGGTCCATGTTTAATCGATTGACAACTTGTCGATTACTTTCCGATGTTCGTTTATTTTCGTCCAGGTTTGGATTTGCAGCTTTTAAATAATAATATATTTGTTCAGCTACTACATGTTTACTTGTCACTTTCTGTTGTTGTGTTAACACAACTACCGCAATTATTGCATTCACATTTCATTAAACTGAAAACCCGTTAGATTATTTGAACAACGGATGTTCAAGAAATATGTGCAGTCATACACCACCTTTCGTGCATCTGAGGCGCTCATTAGTATTTTCACCTTTAATGGTTATATTCCAGTTCTACTCAAGAAAGAGACTCATATGTGAGTGCAGTATTACTTGTAGAAATCCTAATCATCTACTCGATAAGCTTTTTCATAGTTTCGTATCACGACAGGCCTGTTCAGTCTCTTAAAGATGAAAGGCAAACAAAATTCATCAAATGAGATTCACTGGGAGATATGGCCTTTGCTGTTTTTAACTGGTTACCTCTTAAAAATAATTTATTTACCCATAAGAAACATACTGTTCCTACAATAAAGAGAAGGAAGTCTCAACTTGTTTCAAGAAGCATCTATCTCAGTGTAGGGGACAGTGAAGCAAAGAAGGCAGCAGAAGAACATTTTGAACCAGCATCTGCAACACCAAACCAACTTTGGAGTCATTTTACAAAGGACAAAGGTAACCCTGACTGTAAACAGTGCAATGGCACTGGTGTAATTCCTTGTCCGGCTTGTGAAGGGCAAGGATACTTTGTGATGGAGATATTTAGTGTAACTTCTAGTAACCAGTGTCAACTTTGTCGAGGGCATCGTGTAGCGCCATGTCCTCTATGTAAAGAACACGTATATCGAGCAATCAACTGGTGGGACAAAGCTGGAAAAGAGAATGATCCTACCCTTCGAGAGGGCGCGACAACTGTTGCAAATGTTATCGATAGGATGCTGGAAGATCAAAACAACAAATAAGGAATGGAATAAAACTGAAGGTATTCTTCCTAGCGTTTATTTGAAAGGAAATGCTATTTTAGACTTTCTCGTCAATTCCAAACCAAATACATACAGTCGTCTGGCTGCAAATATCATAGTGAAGAAAGAGACGACAAATGTACATATGAAAATAAAAGAAATGGAAAAGATTATTAATCCGACGAAAAGCACGCCTGATATCACAGTGGAACTTAGAATGATGCAAAATATAAACAAAGCTAAAAGACCTCCTGTCATAAAGAGAAGAATAAGAGCAGCAAACATGGCATAGACTGAAGCGACTCCAGCAAAAGTGAACCAAACAACTGGAGGAAGCAATTCGAAATAGTCTCGTATACTAGTCTTCATGAAATCGGAGGCAATAAACTCTTTCAAAACTTGAAGTATATTAAACTTGTCTCGAACAATACTGTTCTTCCAATGTTCAGCTGTAGACAAGTTTTCTGAAGGACCTTGTTCCCTTCTCGGTTGGTCATCATCTGACGAAGTTTGTGAGTTGTCGTCTTTAATTTGCACAGGCACATTATATTCTTCCTCACCAATTGTTTTTGCTTCACTATTCTCGACACCTTCGACACTGCTCTGCCCTTCTCCGGTGTTTCCTTCCGACCCTTCTGTAATCTGACCACTATTCAAACTAGTGCGCTGAGACTGCAAAAGTGATTCAATAAGTGCTTCTGAGTTTGACTTGAGCCTTTCTCGATCTTCCTTACTTCTTGCGGTTCTTCTAGAGTTCGTGTAGGCAGAAACATCTTGTGGAGGTGTTGGTGGAGGTCGAACTTTAGTTGCAAAGGTTCGAGCTTTGATGACGGAAGCATCCTCTGTGTTAGATAGTAACTCTCTTATCTTTTCAGTCTCTTTTTGTGGCAAAGGTTGTTGAAAACTGGTTACTTTCTCTACGCTTGTTGACACACTTAATTGTCTACTCTCTTCATCGTTCTCTGTAGTACTATCCGTAACTGTAGACGTTAGAGAACAACTACTTGACTGAAATGCATTCTCTTCCAACCATTTCTGTATACCTGGAGGTGCTTCAAAATCTGTTTCATCAGTTTCTTCGGGTACTGGTGTAAGTCTTGGTATCTCTTGTAATGACTCTAGAAGTTCTTCTAATGGTGCTTCCACACTGGTCATGGACTAACCCAATCAATCAATCAACAATAAGAAAATTACATGTGCTTCCAACAGCAACTTGAGAACATAACGATCATTTTTTATATCAAACAGAGAAGAAAACAATTCTTTATTTTTCGTTTATCAACAATGACAATTGTGTATCATTAAAGAATATTTAGCATCTTTTTCAGCTTCACAACCAGATGCCAATCTTCCACAGAAAGTTCGTCTCGAAAGTTTTCTTTTAACAAGTCAATCGCCCTCCTTGAAAGCTTACTAACTAAATCATTCTTTTCATCAAAATGACGTCCATACATAATCGTTTCTGTTTGGCGACTAGCAATCTTTATGGCAACAGAATCTCCTTTCTTGGCATAAGGTACGGCTTTCTTATTTTGTTCAATCGACTGAATTCTTCCTATGTCCAACCAAACATTTCCATTCTTCACTACTAGTGGTGTCCCAACGCGAGCAATACCCTCTACCACTGTCACCCCTACAATAATGGGATCTTTCTTATTAAATACACAATTGGGAACAATACGAAGAATACAAGGAAATACAACATCCGCTGAAGCTTCTTCTTTCCGTTCTCTACGAACTTGTTCCATATAGGCGGTGAATTGATCAAATAAATGATAAATAATATCTGCTGTAAATATACGGACACTATACTCTTCAGCAAGTTCTCTTGCTTCTTTTTCTACTCGTACATCAAATGCAAGTATGGTAGCATATTCCTTACGATGCTCCAACATGGCACTTGCTCTAACAACATCTCGTTTATGAACAGGTCCAATGTTGATGCCAGAAACTGGAATCTATAAAATATCTCATTCTCAACATCTGAACCATCAAAAATCAATAAAAGCAATACAAACCTTGGAAGTACGTAAAAACTCCAATAACGCTTCCAATGAACCTAAAGTTGAAGCTTGTACATATACACCAACACCACTTTTATCCACAGAAGAAAGTGTCGAACTTAAGTCAGACATGACATCTTCCTTTAAAACTTCCAAGTCATCTCCATCTTCAAGCACTAACACTTGTGTTCCTGCAACTGCTTTCTCTAAACCATCTGCAGCAATCTTCACACCTTGAGCTGCTCTTATCACTTTGTGATGTAAGTATTGACCTTTCACTCGCATCTCTTTCATAGGATGAGGAGTTAATAAAGCACGAATGGTTGTCACAATGGGACCTTCTAAACCACAAACTACGATAGTATCCATTTCACGTAGCTCCCCATTTGACAGAATAACGTCAATGGTGGTTCCCAAACCTTCTATGACTTTAACTTCCAAAACTGTGCAAATGACAAAAGGCATATACATAATTCTATCTACCAACATTTTTTGGCTAAACTGTACAAGAAGTAATAAAAGATCTGGTATGCCTTCACCAGTCACTGCAGATGTTGGAACCAACGAAACATATTTACGACTATCTGCTGCTTGCCAATAAAGATCCGCATTAAATCCTAACTCTGCAAATGCAACTTGTGTTGAAAGTACTCTTTGTTTGAACTCTTCCTTGACATGAGATGCCTGTGCTTCTAAACTCGTACGTATGGGTGACATGGCATGCTCTTTCCATCCAAATAGACGATCAACCTAAAAAAATATTTGTCATTTAATAAAGAGTCTTTCAAAATCATAACAATAACCATAACCATACAATAAGAAACATCATTCTTACCTTGTTCAATGCAACAACAAAGGGAGTCTTACGTTGTTTCAACAATTCAATGCTTTCTAATGTCTGAGGTTCAATTCCATGCATGATATCTACCACAAGAATAGCAATATCACAAAGCGAAGACCCTCTTGAACGTAAATTAGTAAAGCTTTCATGTCCTGGTGTATCAATCACAAGTAGAGAGGGAATCTTGTAAGTTATTTGGAAACCTTCCACCTTATCTGTTTGTTCTCGAACACTATCAATAGGAAAGTAACTGGCACCTATCTGTTGTGTTATTCCTCCTGCTTCACCTTCTTGAACACTTGTTTTGCGTATTTTATCCAAAATTTTGGTTTTTCCAGTGTCGACATGACCTAAAATACAAATAATAGGCGCTCGAAGATTGTCTGGACTTCGACTATTGTATGCTTTTTTTAATCTTTCTGCTCGTGACAAGTGAGTCATTTCTCGACGCTTTTCTATATCAATTTCCATAGACTTTCGATCCTCATTCCTACTTTCATATTCTGAACTAGAGCGTTTATGCGAATCAAGGTCAGTTTCTTCCTGTGCATTCCTTTGTTTCCGCATTCTTTGCTTTTCATTGGTCAACTGATCCCTTTCTGCCAAATGTTCTTCCCAATTAGTATCTACATCAAATTCTTCGTTTGACTGCTGACTGACAAAATGAATTGGATTGGGAGCTTGGGAATCCCAACCTTCCTCTTCCCAAGTATGGACAGTTAAACTATCTTCTTCCGGTTGTACAGGGGAATTTGCTTCGCTTACTTTGGTTTCCTCGGTAATGTGAGCTTGTTCAGATGTTCTCTCCAAAGAAGATTCAAGTGTGGCCTCTTGACTAAGTTTCGCCTTATTCTTTTTCTTTGAATAAGATGGTCTTTTCATGCTTTCAGTAAAAGCAGGTATAATACCGGCAGCAATGGCTTGTTCTCTAAACTGAGCAGCTCGTTCTCTTCTCTGTTTCTCTGCACGAGATAATAACTTGCCTTCTTGCTTAAGTCTTTGTTTCTTCTCTTTTTCTGCCTCCTTTTTCTGTCTACGAAGTGCTTCTTTTCGTTCTTCTTCTTCTTCTTGACGTCGACGTTCTTCTTCAGCTTGTCTTTCTGCTTCTTCTTGTTCTCGTCTGATTCGCTCTTCTTCCATTTTCTTTGCTAAAAGTGCCTCCTTCATACGACGTACTGCTGCAGACTCCTTTTTCTTATCTTTCGTTTCGCGTTTGGTTTTTGAAACTTGTGTCTTGTCTTGGGTTTGCTGACTGTCTTCATTTGTCTCAACAGACTCTTTCTTCTTCTGCTTTGCTTTCCTTTTCAACTTCTTCTTTTGATTGGCAGTTAAAGAATTATTTTCGCCAGTGGATGGCACATTTTCTTCACTAACAGTAGCGGAAATGTCCTTTTTGTTATCATCTTGCAAGTGGTTCTCGTCGTTCTCTATCTTAGTCTTGGTTTCTTTGGTTGTATCGATTCGTTCTTTTCCACTGTCTTGCAAATCGCTTTCTCTGCTGACTTCCTCAGTGTGGTTCTCATTCGACGTTTCTTCAAGTCCTACTTGTTCTTTCTTCGATTGAGCTGCAACAGGTTTCTCCTCCAATTGTGCAAGAATAACATCAATTTCCTCTTGCTCTGCAGCACTTCGTTTCTGTTTCTTGTCTTTTTTCTCTTTCTGTACCTTTCGTTTCAAGTTTACGATATTTTTATCTTTAGACAATTTGTATTGTTTCTCTTCATTCTTCAGTTTCTCTTCGTTCACCTTCAACGTGTCACTTCCGGTATCGTCGTCCTCAACAGTGTCATCGTCCTCAACGGTAAGCGCAGCAAAATTTGAAACCATGCCTTTCTTTGATTTACTACTTGTAAGTTTCTTCACGTCCTCCTCCTCCTCCTCCTCTTCTTCTTTTTCTTCTTCTTCTCCTCCTAAATACTTCCACTGCTGAAACAACGACTTGGGGTGAGGTCTTTCTACAAGCTCTGCCGTTCCATCGTCTGTCAATTCCAAGGATGCAATAGGCTCGTTGGACTTGAGTGTATTCTTTCCAGACTTTTTCTTGGACTTTTTCTCTGGTTTGTCCTTACGACGCGCATTTTCATGGTACTCTTCCTTCCTTTCAAAACCCATAACACCTGTTTCTGTTTGTTGCGCTTCTTCAGCATCACTCTCTTCAGCTTTTGGTTGCTCTTCTATCTGTTTAATTTTTAAGTCTTTCGCTTTACTTTTCTTTTTCTTCTTTCCAAAAATAATCTGATTTTCAATACCTTCCAACTCTTCGATATCTGTCATGATCCAACTCTATCAATCCACCAAAAAACTTCATCTTTCGGTTTCTGGTGGTTTGTTCACAACACATCGTCACAATGACCAATGCAACAGCGTTTCTAACAGCCTTACCAAGGTACCAGTGGAAAAGAAAAGTCTACATCGATACAAGTTGCAGTTTTTGCTCCACAAAGCACTTGCGACAAACACAGTTTTGCCCTTTATCAACTCAACAAACTCGCAACCTTTCCAACCCACGAGTTGAAAACGGGTAAGTGCTTACACAATATAATTACCCTAATTGAAAACTGTGACTGATTGACTTAAAGTGCGCGTTCCATTACCATGATGCCCATCGGAGTTCCAAAGGTAGCTTATCGTGTGCCTGGTGCGCCGCAAGCTGACTGGGTGGATATATATAATAGACTATATCGAGAGCGCATAATATTTTTAGGACAAGAAATTGATGATGAAGTAAGAGCGAAACAAAGTTTTTTAAAACGACGTCTAAAGTTATTTTCAGATATCCAACCAAATTATTGCGGTTATGTTATATTTAGACTCGGAGGATAATACCAAAGTAAGTTGTCTGGTATTTATGAATATTGAACACTTTTAAAGTTGTATGTTAGCCCATTTATCTTTATATCAACTCTCCAGGAGGCTCTGTCATTGCGGGTTTGGCTATGTATGACACCATGAAACACATCAAGTCAGAAGTGGTAACTGTCAATGTTGGTTTGGCAGCTTCTATGTCCTCTTTCTTGTTGGCGGCTGGAGAAAAAGTTGGTAAAACTCTGCATAATGTATCAAATTTTTCTGAAACAGCAAATATTAGGGCAAACGGCTAGCACTTCCTCACTCTCGTATCATGATTCATCAGCCAATGGGTGGTGCTCGTGGTCAAGCTAGCGATATTCAAGTGGAAGCTCGACAGATTCTTCGCATTAAGGAGAGTCTTGTTCGTGACTATTGCAACATGACTGGTCAACCATACGAAAAAATGTTGAAGGACTTGGATAGAGATAACTTTATGTCAGCTTATGAAGCTATTGAATATGGTTTAATCGATCGTGTTATTGAAACCAAAGCGGCATAGTTACTTTTCATATGACAAACTATACAAAAAAGTATCGCGTTGTTTCGATTAAAAATATTCGCGTGAAAGTTCTCTTTTTTGTTTTAAGAGACCAGTTGAGCCATTTCCTCTTCTTCCGTCTTTTGTCGTTCATTCATTAAAGATGAAGAGTCCTTGAGTGCGACACCACCCGTAGGTTCTCTTGGTTTCATATAGGCTGGTGTTTCTTCCGCAAGATCATCTTTCAATAGGTCATCTTCCAAGGCTTCCAATTCACCATCTAATTCACTTTCATCTATTTCGCCAACGCCATAACTTCTGCCCAAAGCTTCTTGTATTTCTTCACTATCGATAATCAATTCTTCCATGTCGTCGTGTAAATCTTCTAATTCATCAACATCCACTTTTCGAAGACCTTTCTTTATCTCCTTTGCAGTGGCTTTCATAATAGTCATCGTATCTTTTGCTTCCTTCACACTTGTGGCAGCAAACTGTGCTTGGTCTATATTGAACGACTGGTTGGAGGTTCTATCTCTTTGCGTTTGGTACATTCTAGAGCAAGGAACAGAGAAGACCATTTAATTAGCATTCCTCAAAACATAGAAATATCACTGCTTACTTTTTCTTTTTCAAGACACCTAAAGCTCGTTGTTTCACCGAGTTATATGCAGGGCTACCGGCTTCAGTTTCTTTAATTGACACTTGTATTGGTACAGCTCTTGGTCCAACTTGCTAACCTTCGTATCAAAGTTCTCTTCTCTTAGTTGCAACACTTCTTGCATTTTACCCATTGTAGGCCGTTCTTTTCGAGAGAACCAACCCATATCAGTATATGACTGGCAGATATTGACTGGCCTTTAATGAGCTGTCAACCCAAAAGGGCTAAACACAATTTGGAAGAAGCCAATAAAGACGGCTAACCAAGCCATGGAACGTCATTTGGGCAACATCATATACTTGAGGAAATATCTACCAGAGAGAGAACAAGGCATGTTTCAATATCATTGGAGGAAATTGATCATAACCTTGTGTTGTCTAATATTATTTGGTTATTACTGTGTTTCATGGTCACGGAAAGTTCCAGTTCAAGCGCCTTCAAGTGTTTCTCGACAAGGAGTGCATGTTGTGTTCTCGAAAAGTAACAACAAGTGGAAAGAACACAAGGAAAAGATAGTTGGCGTGTTATTAGCGCTTGCTGGTAATTCTTTCACTAGTCTAAGTTTATGCATACAAAGAAGAGCCCATATCTTACAGTCGCCAAGGAACAAGCATTTTTTACTCTCTGTACAGTGGTGGTAAGTTCATCCTTCAGCTGCTTATATTACTTTTGACTTTTATCAAAGGTTTGGTATTGTTCTGATGGGTTTAGGAGAACTTGGCAACTTTTCTGCTTTTGCGTTTACTTCTACTTCTGTTATTGCCCCTTTGGGCGCTTGGTCTGTTGTTCTCAACGCTTTTTTTTCTTTTTGGATATTACAAGAACAGTTAAGTTCCAAAATGTTGCTTGGTATGCTGTTTTGTATTATAGGAGGTGTTCTTTTGGTAATATTTGGTCCTAATGCTGGAACAGAAATAGACCATTTGGACTACAAAGCCTTACAGAGTCTTTTATTGCGACCCAGTTTTATATTGTATCTTTGCTTTTTGCTATTTGCTTTGTTTTTTATGGCCATATTATGTTTTTATACTTACTTTGGTGAACGATATGTTGTTGGTTATGTCAGCACGTGTTCTTTATTGGGTGCTCTTATTGTAATGTCTTCCAAAACAGTTGCTATTATGCTACGTTTAACCTTGGAAGGGCGCCTTTGGATGTTCAACCCTTTCTTCTGTATCTGTCTCTTATTGTTAGTTATTTTGATTCCTATTCAGGTGTTACTGATAAACCAAGCATTACAACGGTTTGGCAGTTCTCAAGTTGTCCCTGTATATTATGTATTGTTTACTTTAGGTTCTATATTATCCGGTGCTATTTTATTTGATGAGCTACGTAATTTACCTTTTCGAGGACTTTTTTTTTCACTTGGAATAGCACAGACTTTTCTTGGTGTTTATCTGATTGATACTTCTGTCTTGTCAGATGATACAAGTTTTCGACAAAAAGCTAATGATGTTTATTGGAATGAACTACAAAAATTGCAATCTTTAGATGCCTATATACGTTTTCGTTCTTTTCCTGGGTATCATCTTTCAGGAAGTTTGAAAAGTGGCAATTGGTATCGAAAGGACTCTGATTTTGAACTACCAACAACAAACAGTATACCTGAGGAGTCGGAAGGGTCGACATCTATGAAAACAGGATGGAATTCTCGACATTATATTATTCAGAGAGGATCATCAACAGAGAACAAAGATGTTCGAAATGAATTGGGGACAGTGGTTCTATGTGGAGAACATCCACCTTTGATACCAATTCCAGACTCCACAACGAAACACATTCGAAAGCAGGTGGAGGAAATCCGCAGTCGTCATCGAGCAGCTTCTTGGACAGATATTGGAGGTTCGTAAAGGGAAATGGGACAAGCATATGAAGAGTAAAATGGAACAGAAGGAATGAGATGATTCTTTTTTTCAAATTGTCTTTTAAACAAAAAACGGCTTTTACTTTCCTGTAGACGACAGGCACAAATTGCAAACAATGAATGGATATCAAAAGTGGGGTCATTCTTTCTAATCCTGTCTATGAGGGGAAACCTTACCAAACTTGAGCTGCTTCTCCATGAATCAAATAGGCATCATTGATTTCTTTGATAATATCGTCATTTAAATTTATTTGAAATGCGTCTTGAAAGAATATGTTAGAAGGATGATGTTCACAAGATGAGCAACAAATGAATACATACCAATATTATCTCCCAGTTGAGCAATTTTCGTAGAGCCAATAATAGTTGAGGCAATGAACCAACGACTTTTACAAAATGCCAAAGCCAAATGAGATACTTTCATATGATTTCTGTTGGCAATCTCTGAATAAGTTTTCGTTGCTGCCATGACGCGGTCACTGAAATATTGTGACATATGATTAGGGAAAAGAGTATGTCTGGCACCTTCGGGATGAGGATTCTCTAAGTATTTGCCAGTTAACGCTCCTCTTGATAATGGACTCCAAGGCAATAAATGAATGTTGTAATAATAGCATGCCTCTTGCAACTCTATCTCAAACCGACGATTGACTAGGCTGTATGAATTCTGAATACTGACTGGCCGTGGAACTCCTAAGCGGTCACATGCTTCCACCAATCGACATATTCCGTATCTATTCATTGTTTATAAGAGTTCTTATTTTCTTCCTGGTCATAAATGAACATGGTATACAACTTACGTGGTTTCATTACAAACACCCCAATGACGTATTTTACCCGCATCAATCAGTTTCTTTATTGCCAGCACTTGCTCATCAAATGAAATCATATCTTTGCGCACTTTAGAGATATCAAATGCTCCCGTGTGAAAGAAAGGAACATAACGGTCTGGCCAATGAAACTGATACAAGTCCACATAGTCTGTTCTTAATCGACGAAGACTGGCCTCTATTGCTTCCTCTATATTTGCTTGATCTAACCTGGCTAATTGAGGTTGTGTACTCTTTGGTACTTTTCTGTTTCCAGGAATATGGGAGTTTTCGGAATAGCCAACCACTTTTGTAGCCAAAATAATACTCTCTCTGGGCTTATTTGATAACCAATTACCAATAATTTCTTCGGTTCTTCCAGCAGTTTCTGGTCGAACAGGAGAAGGATAGGCTTCTGCTGTATCAAAAAAATTGATCCCTTTACTCACTGCAAAATCCATAAGCGCAAATGATTCTTCCTCAGTGTTTTGTTCTCCAAAAGTCATTGTGCCCAAACATACTTCTGATACTTTCAAGTCGGAGGATCCTAGTTGGTTATATTTCATTTTGGAGTCTGTCAGTACACACACGGCCCCCCCACAAAGAAAGGAAGAAATGTTGTCCAAATGTCTTTTTCTCTTTTCATTAGTATTGAGCTGAGTATGAAAATAGAATGGGAATAGACTGCATCACAAGTCTTTATTAAACAACCCAAGAATACAAGCAATATAAAAACACCAATGACAATGCAGGAGAACACAACCAAGACATCAACCCATAAGTACCCAAATATTTCATAAAAACTGTCAATTGAAATAATATCAACAAGAGATAGCACAAGTCAAACAGAGAATATCTTCTTAGTAAAGAATAAAAAGAACAGCGTCGTGAAACTTGTTGCCAAGGTTGCTGTCGTTTCCATTTGATTGGCATTTCACTATCCTCATCCTTGTGTAATGTTTTAGAAGGAGGTAGATGAGATAGACGAAGGAACAGACATGCAAGACAACCACACCATAACTGTTGTGTCATCAAGTTGTATACTTCTAAATAGCATGGCTCTCTTTCACCACATATTCTCGTGTAAAATAAAAAAAATAAGCCAATACAATCGTTTTCAGTCACTCCAAAAACAATCAGTATAGGCCCAAATAAAAAAAGATAAAAGATTAGCTGTGAAAAGCGCCAGTATACAAAATCAACTTGTATGAATCGTCTTCCGCAATGAATCAGGTGACTGGGAAGCAATCCATGTAATAGACGTAAATAAGGAATATGTAACTGAATTCCAAAAATAATCAGACCTATCAGACACAATCCCTTGATTATGACTACAACAAAACAAAATTAGACCAAGTCATTTAATAGCAATATTCATTTACCATGAATGTCTCCCAAAAGTACACTACAACGTATGAGTCTTTTTATGAATGAGAATGGCTTAGTTGACGATAATGAAAAAGGCATCGAAGTGATTTCTACACAATGAGCATCATTTTCATGACAATATTTCACTGTAAGAGTATGAAGACCCTTTGCATATGCCGTTGGATTCCAAGCACAAACAAATAAGAAACTATGCGAAGAAGAAAGACAAGTTAGTTTTCTTGCAATGCCTATTCTATTTTCATCAATTTCAATCACAATATTTCCTATCCAATCAACCACAATCATCAGATGTGCAGAATATCAAATACTTTCACAGCGCTATACTCACCATGGATGAAACTTTTATCAGGAAATGTTTCCATAGTAGCAATCAATATACGAATATGGCTAGATATACTAGAAAGCCTATTGCTTTCCTCAGTAGAGGCATATATAGAAACAGGATTGGTAACGAGAGCAATGATATCTTGTTGCTTCAAAACAACATCTGTAAACACAAAACTTCCATGGTCAATAGCCATCCAACGATACATTGACGAAGTAAATAAATCTGCCAACTCCAACTCCAAATAATTGCCGCATTTACAATACATTTGTGGAATCCATCCCAAAAAAGTATGTAAATGACCTAAAGATAGATATGAACCATTTTTCCCATTCTATTTCCTATCTACCTTACCAGAAAGATATATAATGCGAGTGGATGTAGAACAAAAGGTGTTGGCAAAAATAGAATTACTCTTCCAAAAGAATCGAACAAAAGGTCTCCAAAAACCTTCAGATATCACTTGTATTGTACTGCTTGGATAGTGACCATAAATCAATGTGATTTCTTTTGCAGACGAATAATTATGTTCAGAAATGGCTTGCATCAAACTTGTCAATTGTTCTGTACAAGTCCGAGCAAAAAAATTCAAAGGACGATGCTAAGATTGTATTGAGCAAAAAATAAACAAACTAAATGTTAAGGCTTACCAAACTATGTAAAAATGGTGGCGAAAACTTGATGAGTTTTATACTGCTATTGTCATTTCCTTCTATAAAGTGATGAACACTGACACCAGTCGAAGGTTGTTTCTCAACAGCATATCTCTGAAATAAATCGTCTGATGATAACATATCATCGACACCAAAAGCGTCATGATTCCCACGAACGTCACTCCAAGTAATGGACGTATTCTCCTGATGATAGACTTCGGTATGGGCATAGTATTCTATCCACTGATCTTCACGGGCAGTAGAGGCTTGACCCAAAAGTCTCCCAAGCCATCTTCCTTTTATGTCTTTCTTCCCGTTGGTAATATCGCCTGTTACCAATACTGCTTTTGGAAGAATAGCAGGAACAACTTGTGAACGAAAATAATGTAGTTTTTCACTATTAGAAGGGATGGCTGGATCCAAATGAATATCAGAAACCTAACAGCAGCAAGCATTATTTTCTACAGTCACTATCATACCACTCGTCAGATTACCTGTAAGAAACTGCTCAACTGGTACGAATCTAAGCTCCAATCATCCACTGAATTATTCCATAAAGACTCAGGTATTTCTCTATTCCAAATACAATTTAAAGGTACGTGTAAAAGTAGTGCCATTGACCTATTCAAGTCAAAGTGATAGACAAAACACAAGAAATAAAAACCAACCAGGACAAAACAAAAAGAAATAAAAACCAAAGCCAAGGTCTACCGAGACAATCCATCGCTTAAGTATTGTAAGTATTCAATTTATTTCTTATTGAACTTATTACTTGGCCGTATTGTTCTATTTGTTCATTATACAACTGCCATAATAATGTCTTTCGTTCCGTGGAATCCAAATCCATAAAGAGTTCATATTGTTGTTTGTAAAGTCGTTGCTTCATGGCCATACGAAAATCATAAAGACCTTTCTCATCACTTTTAAGAGACAGAGAATAAAACAATAAAATATCAAAACAACGCATTGCTTGCTTTCGAGTTAACTTGAGCTCAGATTGGATTCTGTCAACTATTGATTGTGAGTATATCTTATTGTTTGCTTCCTTCATATCTTTTTCTAATGAAACAATCCTCTTCAATAAACAATTTTTGGTGTCTACAAAATCTCTTAATTGTTGAAAACCTTCACATGGGCTCTCTACAGTAATTTCTGTACAGGAAGATGACAAATAATGTTGATAGATGGCATCTAGTAAGATGGTACCTAAACCTTGAGAATGAAACTTGGGAATAATAAGAAACTGGGAAATACGAGGTTTTTCTTTGATATCCCAATCACCTTCACGTGTATCAAAACATGAAAAACGATATACTGTTGCCAAACCTAATAACTCGTCTTGCATTCCTACCAGCAAAAACATATCCCATTGATTATCCAAAACATCAATATAGGAGGCAGTTTCGATAAACAGTAACAATAGAAACTGAAAACACTCATAACACTGCTTGAAAAATTCATTAGTTATGCTACCCTGATATACTCTAACTTGTTCATTTCTTTCTCTAAGTGTTTCACAACATATGGGATGTACAAGATCAAACCGTTTTCGAATCCACTCTGGCTCCTTCAAACTAGACACTGAACGACGTACAGTAGTGGGAAGATGGTGACTTAGAATGGATTCTACATCGACAAAGCCAGGAACGTTGGAGTCTTTATGTGAATAAGATACTTCCAATAACACTTCATACGAACCCAAGTGGTATAGGAGCTTAATTTCAAGGTCTTCATAACCAACTATGGTTTCTTCTGGAAATAATTGATGTACAAACCAAGGCTGATAAGCAGCAAGTTCACTCCGCTCATAAAGTAACAGTTCACTATCCTCTTTAACGAAATATACTCGAAATACCTCTTTGGCTGAAATCCTTGGCATTGACAAATAAGAAAAGATTGACCCATTACACTGTCTTTCTTATGTACGATTATAACATTCATTGTTTTTGCTTTATTGTAGATGAAGAAAATCACAGCAACTTGAAAAGGACAAGTACCCAATAAAAGAAATTGGACTTGTTATCCTTTTTGTCAACTGGAAACTCTTCGCCATCAAACAACCAACAAAAAAAGCAGCAAACAACCTATCTTCTCTATATGACTCATATATCATTCATTTCAAACACAGTTTGATCTACATCGCCATGATCAAATGAATCAAACCAATATGAAAACTCACAATCCGATACATCCGTTAATGAAAGGAAATCCAAGCCTTCACGTTCTTTCATCATGTAATTATTTTTCATCGTATTGTTATAGAAATGTTCGTTTTCAACAACTCGGTCTTCATTAGTATCCCCAAATATATCAAACAGTCTGTCTTCGTTTTCATTTTCTCGTTCCCATTGTGAAAAAGGTTCCAACTCCAAGGTTTCAACTTGGCCATATAAGACATTTGGTTGCTTTTCTAAACTATTCAGATGATGACTAGAAAGATCTTGGACAGAGCAACAGCGTTTCAAAGACTGAAACTGTTCTTCTTCATTTCCCAACATTGTGAACGACGATGTGGGATGGATATTATTCTTATTCAGAGTCCTAAAACTATCGATATCATATACCACCTTTCTCTTTCTATGTTTTTCAGTATTGGGCGATAAATATGGCACAGATAAAGAGTTTTCGGTATGTGAGGAAACACCCAAACCAGAGAACATTCGAATATTGGAACTATCACACTGAGAAGAAGATGAACCACGATCCAAGTCTTCATTCCAAGCAACCCCAGTATCCAAATGATCCTTTTCATGGCCAACTTCTTCGGGAACTTTATAGTTATGGGCATCCACACGCCTCTTTAAAGTGGCGTTCCAACGATTCTTAATGGCATTATCCGTTCTCCCTGGCAGTAGTTTCGCCATTGCAGCCCAGCGGTTGCCTAACTTTCGGTGTAATGCAATAATCTTTTCGTCTTCTTCCTTTGTCCATGGTTCTCGACGAAGAGTTGGATCCAAATGGTTCATCCAACGCTCACGACACTGTTTCCCTGTCCTACCGGGGATAAAGTTACCAATAACTGACCATGCCCTTGAACCAAACATTGATGTCAACTTCATCAAAAGTCGGTCTTCTTCTTCTGTCCAAGGACCTTTGATAACAAGGTCTGCGTTCCCACTGTTGGGTAAACAAGATAAGGTTTCAGCTCTATCCTGCTCGAAATCCTCGGCACTAAACAACTTCCCGCCATGGGTAGAAGAGTTGGCAGAGTTGAAACCAGAAGAAACGGGAGAATACTCAAACTTGTCATTTAAGGGACAATTAGGCTTCAAAGTAGCTAGGTCTGAGAAAGACGGTGTTCGACCCAAATAATCCTTTTTCATATTCACGTGTCTACTCTTCCCAAAGCCTTTCCCTTCAGTCTTCTCTGCATGAAGCGTCTGATACTCTGAAGCCTCAAGACTCTCCAACGAGGCAACAGGCTTTTTCATGTTGCTTTCTTGTGTCTCTCCCAAGTTAAGAAACCTTTTTTCAAGAAAGCGCCACCTCTTCACGCCCAATCAAAGACGTCGTCCACAAGAATTGACAACAACCTCAAAAGATTTCATTGGCTGATTTGTCCATTGGCTTACTTTCCTATGGCTTATTTGATCTCAGCAAGCTCCAATAATTGCTTGTTTGTGAACATTTTCACTCCCTTTAAACAAATCTAGTGGTTGTAATGTCTTCTATGGAAGATAATTTAGTAGTCGAGTGATAACTTGTTGCTAGAAGACTGTTTCCTCGGATATAAACTTGTCCATTTTTGTCAATAGTTCAATCTTTTATCAATAGATGTTATATAGTCACACCGTATACACATATAAAACAAAAGTAGCAGATATGACTAATTATATACGTTTTATTTAGCTTACTAATTACGTTAACGTCTTGCTTTAATTGTGTAGGTTTTGAAGCTGAAAACGAGTCTCTATTGAGACAAAATTATACTCATTCTCTTGTTGGGCTTGAAATGAAATTGTCTTTCTTAGCTCACTCCTAGAGAATGGTGGAAATAAACCCATGTCAAAATTATTCAAGCACACAAGTTGCTATATCATGCACTGTATGCAAAGGACGATAATGATATACGAAAGCTTTACTATTCGCTCTTTGCACTTGACATCTTTGGATGCAGTTGTAAATGTGGGAGTCCAATCATATTGGCATAACGACCTCTGTTCATAAGTTCACAATTTTCCTTTGGTTTGTGTTTTATTTCAACCTCAGCGACCAAGTTGCCTGTTAATTATTTTTCTGACCAAGAGTGCAGAAATTTTTTCCAGGTAGTTTGAACAACTTTTAGAAGAAACATGGAATCCACGAATTGTACATAGGTATCGGCTAAGAGTCCCGAGTTATTATACCAAAATATTCGCATCACTGACACTTGAAATCTTTTTATTTTCGTTGCCTTCCCTTTAGACAATCTTTGTACACTTTACTTGTTTCAACGTTTTCCATGGATGTGTCTTGTTCTTTTATCATTTCTTAATGCACTTGCTTGAAATTCCATTTGAACAGCAAAATCTAATATAGAGTGGTCACAATTATTTTGCGTCAAATTGCTAACGGAAAACTCTTATTATGGACTGTAGAACATCCCAAGTAAAGAAGTGTAGTTTTTCTTAAAATTCAGTACGATAATTATTCATTTCAACAGAGCGTTCAGTGAGACCATATGAATCTATTTTTCCTTCTTTCTGAAAAAATTTTCTGTTGCTAGCTTCTTTCAACATGATTACGATAGTTATTGATGGATATTTTTAAAAAATTTATTATACTGCTTTCATATATTCATCACTTGAAGCAAAGCATTCGAAGTGAAATCAATTTGACTCTTGCCAAATTAATGTCCTTTTTAACATCCCTTTGGAAAGGTTCAAAAGATGATACTTGCGTCAACCTTTATGACAACAATGCCGTGAAGCAAGTAATGGATCAGTTACTTATATCTATGGTAAGAGGGAAAGTTTATCCTAATGAAAACTTATATAAGAGTTGAGATGGATGCTGCTGGATATCGGAAGAATAACATTTATACAGACTTGAAAATTGCCCTGGGTTTTGGTTCGTTACTTATTTGTGGTGTTGTTTATTTAACATCTTGTCCTTTTAAACGCTGTGAAACAAGAGCTATTTTGGCAGTTGCTGCCTTCTTTTTGTTATCTACAGCTTCGGGATGGATACAGCACAAACTGGAAACGCGAATAGTCTTCATAGGACGTCGACCGAATCGACCAGAAACAAAGTTAATATTGGAAACAAAGCTTTCTAAGAATGACCCAAACTATGTGGTATCGTTGACTTTACACAACAGAGCAAACAAAACTTGTACTGAATGGAAAAGCTTTTATCCCCAATACTTCACGGTCAAAGGACAGCTTTTGAACGAAAAACTAGAAAATGATTTTAAAAATTTTATGGAGAAAAATAAAATAATAGCCTAAGTTAAAAGGATATCCAGTTGTTTGCACTTAGACAAACAGTCGTCGATAACCTGGCGAAGTTTCGTGTTTTCCAATGCCGCAAAGACTCTTTCTTTATCGCAGAGCTGTTTGGTGATCTCCTCAGCTGTGTCATGTGTATTTTCACAAACCTTTACGTCCAACTTGTATCTAGGAGGCAAAATTTGTTTGTCACGCAAACGAGCAATAATGCATAATCCAATAAGGGAAGCCAAGCTACAATGAGGAACTGTAGGAGTGAATACTATCTGTACTATACCTTGAAGCCTATTTGTATGTAAATGTTCCTTTTCATATACAATAATAGACTCTCTATCTATGACAGAAAGCTGTTCCAAAGTGTAAGGATGTTCAGGGTCACGTATGTCTCTTA
Organism: Galdieria phlegrea; assembly: GCA_006232345.1. Lineage (NCBI taxonomy): Eukaryota > Rhodophyta > Bangiophyceae > Galdieriales > Galdieriaceae > Galdieria > Galdieria phlegrea. The sequence goes on from SDGA01000104.1 coordinate 43,154, forward strand.
TAGCTTCTAAATAATCCCAATTAGCAACTCACAACATGAGCGTTGACTCTGCAAAACCTACCGAATATTTTTTCTTTTAAAGAAGCGTCCTGTGGAAGTTTCTGTCTACTTGTCGTGTCAAAAAGCACTTGAGGATTAGGGTTATCCATCTCAACACGTCACAAAAACAACGATTCAAAGTTAGAATTAGTAGACTTGGTTTTTGATGATCTTTGTTGGTGACTGTGCTTAGCGCACTCTTCACATTGAGAGTATTTTCACATCACAAAATAAAGAGACAATTTTGACAACCACTTTTCATTATTTTTCTTTTCATCGCAGCAATAAAAATACAGTGATGAAAGTTAATCGCTTTATGGAAACAAAATCTGAAGGATTACCATCTATGACATGGTCACTACAATCAAGACATGATTGCAAACTAATAACTATACCTTTTCAGGCAAAAAGCTCACTTTTATACAAACAAATCAGAAATTCCTTTCTATGCCAACAAAACGATCACATTGCACATCAAATTTCATTTTAATTCGGAGGGTTCAAAGCCACACAACTGGTTGGCATGTTGGGAGCTTTTATTTCCTATTTAGCCTATTGTAAGCACCAGGCAAGGAGTCGAAGACTACCTTCACAATGTCCCTCAGGTTTTAAAACCAAATATTATCGATCATTCTTGTGCTGTCAACCACAAAAAATCATATTGGCAGTACAGGTGGAAAATGAAGCGCCAATTTCCGTCCAAAGTCCACGAGGGATGGAGTCTTTAGGTGTAAGTAGAGAAACTTGTGATGGTTTAAAAACTGCATTTAATATTGTTACGCCAACTTGCATTCAACGTAAAGTTATCCCTGCGTTATTTGGAGGTACCAACGTTATTATAGGTGCAGTAACAGGTTCAGGCAAGACTTTGGCATATTTGGTCCCAATCATTGAAAAGATAAAATTAGAAGAACAACACTCAGAATATCAAAGGAAGCCAAAGAAACCACGAGCGATTATACTTGTTCCAACTAGAGAGCTTGGTGAACAGGTATTAAGGGTTTTGAAGGCACTTTGTCATCATGTCAAGTTTCGTGCCATTTCCCTCCTTGGAGGCAACTTGAGTTTTTCGAAACAAAAAGACATGTTAGAAAACACTGTGGATATTGCTGTTTGTAGTCCAAAACGTTTATTAAAACATGTCATTGCAGGAAATATATTTGTTGGTGACATACGATTCATTGTGATGGATGAAGTAGATGCCTTAGTAGTTGATGATTTTGCTGCGGATTTAGACAATTTATTGGGCAAGTTATCGCACTTAACCATGAAAGAAAGACCTATTCAGTTCATAGCTGTGGGTGCTACTCATCCCAAGAAACTGATTCCAATCTATGAAAAATATTTTCCTGGTGCCAAATACATTCAAGACAAACTTCACACACTTCCGAAAAACATCAAACATGTTTTTGTTTCTATTCAAGAAGGAGATGCTATTAAAGAATTGTTAAGTTTATTGGATGAAGAGATGGAAAGAGGAATGAAAAGATATGAACCCAATCATATTATTGTGTTTTGTAACACGGTGAAGAGTTGTCGATTTGTTGATCATTATTTATCTGAAAGAGGTTATAGTACTGTCAATTATCATGGAGAGATTCCTCCAAAGAAAAGACAATCTTTGTTTTCTGAATTTGTGGAAAACAAACGTCCAATATTGATTTGCACAGATGTTGGTTCAAGAGGGTTAGATAACATTTATGTAAAGTTAATAATTAACTTTGAATGGCCACTTTCTGTTGTTGACTATATTCATCGAGCGGGTAGAACAGGACGAGCAGGAAGACCAGGTAAAGTTGTCAGTTTGGTTCGTAAGGAACATAGCAACTTTGCAAAAATACTTGAACAAGGCATTGCAAAAGAAAAGGTGAGTTAGTTGGATGATAAGGATTGAATTGTTTTCTTATCACTTAACATGCCAAAAGGATCTCCTGGAATACTGTGCAGAACATATGAAGAAACAACATAAAAGTCATTGACATAACTATCGTTGTGTATTTTCTTTACAAATCTTTTCAAGCTTTATCCCAAATGTCTTTCCAAAGGTCGTGCCAAAGGCTTTTCAGGATCCATCAAGGAAAGTTTGTTAATACTTGCAAGTTCTTCAGCACGTTTCTGATAGGCAACTGCACGATCATGTTGACCAAACATTTCTTCTACTTGTGACCAATATTTCCAGGTTAAGGCTTCATATGGTTTAGCATTCACTGCTCTAGCAAAATAATGTCTAGCACTTTCCAAATTGCCACAGTCTGCTTCCAATCTGGCAAAGGTACGCCATAGCCATCCATGTTGGTCGTCTATATCAACTGCAAAGGTTAACAACTTGCGAGCTCTTTCTTTATCTCCTTGTTTCCATTCAAATAATGCCCAAGAATGAAGTAGTGCAGTATAATGTTCATTTCCTTTGCTTTTCCTTGCTCCAACCATATAAATACGTCTTGCTTCCTCAATATTTCCAAGATTCGCTTCCAACTGAGCCCAACACTGATAAGCATAAGAAACATTCGGTTGTAATATCACTCCTTGTTGGAATTTTTCACGAGCACTAATATAATCAACTTGATCAACGAGCAACTTTCCCCAGGCACACCAAAGCTCTCCATCATAAGGATGATACTTTGTGGCTTCTTCATAAAGTGCCAACGCTACTTCAATGTTATGACTATTTTCTTCCAATCTTGCCCAAGCTTGCCATAACTGTACTGCACCACGAGGATCAATTTTAGTTGCTGTGCGATAACATTCTCGAGCTTTATCCAAATTGCCTTCCAACTCTTCCAACTGTCCCCATGTTAACCAACTTAGTGTATGGCGACTATCTAACTTTACTGCCAAAGAGAAATACTCTCTGGATAACTCAATATTTCCTGCTTTGAATTCCAAAACTCCCAACGCATGACAGAACTGAGCATTGTCAGGAAAAAGTTCCTTTCCACGCAATAGAATCGTTCTTGCTTCCTCAGTATTTCCCTGTTTGTCATATAAAACTCCCAATGCATGCAATAAATAACGATTACTTGGATTATGCTCCAGTCCTTTTAACAACAAATTTAAGGCAGTTTCAATATTCCCGAGATGGTATTCCATAAGTCCCCAAGAGTGATATGCAGAAGGAAAGTCCTCTCTAACTTGTAGTACTCGTTTGAATAATTCTCTTGCTTCGTTGAATCTTCTTCTAGACTTTTCTAAATCTGCCCAACCCTGCCATAATAAAGCGTTTCGAGGATTAAGACTCAATGCTTGTTTAAATACTTCCACAGCTTGGTCTACTTTGTGTTTTCTCTTGGCTAAAATCTGTGCAAGTCTCATCCAACCTGGTCCGTTCTTTGGCCTCTCCTTGACAAATCTCTCCAACACTGTAATGGCATCGTCATACTTGCCTTCCTTTTCAAGACCCGACGCAATATCAATAGGGGACTCTGAGTCAAACTTGAGAGGACGTTCACGCTTTGAATGTTCCCAAGCATCCTCTTGCCTCCTACTGTGTGCATTGACATTTTTCGTCGTCATACGCCAGTTCCCGCCATTGTTTATTACTGCTCTACAACTATGATAACCAACTTGGCCTCGTAAAAGTCCAGTGGCTTTCGAAACATAATTCACAGCGTGTGGACGCAAACTATATATAACACTATACCCTACTCTGCAAGTGCTATAACTAATAAAGAGCACTTGTGGTCCTTTGGTCCTCAAATACATCAAGTTCGTTTGGTTTTCGTGCAAAAGAAAATTTTGTGGACTGAGAATGACCAACGACTTTAGTTGGGAACATTTATTGGTAAGGAAAAGCTACTTTATCCACAAATATGTATTTGGTAGTTTTTTTTACAGCATTCATGTACTAGGAAAAGTTTGAGAACGTTTCATTTCCTAAGCGCCACGGAACAGAGGATGAGTTGCCTGTAAGTACTTGTTTTGAAACAAGGTGCCGGAAGCTAACTCCTTCTTGTATAGGAAGTTCCTAGTTTTGTCGAAGCATGTATAGAGATGGGAAGATTCTTTAGTAAGAAGCTCGAATTTGATGTTATATTTTGTTAAACAAAGGCTTTCAGATATTTTAGGAAGAGCCTTTAGTTTTGTACAGAAGGACATTCTGAGCAAGTCAACCATTGTCCGTGAATATTACCAAAAGGAGAAACCAAGCAACGGTAATTGCTCAAGTCATCTAAACAGTATTGGCTCATCAATGAACGTTTTAGACTCGTTACAAGAGATAATTGAACGTGAAATTGCAACAGGTTTGTTGTTGCTATTACCATCATTTTTCTCAAATCCACTGATAATAGAAACAAGGTTCTTGTGTCAATGAACAACATGCTTCGTGTTCAAGAACAGTGTTGAGGTATTTAGGCTTGAAAGAATTTTGCTTTGTATTTTAAAAATGAAAATATTAGGCTGCTTTGGGCTACTCATTTTTTATATGTTTTAGTACAAAAACTTACACAGGATGAACAAACACCATTAAGATACTGTGTAAGAGAAGCCTATGATTCTGCTCTAAAGGAACATCATTCTTGGTATGTGGTCTATTATGTCATTGTAAAAAATAAGTTTTCGTGTTGGAACTAAATATATATATAGGGCAGTTGAAAAAGCAGTTTACGCTGCATTGGTTTTCTTACCTTCAAGAGAATTCTTTTATAAAAAGATTGGTTAGTATTGATGAATACTGAGAACAACAAGGAACCAAATTCATTCTCTATTTATCAGGAATTGACACTGAGAAGCGAGAAATGTATATGCAACGAGGAGACAAAGCTTTAGGTTAGTCAAGTAATCCATGTCAATGACCTATGGATGACTGACTATTTGTTGGTTGGTTGATTGGATATAGGCAAACTTGTCAACAGAATGTATAGCTTTTATGATAGAAACAAGTTGCTAGATTTACCCTAACTACCTTTTCAGTGTTACCGTTCTATTAAATACCAATTTGGAATGGGTAGAGTCTTTGTCACAACTAAAGTAACCAAGTCTTTCAAACTGAAATATATCTCCTGGTTTTGCAGTCTTTGCTGCTTCATATTCAAGTAATGCCTTTTCTTTAATTATTTCACTTTGTGGATTGATATCTTTTAACCAATCTTCGCCTTTTAAGAGATTGGGTTCCTCCGAAAGAAACAAATGATTATACAACCTTACTTGAACAGGAGAGGAATACTTTTCAGATGCTACCCAATGAAGTACACCTTTAGGTTTCTGACTCTTATGTGCATCATAGGTTACAATCACATATTCTACATGATTGGGATCTGTCTCACTAACTTTGACATGTTTTGCTGTGATAGGATAGGCATATCTTAATAATACACTCTATAACAAAAACACAACAAAATGGTATAAATATCAGTCATCCATCTTTGTAAAAACAACTTACTTTTCCAGGAGCTAAACCAAAGAAATTCTTTTCATCTTTCAATCGAAAGTCACTTCTTTCGATAAAGATTTCCTTCATAAAGGGTGCAGCATGTGTTCCTTTTGTATGATCTTTTGGATGATTAGGAACTAAAAGCCATTCTACCTCATTTTCAGGATAATTCTCAATAACAACCTATTCCATCTTAGTCATCATTATCCATGAATAAAACATGTTATATTACTTTTAAAGGCTCTAAAATACACATTCTTCTACAAACTATTGGGTCCAAACATGAACGACAAGCATGTTCCAATTTGTGAAATCCAATCAGATTGTCTCCTCTTGTTACTCCAATGGAAGCACAAAAAGAAAGAATAGCTTCAGGTGGAAAACCTCTTCGTCGAAGTCCCATAAGTGTTGGCATTCGTGCATCATCCCAACCTCTAACATATCCTTTATCAACAAGAAATGTCAATCTTCGTTTAGAAACGATGGTATGTGTGACTGTCAACCGAGAAAACTCCCAAACAAATGGTCTATAGAGGTCAAGAGCAGCTAATAACCAATAATAAGAATCTCTTCGTATCTCAAATTCCAAAGTACAGAGTGAGTGAGTAATCCATTCCAAAGAATCAACAATACAATGGGCAAAGTCATATGAAGGATAAATACACCACTTATCACCAATATGAGGATGTGCTTTATATTTGATACGATAAGCTATGGGATCTTGCATACAAGGGTTGGGACTTTGCATATCAATCTTCATTCTCAAAGTGGCTTCACCTTCCTCAAACTTTCCATACTTCATATCTTGAAAGAGACGAAGAGATTCTTCAACAGGACGATTTCTCCAAGGAGAATCTTCTTTTCTTTCTCGATATTGTGAAATTTCATCAGGTTTCAAATGACAAACATAAGCTTTGCCTCTTTTAATGAGTTCAATGGCCAACTCATATAATTGATCAAAATAGTCTGAAGTAAAAGTTATCTTTGCAGGTTTATATCCCAACCATAACACAGACTCTTCAATACTTTTGATGAATTCTTCTTTTTCAGCTTCAGGATTGGTGTCATCATATCGAAGAATACAAAGGCCATTTTCTCTTTCGGCATAACCAAAATTTAAATACATTGACTTGGCATGACCAATATGTAAATAACCTTTCATAAAAGATGAGATAATTCCAACAAAATAATAATAATAATAGTCATCCTACCATTAGGTTCAGGAGGAAAACGAGTAATAACCTTTCCTCCTGTGGCTAAACGATGCTTTTCTAACAAAAGAGGTGAATTTCGAGATGTTTCCAAGTCACGAGCTTCAAATATATTTGGAATTCCTGAAAAAGGATGGCAAGCAATGGATGCCTTCATTTAAACAAGTTTCAATCTATTAGATAAATAATTAAGGCTTCTATCAACCTACTTGGGTCTCCTCTTGAGATTCTTTCTTTGGTGACTCATGCTCATAAAGAACTTGTTTCTAATGAAATAAACAACATATATCATTAGAATGCAATTGTTATCCACTAGAAACAAACATACATTTTCTTCATCTCTTCTTTTATCATTCAATATACTTTTTAACCTCTCTTCTACTTGTGAACGAACCAATTTGGCATCCGCAAAACGCAACTTGCTAATGACTTGTTTTACGAGTAGTCCTATATTGGTATGGGCACTTTTATCTCATGTGTTAGTACTTGTTCATAACAATAAATACAATGACAAACCCTCTTTTCTCAATCTCTGATTGATTGTCCTGCATAACTGTTTCAACCGTCTCTCCAATTTGTTCTGGAGTCACGACAACACCAACACCTGCCCGTTGTTCCAATATAGACTCTTCTGCAGGTTCTAAGATAATAAATCTTAGTCTTTTCTTGACTATTACAAAAATAAATCAATGACTAGTTACCTTCTCCAATGGAAACCAAGTGTTCTATTGCAGCGTCCAACTGAGCCTTGGTTCTTATCCTCTCATCACCAATCATTTGAAATAATAAAACTCGGTTTCTTGAAGGTAGTTTTCCGTGAATCACAGCATTATAAGCAAGAAGACACTTGTTTGAAGCATGGCCATCTATTTTTCTCGCTAGTGTCTTGCTCCATTGTATATATATTATATTCCGAACAAGTTACCTTGTCTTGTCGTCAACTCTAGGGCCTCTATCGTCGACTGATAAACTTTTTCGTTTCTTGCCGCGGTCTTTGCTACTTTTTCTTCCATTCCAAAAGCACTCAACTTTTTTATTCTTTCTTCATATGGTTCTACCATCTTTAATAACCGAATATGTCTTGATGAACCAATTGTTCTTTGATAAACTTTTATCAATGATGAATAACAAAATAATTTTTGATTGTCAGGATAATGGTATTTGCGTAGAAAGATAGTTTGTACTAGTCGATACATTCAATGTAAGAAACTTATGTTAGTCATCATCATCCTCTTCTCAATGAATACATCTTTAACACACCATTTCTCAAAACATAACCCATTGATCATTGGTATTGAATTGTGTTGGTATTTGTTGTGACCCATCAAACAATGCAATCACTGAAAACACTTTTACGTTTCTCAAAAAGTTCTAAACTTGAAATAATGGGAAGCATAGGAGCATCAACTGTTCCTCCATTATCACTGACAAACTGTTTAATGACAAGAACTTGTGGAAGACAACGTACCACTGTTGATAGAAAGAGTCAACAGTGTCTTTCCCAATCTTTCTCGTTTACAAGTTTCATTACTAGTCACTATGGTTATTCGGTGTCAAGCAAAGATTTGCAGAAAAATGTATTTAAACCTCTGAGTTCCTCAATGCGTACTTTCCAGAGACAGTCGAGCTCAGAAGCTTCTCAAGAAAATACCAAGGAGATAGTGTCTATAAAAGTACCACAGATGGGAGAATCCATTAAGGAAGGTACTCTAATATCCTGGCAAGTCTCAGTTGGTGACTTTGTTGAAATGGATCAGGTTATTGCACAGATCGAAACAGATAAAGTCACCGTTGAAGTGAGAGCACCAGAGTCCGGAGTCATCAATGAGCAATTGGTACAAGCAGGTGAAATGTTGCAGTAGATGCTGAAATTGCCCGATTAAAGCCTGGAGCAGCTTCAGAGAGTACCAAACAACAATCTTCTGAAACACAAGCAACCACATCAACAACACAAACATCAGGTGCTCCTGTCTCTATCAAAGTTCCAGAAATGGGAGAATCTATTAAAGAAGGTACTTTGATATCTTGGACACAATCAGAAGGTGACTATGTAGAAATGGATCAGGTTATTGCTCAAGTAGAAACGGATAAAGTGACAGTTGAAATTCGAGCTCCTCAGAACGGAATATTAAAGAATTTTCGTGCGAAAGAAGGAGACACAGTAAAAGTAGGAATTGATATTGCAGAATTGGAACCAACTTTAGAGGCTCCTAAGAACTCATCCGTGGCAGAAACCAAACAACATAGAAAGGAAACAACCATTGAAAGTCAAACAAGTACCTTTTCATCCTCAGCATCACAACCATCTTCACCACCACCACCACCACCACCAGAAGTGTCTTCTTCTAGTGTTGTTGAACCTAAAGGAGGAGAAAAAAGAGTTGCGTTGACTCGAATGAGACGTCGTATTGCAGAACGTTTAAAGGCAGCACAAAATACAGCAGCCATGTTAACTACTTTTAATGAAGTGGATATGTCAGCTTTAATGGAATTGCGATCACAATATAAGGATGCCTTTGAAAAGAAACATGGCATTCGCTTGGGTTTCATGTCAGCCTTTACTAAAGCTGCAACCATTGCACTAATAGAACAACCAGAAGTAAATGCCTATATTGATGGAGAAGAAATTGTTTATCATGATTATGTTGATATCTCTGTTGCTGTATCAGCACCTACAGGATTGGTGGTTCCAGTGGTTAGAAACTGTGAGAGATTGAGCTTTGCGCAAATTGAAAAGACTATTCATGAATTGGGAGAATCGGCTAGAAAAGGAAAATTGACCATTCAAGATATGCAAGTGAGTATTCTTTCATGTGTAGAATCTCCTTATCATTCATTGATAAATAGGGTGGTACGTTTACCATTTCTAATGGTGGGGTGTTTGGTTCATTAATATCGACACCTATTCTGAATATGCCACAAAGTGCAATATTAGGAATGCATGCCATTCAAAAACGTCCTGTAGTGGTCAATGATCAGGTAAGAACAAATTGTGAAACAAAAGAAGCTTTCAAAGACTTGTGCAAACAATAACCTTGTTGATGTTAGATAATCATAAGACCTATGATGTATCTTGCCTTATCTTATGATCATCGTTTGGTTGATGGCAGAGAAGCAGTAACTTTCTTACGAAGAATCAAAAGTTTAGTAGAAGACCCTCGTAAGATGCTGCTGGACATTGATATCTAAGGTTTCGCAGTGAGTTGCCAGTTTTCAGCGAAACTTGGAAAACACCATGAAAACTGCTCCGAATCCAAATACAATTGCAATAAGATAAAGAATTAGCTTATTGGCTAATGCTCTTCTTGTCATGGAAGACAAAAGACCTCGGCTTCTTAATAGTGCAGCATCGATACCAGAAAGACCTTCCATGGCGTGTTGAATGGTTCGTCGTTGTGCACTTAAATCTTCCAAAATTCCTCTGCTTACTTGTTCTGTTTCTTCTATCGTTCTACGACTCGTCTTGAGTGTGTCTATTCCCTTTTCAAGCTTTCCAGATACACCAATCAATCTTTCTCGTTGTTCTTGTGAGCCTGATTCCAGGTCGTGAACAACATCACGTAACAAGTCACTGCGCTCCAATTGGTCACTTTGTTCAGACAAAATGAGTTTGGCTTCTTTCCAATCCTTTTTCAGTTATAATTAGTCTATGCAACCAAATTCAAATACAATAATATCAACAAACCTTGCGCAGTTTTTCTAATCTTGCCTTCAACTGGTTTGTCTTTTTAATTGCCTCTTCTTTTGCAGTTTCTATAGATTCGGAATATGCTTCAAGTTCTAAAGAGTGCATACTATTTGCTGCATCGTTTAAAGATCCTTCTGCATGAGATAAAGTAGTCTTTACAAGCGTTGGTGTGGATGCTTGGTAAACAACTAAAAACACCTTACCTTGCGTTCTTCTAAAGGAACCTTTGGAGAGCGTGCCTGTTCAAGGTACTCTTCTAGTTCTGACAAGCTCCTTTCTAACTCGTTTTGATAATAATTAAAGATACTACTTGGTTGCATCGTTCAGTCGTTTTCAACTTGAAACATATCCACAAGAACAAAAATTGAATAGAAAATTCATTTACTTTTGTAGGAATGAACAAATACAAACAAAAAGTTGGCTATCAAAAAAGGTTGTCAAAGAACCTCAGAAATATTACACAGAGGTTAGTTCATTTGTTCTTCCAACTCCATGTCCATACATTCCATAGTCGATGATGTAGTTCTATCCCAAGGTTTCTCTTGAGAACCTGAAGAAACAGAAGAGGAAGATGGATTGTTATTATCTCTTGCCATTCCCTGACTTGAGTGAGGATGGCAGATTTGCATCAAAAGTAGGCCCTCCAAAGCGTCACTAAATACAGGAGATTCTGCCAGTTGTTTTGGTGATGTTGTAGAAAGACCAGGTTGCTGATAATGCAAATAATCTTCCTTAGGATATGTATGACCATCACTAAAAACAGCAGGAGCTGAGGAGGCTACCATATCAGGTGTCGACTGTCGACTTTTCATTTTTCGATGACGACCTCGTCGTGCAGATGAAAGATGTTCTTCTGCTTTTGGAATCCACCCAGGGTGTAAAGCCATCCAGGTTTCCAAGTTCTTCATACAAGGCGCTGCATTTCCAGAAATAGTTCTTCCCGTCTTCGGGTCCCAAACTGTTACTCTTGGCTCTCGATGTGAACGCTGAGAGAAACTTGTGTGAGTTAAAGATAGAGGCGGTAAATCATTATTGGATGAATGATACTCATCAAGTCTCCTTCCAGGACTATGACCTGTTGAAAATTGTGAACTTTGTGAGATTTCATGAGGAATAGAAAGGCCCTGTAAACCGTTCTCAATAAGAGAAACGGCTTTCTCCAATAATTGCAGCACATAAGTGTTTTGCTGTCTCAAACCTTCATCACAGTCAAGAGATTTCTGAAATACATAACTCGTCATCCGTTTCCACTTATCCACATCTTCCAATACAGAGTCATCTTGAGTTAAAATTGCTTCTTCTCCAAGAAAAACAAGCGCTTCTTGTAGCCTCATTACTTCATCTGTTGACCATTCTATTCTATTTGATTGGAACAAGGTGTGTAAATTTTGAGAATGAGTTTCCAGTGAACTATGCACATGCGGTTCAACCACCTCTTCTTCTAATTGCTTCTCACCCTCGAATGTATGCCACTTTATATCTTTCTGTAGCTTTTCAAGTACCTTTTCCACACTGGTTTTTAAAGCATAAGCAATTTCTGGTTTCAATAGCATGCTAGCAAACGCTAGTTGAGTTTGCTTCTGTCTGCGTAACAACGACCTTCTCTTAGAAGACTTTAATTCATCTGCTTTCTCTTCCCAACCAGGATGAGAATCTAACCAAACTTTCAAATTTTTCCTATAAGGTGCCGCGTTGCCAGCAACTGTTTTACCAGTTGATGGTTCCCAAACTGTTACGTGTTCATCCTCAGGAGGACTAAAAAACACAGACGACGAAAGCAAAGATGCACCCAAATAATAACTGGTTCCTAAAGAAGAGTTTCTCGAAGAGTGCTCGGTTTTATCAAGACTTTCAATTTGTGTAGGCAAAGAGAAGGCATCGTCTCTTGCACGGCGACTCCTCGATGAAGGAATGGGAATTGCCTGTGAAGGAGTGGCAGAACGTTTTAAATTCCAACCATTTCTTTCTCCATCAGTACTCTTATCGCTCATTCTCAACAAAAAACACTCGTGTCAAGCTGTGGGGCTTAATAAAAGGCAGATAACTACAACAAAAACGCCCAAAAGAAACGTCCCATTAGTGTATTGACAAACAAGGTATGCTATCACTGTCAGTTATTGTTTAAACATCCAAAAAATAGATACCCTTCAAGGCAAGCTTACAGAAATACTGAAATATGACTTTGGATGAAACAACCAACCATGCGTGACATTCGACGTCGACGTAATTTCGAGATGAAACAGAGAAATTGTGAGCATAAATGAGAATGTAACCTAACGTGTTGAAGAAGCGCTCCTCGGGTTTGGCGTGGCTTGATTTATACACTTGGCGTTAGGTAGATTAAGATATCTCTTCTCAATAACAATAAACGCTGAAATAAATGTGACATGCATATATAACAAAAGGTATAGAGAAAAAGGAAAAACTCACAACTGCTTTTTCCTCTTTTGTACTATTTAATGTCTTGTCTTTATGCTTTTTGTCAAACGTCAAAACTAAAGACCAATTCACTAGATAAACTCGCCCAAATTTTGAAAGACATACTTTCCAAAATAACTTTGCATTCAATCGTATTGTTTGTTTCACGTGAAGATGGATTGTTCTACGAGGTCATTCACTTTCTCTGGAGATAGCGTCTTTGGGGAAAGTGATGATTATATGGATAAATGGTCATTAAATGAATTCCAAATGTCTATTTAAGATGAATGAGACTGACACTTTTGAGCAACTGTCAATTCATTTCATGAACACTTTCATTCTTCGTCTACATGACTGTTTGATGTGAATTTATCCTTGAAAAGATGTATACAGGACGTAGCAACGTAAACTGCTTCAAGATATTTCTATTAGCATGAACATCTCTATCCTGTTTGTGTTTCAGATTTCACAGAGTCACTACTCCAAGTATTAATGATTCAACAAATACCGCTTCTAATCTTTTATCTGTGTAAGGTACACTCGCTTGAGAAAGTTTCTACAAGATGTTCTCCTTCAGAAAATTCAAGAATTTTATCCAGTAATTAATTGGCCAAAAATGTTTCTACATCAAAGCGCTTTAACAATTTTCTAAGGTATTGTAGCTAAAAGCTTGTAAGTCTGTTTCATTCGACATTCATTATTTTCGAGCCATCTCCGTCATTCCTTTGTCGGCAAAACTTTGCAAAAGAAATTTTGTTCAAACTATATTCCATATTCAGTGAGAAAATACATCTGCCTATAATACTCCTATCCCTTCCCATATACTCTTGGGCACACAATGGCTCCAAACTTTCGGTATATCAGTGCAAAGCCTTATTTTTTCTGATGCGCTGGTGATCATCTGTAATGATTAACTTCATTTTAAAGTGGCACAATCCTACAAATATATTTTTATTTTCGTCAATTTTGTATACTCGAACTTTTCCGTTTTAATGGTTCCTTCTTTTGACCTTGTTTTATACAAATAGCTGAAACTCCATATTATTTTGTATGAGAAACATGCATAAACAAAACTTTGAATAAACCTAGAAGATTCTTAACCTCTTTTGCTCTGTGAGTAGTATCTTGTTATATTTAAATACTCTATATGATATTACATGAGACTTGAAGCTTCAACAGGAAAAGAGTCCTGTGGCGCGTATCCTAATCCCCAAGAATCCACCAAACAAAGAAAAATGAAGCCCGGGCCAATTTCAAATATGTTTGCTGTCCAAAGATAAGGAGAAAACGTGGAGTTTGGAAACAAGACAACGATGATAGCTTGATAGTTTACTAGTTGAACCTGCTTTTCTAGATGAATGAACGCACTTTCCCAAAAGTAAGTCATATAAACAAATAAATGGAATCATTCATGGAATTATAGGGTCGGGTGTATCTATCTACCAAAATAGAGAGTTATTATGCTATCATAAGAAGTGATCAGAGACCAATCCTAGTGAGACAATTGGAACAAGACCTGGAAAAACTCGGAAAATTCGATGAGTTGGAAAGTAGCATTTCAGAGGATTGGAAACCAGAGTGTATAAAGAAACGAAGATTGTTATCACGAGCTGCCAAAAGGCATGCAGTAACGACTAACTGCAACATGTTTATCTCTAAAGAAGAAAAACTTCAATCGACGGAAGAGTCCTATGATGCTCTTCGTGTTGCTATTGCCAACACCACAAGGCATGGTGTCTACTTCGCGGAGACAATGCTGTTAGGACAAGATAAAAAACGACTTTATCGATTTTGCTCAGATTTTTGTTATTTGTGGACATTTGATGAGCTTCGAGAGTACTGCACTGCAGCTGGATTACTTGCGTGTGGTACAAAGGTCGGTATCATCCGGTTTTATTCTTTGAGTATTTCCTGATTTGTATATCTAGACTGAGTTACTAAGAAGAGCTTATCTGGCATTACATCACGCAGCAAGTGAAAGTGAAACATTCAGTATGGAAAGGCAAACAAATGTACGGAAACAAAATCCTTTACAATGTCGAAAGGGAAATCATTTGTTCTAAAACAATTCACTTTTCTTCCGATAAATGACGAGGTATCACAAATAAACCTGTTGCTTCTGCATGTACACTTCCATCTCTATCATAGATACAGCCTTTGGCATATAACTTTCTCCCTTCTTGTCGTTCTAAAATGCCTTCTACCCGTCGAACACTGTTAAGCGGTATTGGCTTACGGTAATTGATGTTTAAATTTGCTAAACACTCATGTTTAACGAACGAAAAATTGACGAGAATAGACTCTACTGCTTACCTGTCATTGCAAAGGAACCACTAAGAAAAACTGTACTTCCAAGGCAGTCGTCGAGAAGAGTTGCTATTGCACCACCGTGAACATATCCTGGAGGACCTTGGACACGCTCACCGGCACGAACAACATAAGTCACTTTGTTTGCTTCCTTCTTATGATACATTTTCACTGAAAACTCTTTGTTTGCTGCAATAAAGTGTAGTTCTTTCTTTAAGGGCAATACTTCTGACATTTCTTCCATGTCAAAAGCCTTGCTTCCAGACTCTTCTACACTGTCACATACTTCCCTGAACTCCTTCTCAAGTTCAACTGCAGTGTCTTTGTTTACGCCGTTTTCGACCGAAAAAGTCATTTTGAAATCGATTACTACAACTGAAATCCACCGCAGAGACTATAAACATCGAATTACCATTGGTCACAAACACTGAGAGAAAGGCAATATTCCTTGTCCTGTCGACAAATACAAGGCCATCATTGGCAAACGAGAAGACCAAGTATATTTTGCCAATGTCTGCATAGAGTTTAAAGAAGAATGGAATGAATACCTTTTGCAATCGTCATGGGAAATCATGAATATTTTCACAACTATTGAAAGCACTATTTATTGTAATTTCTATTTGGAAACAAGTTTTCAAGAAAGATATGAAGTTATCCATCTCTCCATCATTGTAGCTTTGCCAAACAAGGTGCTATCCACAAGTGGTAATTTCTCTCTCTACTTTAAATTGTAAAAATGTTTGAAATGAAAAAATGTCCAGTGGCATAAACTCCTACTCTTTCTTACTGTAACCTCAAGTTGAAATGTTTTCATTGTCTTCTTCTATAGGAGGACAAAGCGATAGGGATATCAAGATTATTCAACTGGTCGTATTGACATGTAGCCAAATGTGCATAAAATAGTGTTATCTGATAATTACGATGTTGGTGTGAGTGAATCTTAGACTAGTTTGTTTCATATAAAACCCCAGTCACGATGTAAATTTAACACACTGATATCAATGTGCCTAGATATCTCTACCTCTTAATAATTTTCTTTAGTTTATGTTTTGGTTCAATGCTAAGGAACAGACTACCGTTCAATTATCTTCTGATCAGGATTTTAATAATTTCTTAATTTTCTCCTACACTAACCATCATGATTCCTTTGCCAGAGTTGTTTTAAAGTTGTGTAAATAATTTTACAAAGAATGAATGGACGGATGAAAATATGCTGCCTATATCAAAAATCTTATTTCCGACTCCTTTCGCTGCAATATTCGATTCACAAGCATTCTAAAACACTAAATCACAATTTCATTAGTTTCTTTCTGGCAACTTGCTATACATTGCTTGAAAGAGACACTGCAGCAAATAATTGGCATTTTGCTAAAGTGGCATTCTTCAAGTATATTTTTACAACTTCTTGAATGTGCATGTAGTCTAGTCTCTTTGAGTTTTTCGTTTTTTTATTTTCAATGCACTTGCTTGACATTCTATATGTTTGGCTTTTGTTTCTTCTTTGTCACTGAGAAAAAAGTACAGCAAATTTTTAGTAAAATCTTGCTATTACCATTATGCTTTACTCTGTAGGTAAGAAGTCATATTTGAAATTCCCAGTAATCAAGTGACAGGGGAAGAATGATAATTTTCTTAAGATCATTAACAACACTAATTTTAACATTTTCCTTGCCGGCAGCGACTTTGTTTTGGTTAGGGACTGATGGCATTCTCGCTACAACTGTGGAGAAGACTAGCTCAGGTTACAACACAAAGGTTACTAACACAAAAATTCCATCCTAAAACTTATCAGCCTTATAAGCTTTGCATCTCAAGCCAAGTGCTGCTGAGGCGTTTCAGTGGCAATCCCTTTCTATTAGCAGAAGGTAATGTGAAAACCACTGTGACTCCATATGAAGTAAAAAGAGAGACCGAGAGTAGCTCTTCTTCAAAAAACGGCAATGAAAGAGCAGCAGGCGACTACACACTATCAAAAAATGACCTTGTTGCAGCGTGTCAATATACCCATGTCTCATCGCAAAATGAATATTGTTGCGAAAATGTTGCGAGGGATACCGCTTGCTGAAGCAGAGGCACAAGTTGCTGTTTTGAATAAGAAAGCAGCAAGATATTTATCACCACTACTATTACGTGTGAAAGAGAAAGCAGTATTAGAAGACAAGCGTGATATCGATCGTTTAAAAATTGGTATGTATACGAGTCTTTTGCCTATAATCTTGTGACAGATTATTGTTTTGCTAGGTTGTATGATAGTAAATCAAGGACCAGCACCAAAGAGAATAGTTCCTTGGCACGGAAAAGGGAGATATGGAATACGCAAGACATATAGTTGCCACGTGACAGTAGGAGTTTGTGAAATACCTGAAGAGGAGTTGCCTCAGAAGAAGCCTAAAGTTCCTAACCGTTTTCCTATTCAAGCGGAACCTCGGAGACCTTTACCCGAATTACCAAAGCCATGGCTATTGCGAAGTTATATGGATCTCGGTGCTGGCTTTTCTTCTTCTAAAAGATAATTTTATCCTTTTTCTCTCCACAGTTGGACAATAGATTAAGAAATATTGTTTATCAGACAATTTTTTCGAGCTCTTTTGCATAGTATATATTTTGTTCAATCAAGAAAAGTAACTCTTTCGTACTTGCGCCAGTCATAGGGTTTTCTGTTTCTGTAGAGTGAAATACAATTCTATTCTGTATCAACTCCCAATGTCTTTCATTGACAAACTTATAAAATTCCTCAGCCGAAGCTAATGTATAGTACAGGATATGAAAACAGTACCTAAAAAGTTTAAATGGTACTTACCTACTGATAACATGTCCAACGCTTCTTCCATTTTCAGCTCTTTATATGCAATTTCAAGACAGTCAGCAATGTCGTTCTGAACAGTCTTGAAGAGGACGTTGGTAAAGAATGAGAAGTAACGATTTGGGCATGTACTGGATAGAGAAAGAAGCTTAGCATAAGAGCCTTCTGTTAAGCACTGTTCCAATCCAATAGCAAAACTAACGAAAGAATCTTCTTTGGTTTCCTAGAAAGCCAAGTTATTGTATTAGCGCAAAAAAATAAACTATCCCAATACTAACCTTTTGTAACAACTCCAACTCTGTATGAAACTCTGCTATTCTATTCTGAGAAAGAAGTCGCATAAGATTCAGAGCTATCAAGAGGTTTTCGTTTGAAGATTTTGATAATGTATCCCTACATCACATTTTGTCAAAACTGAAGAAAAGGGAAATGAACACAAAAAACCAACCCAAAGTCGAGATAAAAGGGTTTCAACTGTAAAAAGTGACGTTCAAAACTTTCCATATCTTGCTGCAGTATGTTTAAGAAACAAGCAACTTCAAATGTTGATCTCGCAAGCACAAGGTCTCTACAAAAGGCAACAATAATAAGAAAGTGCGATAAAAACTTAGACTGTTGCAACATACTCGTTATGTGTTGTTTCTGTGCCTTGCGTTTTTTCAAAACTGGGAAGCTTTGTTAAAAGTACTTTCAGTTCAACAAGCTGTTTGTCTGCATTGCCCAGTTGGGAATTTGAACTATCTAACTGCTTCTGCAAACGTTGCAGTATTTCGTTTCCTTGTTTTCGATAGTTTGTCATCAGTGATCCCACTACTGGCGCGAATTTTCACAAAGACAAAAGATCATTCACAAGACTTGAACTGATTGGAACAGTCTGATTTATCCGAAGATATGTTACAGAATGCTCTTTGAGGGTAACAAATTCACGAGAAGGATAGCAACCTAAAAAGATATATCAAGTTAGGACTCGAAAAAAGATGCATTCTAAAGACACTAAAGGAAAAGTTTGGAGATGACATTCATTGATGTTCCAACAAAGTGATGTTTTTAGAAAACAGTTTAGAATCTTCTTAGATATCTTAAATATATGAAATTTTTTAATCTGCAACATATGCTCCATATTTCATAGCGCAACTAGTACAAAAGCTATTGTCTTTAAGATTGATGCTGAAAGAGAAAATCTATCCAAATCAATCGGCCGCGTTCATTTTGTATTTTGATTGGATTGGATAATATGGCAACACAGGCAGTACGTTTGTTTATTGGAAACCTTTCATGGAAAACCACCAGCGAAGGATTAAAGAGAGCATTTGAAAGTGCCCTTGGTTCAGAATCAAGTCTAGTCAATGCAAGAGTTGTTATGGACAAATTCTCTGGTCGCTCTAGGTAAGTCTGTTACGTTTCCTGCATTTTCGTTGATGAGTCTGAACCGAGGAAACAGAGGATTTGGTTTCGTCACCTTTGAAAACCCTGAAGAGGCTGCAACAGCTGTAAATGCACTCAACGGAAAAGAAGTGGATGGAAGACTTATTCGAGTAGATATGGCTCGAGAGCGAGAGAATGTAGATTCTCGTCCGTCACGTCGTTTCCAGGAACAAGATGAAGAAAGATACTAAGTATCTTTATCTAGAGTAGATATTATTTGTTCAATTGACGTATGATAAGCGCTCAATCTTTGTCAACTTGTCATCGTCATCTGTTAATGTTACAGCAGATGAATAGTATTAAACTAGACCCAATGCTTGCTTTGTTTATTTTCTTGTTACAATACTAAAAAATGATTGTCATCTTGCCTTTGTAACAGAAATGAACTTGTATTTTCTAAAGAAGAGACTGTTTCAAGCTCATCTATCCACATGATGCCGAATGGCTTGAAGAAATCAATCCTGCTCCTTCCTCTCACATTCCAACGTACATCTCATTTCCATGACTAGTCCCAAGTTGTTGTGTTTGTCGTTCCTTTACACTGGAGCATACCTTTTCTGAGGGAGTTGCACACCAACAGTATGTTGGAAAACCTGGTAGCAGACGTCCTCAGTAGATTTTTGGGGCAATATGTAGAAGGACTGGAAACCGAAAACATACAAGTGGGATTATGGTCAGGGAAGCTATCACTTCGTTCGTTGGCGCTAAGGCCCGAAGCAGCTGCGGTTTTTATGGACTCACTTGGTCTTGATGTTGGTACACAGGTAAAGAAAGGAGAAATTGGAGAATTGGAGGTGTCCGTTCCTTGGAAGAATATATGGAATGCATCTTCCACAATATGCCTGAAGAAACTTAGAATAGAAGTAGCAGCTGTTACGAACACTGAACAAGTGAATGAAGAAAGTACCAATTCCAAGAGGAAGCGCCAGAAAAAGGCAAAGTTAGCAGCCGATGACGCCATCAGGGGTACAAGGAGACAAGCTCTTTTGGAAGCTAAGAAGGCAGGAGATTCTAAACAGCCAGTTGGAACCACGAAGCCGTCAACTACTACTTGGTATTATCGTCTTCTTGCACGAGTTGTTAGCAACGTACAGATAGATATATCCGACGTCTTTATAAAATGTCAAGGAGAAAGTGATAATAGTTTTTCTACAGCAAGTTATTTTTATTTAAAACAAATGTCCATCAAATCAACAGACCATGATTGGAAAGAGTGTTTGGGAGGAAACGCTGGAGAAGGCGCCATTCTGAACAAGTTAGTCAGGTTACAAGACTGTTCATTTTTCGTTGGTGAAAGTGACAAAACGATGGGAAATATATTTGCAAATGAAGACGTGTTGCATTCGGAAGTTATTCAAAGGCAGCGAGTGTTTGGTCCATTTTCAGCTACTTTACAAATGAAACTAAAGAACCCAATGGAAAGTTCTCCCGAAAGTGAAGACATACCACATGCAGTATTGGACTTTAAAGTTTACAGTCTTGATTTTGAACTAGATCGTTCACAGTATACGAGTCTTCTTAGTTTGGTAGATAGTCTTTCTCATGAGACCAGAAAACCAATTCGTCCTATTGACAAATGGAAATGGGCAGTTGAGAAGATATCTCCTGGACTTGAACAGAGAATAAGACCTTGTGTAAATTTAGACGTAGAAAAAATGAAGGAAAGAAGAAAGCGAATGCAAGACTATATGGAGTTACGTAAACAATATCTGATGAAGATATATGGCCAAACGTTTCGTGGTGATAATTCGAAAGAGAATGTTCGTCCTATGCGATTGGAACAGTTGGAAGATGAATTAGAACTGGAAGACATTTTACTATATCGAGATATTGTGGATGAATCTCTGGAAGATATTTTTCCCGAAACAAGTCTACTTAATACCAGTTCAAACAGTGAACAAAACACGAAGAGTATGGGATGGGCACAATGGATAACATCTTATTTTGTGACATCAAAGGAGTCTAAACAGTCTGAGACATCGGACAGTTTTGTTTCAGCTGAGGAAGGCACAATAGATTCAACTAATGAATCCACAGATTGGAAACAAGAAATGGCGACTTGTCCTTCAAAAGAATTAGACAATACAGTTTTTCGTGCTGATTTTGATATAGAAAGTGCCTCTTTCACACTTTATGGAAAGAATGCAAGTGGAAACAAGTTGGCCTTAGGGAAAGTACTTGTTGAAGGGTTTTCCTTTGGACTAGAGAAGAGGAGTTTGGGAGCCTTACGATTTGATTTTCTATTTCGTCAGTTTTGTGTTTATGATTGTCGTAGAGGAGAAAATGTAGAGGTAGTTACCAGAAAATTGTCTGAAAACTATTATTATAACATCTCTGCAACTTCTACTGTTATCCAAGATTCTTTAAGAGATCAGATTGATCAAATTCTTCACGATCCTCTCCAAGCAGATAAACAGAATTATAATCAGTTTTTGGGTGCTATGAAGATTGAAATAACAAACTCGCTCTCATTCGATCAGATAGATGGTGTATTGGGTGGACTAGAATTACGATTTACTGATCCTTTATTTATCAAACAAATAGCGCAGATCATTGAACCTCCACAACAGAAGTCTTTTTTGCTCGAAAGTGTTTCTTTGAATGCCAAACGAGGACTAGCAGAAATGCGAAATTATTTAGGTCAGCATCTTTATAAGAAAAAAAAGCCTTGGAAGGTTCGGTTTCTAGTGGAAGGACCATCTGTTTTGATTGGTTCTAACTACCATAATGAAAGTCTTTTAGTGAATATGGGAACATTGAAAGTAATGGATTGTCCATTCTCTTCAGTGCTTGATCATGTAGATATTGAAGCTGAAAAGTTACAACAATCTTTTACCAAATTTAGTTTTTATGAGGTGACTGTGGATGATTGTCATATCAAACATCAGGAAAGACTGAATAAGTTTGAGACTGTGCATAATATTGTTCTGAAACCCATTTCTATGAGACTGCACTTTATTTCATTGATAGACGGTGTTGGCGCCAAAAGTCTTCAAGATGTTCCACTAATTGTCAAGCACCAGAAATACCATTCTCTTTTTTATTTATTAGGAAAGATACCAATGATAAGTATATCTGTTACACCACAATTAGTAATGTTTTTAAAAGACTTTATCATGCACAGCATATATCTCAATTGGTCCATGAAACATGATAGTGAAAGGCTAAACTATCCTGTGTCAAATACAAATTCTTATCAAGTCAATGACTTATTAACCAATGAAAATAGTATTGAAAATTTGGTTAATGGACTTGAGTTCTTTTCCTATTTCACATTTCAACTAACGGTATCTCAGATTGTGACATGTTTTGAGAATGTAAAGCATCAGAGTGGTCTGCTGGCTGATTGGACGAATTTACAACTTGGAGGCTCTTTTCTGTTCCACGAAAGACATCTGTGTTTGAGTTGTGATGACTTTGCCGTAGGCGACACATTTTCAGGAAACCGGAAAGACTTTATTTTTGCAAGTTCAGTCATTGACGATGATCAAAAACGGTTACCATGCTTCAGTTTGGATGCCCAGTTTTCCAATCAAGGAGCGAGTAATAACGTAAATGTTTGCGTACTTCCTCTAAGCATTCATGTATATCCTGACGTTTGCAGACAGATGAGTGGAATGGGATATCATCTTTTGTTTTCAAACGGAGATTGGGAGAGGACATTGCCGAAGAAAGAAGAAGCGACCGAATTAGGCAACAACGCAAATCAAATGGCGTCAAAAGAATTCAATTCGAGAGTTGTTTTTCAACTAAAAAAAGTCACCATAGCTTTACATCGCAATGACCGCATGTTTGCTCTACTTTGTTTGAATGGCTTAGAAGGTTATGTTTCTTTGAAAGATAATGACAGATATGAGGGAGAAGGATTCTTTGAAAGAATCAGTCTTTATAATATGACTTGTGGATTGGAAAATCTCAAACAAGTTTTATGTCTTCCTGTCAATAATGACAGAGGTCACTGGTTTCTGTCAAAAAACATGTCAAAAGATGTAGCCAATCTATGTGAAAGTTTACCAGAGCTGCAAATTTCTGTTGAACACTCATATCTTGTGTTTTTGTCTGCTTTTATGACTGCTTTAAAAGCACATACAACACAAACGCTAGAACTATTATTGTCAGGGGAAGACCAAGAAACTTCATATTCCGAGTCAGAGAAATCATCAAAGATAAGAACACAGCGCTTTGCTCCTTTCTTGGTTACGATATCCTCAAAGTTTTTTGATCTTTATATTCCCCGTGGTTGTGCTTCTTATGACAGTTTGAAACTGTCAGCCAAGGACTTTATTCTAAGGAACAAATTGGAATGTGCAGTGAATTATAATGTTGGTTTCTTGATCATTGCTAATGCAGTGGATGGTATGCTTTACCAATTTACATCATTGTTTGATTCTAGTGTTTCACAAGACAGTTTTTGTGAACCTTTTTTGTTGAATGCGCAGCTTGAGTTTGACATTGATACTTCTTCAGTCATGGACTCAACGCTAACCGACACAGAACCACCTCCAGATGTCTTTATCCGAATGAAATCCCAAAGACAGACATCTTTTCGTGTTTCAGAAGTACAATACACGACAATGCTGCATATTTTATATTACAACTTGTCAGAAGATCTGGAAAAGGCTCCTGTTTCAGACGTCTTTCCTTCAAGTTATGAAGAGTCGGATTTGTCGTCAAGCCCAGAGAATTCATTACCTGGTTTGTGGTTACTCAATCGGCGTTCACCTAATAAGATTCCTGTTGGTTATCGAGCGATTTTAGAGTTTCCTCAATTTTCTGTAGTATTGTTTTCTGGAGCCACCAATACGTCAAATGATGCTATTTCCTCGATTAAGTTTCATGGAATGAGCTTTTTCGTGGACTATTATGATGACGGTCGATTAAGTATTGAAACAATAGCAATTCATGCGTCAATGGAAGATATGAGACCCTGTGTATTATATGGGAAAAAGCTAGTGGAGTCCATTGTGGGCACTGAACAGTAAGAAGATTGGCTCTTTTGTTGAAAGATATATATTTTGACATTCTGTTTTGATATGATAGGACGTCATCCAATGAACAAAGTCCACCGTTCGTCATGAAATATTATGGTTGGCCAGAATCAGCTTCAGTATATTCTTTTACATTATCTTCTTTGAAACTGTTTGTGGTAGCAGACTTTATTCGATCGGTATACAGACTTTCCGTTCCATTTTCTGATCCTCATTGTGATCCATGGTTGCTTCGAGCGGAAGCTAGCGAAGAGTCGACAGCGACATTTAATCAACCGTATTATGGAAAACAAGTTAATTTTGTTTTTTCAAATTGTCAATTCTATTTGCCTGTAGATCCTTCATCTTCGGACAGTCATGTCTTGGTATTAGGAGGAGAACTGGTTTCTAAATATAACATTTCTTGCAAAGAAACTGGTACATATCGCCTGATTGGTCGGAATATTCATGGTTCACTTGGTTTCGTTTCAAAGCCAGATCTTTTGAGGGCTATTTATCCTTTTGAATTGTCTTTGGAGTATAGCTTCGGAACAGACTCTCAAGTTTTACAAATTAATTCGGAATCTGTGCTTTGCCGGTTGGGAATTCATGATGCACCTATTTTATTTTCTGTCCTATGGAGACTGTTTGCACAAGAAACCGTCTCATCGAGCGCCATCAACAAGGACCGGATAGAGAAGCGTGAAATATCAGTGATAGATAGAGACCGGATCCCGTTTGACATAAAATGGAATATTCAAGGAATTCGACTTGTTGCTTTAGAAGAAACAGATCTTTCTTGTATACCCATTGCCGAGATTCGCATTGATAAGCTGCAAGGTACATTGCGAGACTTTCTTTGTGGTCAACTTGCTCTAGAGATTGCCGCGTTTCTTTTTAATGAAAAGAAGGGATGGTGGGAACCTACAGTTGAGTCTTGGCCTTGTAAACTGAACTTTTCCATTGGAGAGAAAAATACGTTGGTATTTGAGTTGATTTCTGACTATCGTATCAACATCAATGTGTCCCAAGTTGTGGTTGAGGGAGCCATGAAAGCAACGAGTAATATGTTTCATGCTTTGAAACATATTCAAGAAAAAACATTCGTTTGTGATAAAGCGGAATATCAGCTAACGAATAGAAGGCCTAGCGTTGCAGCTTTCGTCGTTCGTAATGAATTGGGGTTTCCTATTTCCCTAAAGTTTCCTTACGACTCAGGAAAATATGTTTGTTGGGAAGGTCAGGAGAAGGAAGCCGATATAAGAACTGATGAACTTGTACGATCTCTCACTAGAGCTTCAAGTGAAGATAGTGGTAAGCCATATAGAAAAAGAAAAAAAAGTGCTTTGACCAGTGTATTAGATATGAACCAAACCGATTGGATCAACAGTTGTACCATTCAAGTTCCTGGATATGAAGTTGTTTCTCTTTCGACATCAGAGTATGGTGTTCATCTTGTACCACTGAAACCCGCACATTCCACTAGTGTACAATCGATGAGTTCATTTCAAAGTTCATCATCAGTGGATGGGAATGAATACGATAATTTTACAAAGGTTACTGAAGCTTTGGCAGTCTGGGAAGTTTCTGTAAAAAGTGGAGTGCCTTATTGTACTTTAAGGTCAAAATATCAAATACTGAACAAAACAAAAATTACTATACAAGTGTCCATTAGTCATACGTCACAGGTCGCCACTATTTCCCCCAGTGAAGTATTTTCTGTTCCTTTAGGTTTTGAATACGAGACACTGTATTTAAGGCCTTGTATTTCTCGAGGTGTTTTCTTTGAAAATGAAGTTTCAGAGGACGTTGGAATATATTCATGGAGTAATGGTTTGGATTCATTCCACGAATTGTGGAGGAAAGCAACACTTATTGTACGAGAAGAAAGAAAAATGCTCCAAAAATCGCGCCACGAAAGCTATTCAAATATGGAATGGATGCGTCATATTGGAAAGTTTATTTCATTTTGTCATTGTGATAGATTGTTGGAAGAACATGAGCTTGGTATTGATGAGTTCAGTTTTTTACTATTTCCTCGAGTCGATGAAAAGCGACCTTTGGGATGGGAAAATGGTTGGCTGGATTTAGAGATACATCCTCCTGTAACACTAGAAAATCGACTACCGAGAGAAGTTGCGTTTCGTATGATGCTACCTAAAGGTAGAATGTCACAAATGTTTCATTCTTCGGAACATTTGGCCTCGACTGTAGCTGAAGGCGTATTACAACCCCTTCAGATTGCACAAATATTCAGCATTTCGGGTGACATTACGGAAGCAAGTTTGAAGTTACGATACGATAATTTGCCTCGTCCAAGTCGTAACAAACCCAATTATGATGGGTTCATGAAACGTGCAGATGTTCCTGATTGGGGTCAGAGTGCAATGATGTCTCCAGATACACGTATTGAACTTTATTCTTTTGGAACTGGTGAATCTGTGCTTCCAAAAGGTCTGAATCTTCGTTCACAAAGAGTATTTGCACGCTTGGAAATGGCGGAAGATGAAAAGCTAGGTTATCATTTTAAAGTTGTTGCAGAATTCTGGATAAGAAACAAGTCAAGTTCTGCTATCAATGTGCGAGTAATTAGTGAGGACGCTATTTCATATTTCTCATTTGCACCCTGTCCACCACGTGAACCCGTTGACCCCTTTGTTGTTTTTGATGCAAGTGAAGTGGCATTTGCAGTAGCTGGTAGAGATAGCTATGTACCTTTGATGACATCTCTGAATGACATAGACAAACCATTGGAACTAGATCTATTTGATGGCAACTACATACTTGAAGTTCGACCAGGTAAAGATCGTTTCAACCGTTCTTTGGTGGTTATTATTCGTGATAGCATTCGAATTGAAAATCGTACAAAATATCTTTTACAATGGTGCCAAGCGGATGCTGCGGGAATTGGTGGTGATGATGATGCTGTAACAATCATGGGCGTACATGAAGATTACGTGCATGATATTCCTTCTGGAAATGTTGTTGCAATCCATTGGGACTTTAAAGACAAGAGTAAATTATTCAGCTTGAGACGGACGGAAGATCGATATTCTCGTGAATGGCAATGGAGTCGACCAGTTAGTCCTGAATATCAGGGCGATATCTTTCTAAAGATGTATTCCCCTAGGCGTCATGAACAGTACATTCCTGTGGTTCGTGCTCATGCCCCTATTGGAGGTTCAAGAAGTATTGTCGTTTTAGAAGAAGACAGGAGATATCCACCATATCAGATCGTAAATTTATGTCGCTCACGTGCGATAGCTTTTCATCAAGTAGGAACGAGTCATGATTTCCCTCCATGGTTGGTGCGACCTGGTAGAAGCACGCGTTATGCATGGGATGATCCATGTTCCATAGAATGTAAGAAAAAATTACTTACAGTGGAGGTTGTAGAGCTTCCTAATGAAAGTGATTCTGTTACGTCAAATGGAAAAGAAACACTTGCGACAAGATATCCTGAATTTGAGATCGTCATCGACGTTGTTTCAAGGAAATTCACGAGGAAAGTGTTGCCAAAGGATCCAGCTATATTATATGCTGTCATGGTCAACGGACCAACAAAGGTCGTAACATTTGTCGATGAAGGAACTGTGAATGCAAATGATGCAGTATCAGTTCTCGCAAAAATTTCTTCCTCAGTTGTAAAAAATCCACAGACGGCCGCTGATAGTAATGCTTCCCTAACGTCCTTGGGAGGTCAAGAATTTGTTGTTAAAGAACAAGAAATTATGAGACCGGAGACGTTCTCGAATTCTAGTCCCGAGGAAGAAAAGAACAGTAGGGCGTTGCAGTTTAATGTGTCGCTAAGCTCGGTTGGATTATCGTTTATTGATTCGTCACCTGTAGAGCTCGCATATTTGACATTGACCAATGTCAACTTTGACTACAAGACAACTTCGGATGGCCAAGTGTACGATTTCAGTGCTGGAGATCTACAGTTGGATAACCAACTGCCAAATGCACAGTGGCCTGTGATTGTTTGGCCTTCTGATCGACGCGCTGAAGTTGTCTCTGCAGAAGAAGAGGCTTCCTCATCGGTTCCTAATGTAAACAAGCCAGTTTTTCAAGCCACTCTTGAAAAGTCACCTAGGAGCTTTCCAGGCATTCAAGCATTTACTGGTATTTATTTTGCATTACAAAGACTTCATGTATCACTAGAAGAGTACTTTCTGAGACATTGTTGGCCATTCTTGCAGTTGTTGTTTCGTTTAGATGCATCTTCACAAGATGAATGTCTTGAAGGCGAAGACGAGGATTGCAGAAGGAAGCTTGAAGAGAGTGGCGATACAAATAGCTTGCTATTTCATGAACGTCTTTATGTTGAATGGTTATTATTTGGCCCTATTCAACTGATTGTATCTTTCTCTTCTGCAGCTTCATCAGTACGCTATGGACCTTATAGGAAATTTATTCGTGTACTATTGGCGACCATTGGAAATGTTGAAGGTGCAGAGTTTCGCTTCAATGCATTGGAACTTCACCATGCATTTGATACGGAAAGTCATTTGAGAGCGTTGATAAAAGAATTCTATGTTTCGCAGGTAATGAACCAAAGAATGAAACTTCTTTCTTCAAATAGTCTCTTCGGGAATCCTGCTGCATTATTTGATTCCATTGCTTTGGGTGCAAAAGACTTTTTTGTTGAACCCTCAAAAGCAGTTGGAGGTCGTGACTTTATCTTACGTTTGGATAAAGGCTCCAAGTCGTTAGTTACAAATACAGTCGGTGGTTTGCTGAACTCCATTAATCAGATACCACGTTCATTATCAGTTGGATTGGCAACGGCAGTTGGAAGCAAAGAATATTTGGCAGATAGAGAGATGAAAAGATCAAGGCAGCCAACTTCAGCAGTTGATGGTTTCTTTCAAGGAGCCAAATACTTTGGTGAAGGAATTTCTAAGGGAGTCAGTGGAGTCTTTCGAGATCCATATCAGGGTGCAAAACGTGAAGGAGCCGCTGGTTTCTTCAAAGGCCTCGGAAAGGGTCTCGTTGGTGGTGTGGTCCATCCTATGACTGGTATGCTCGATTTTATTGCTGAACCTGCTGCTGGTTTAAGAAATATGACTGTTGGTGGTTTACAACAAGGTGCTTTACCGATGAGACCACCTCGTTCCATGGGAGCACTAAAGCAACTGACTAGTTATGATGTTCACACAGCAACTGGAAGAGCAATCATGCAAGCTATTATCCCTGGTAGTGATGAAGAGCACGAAGAACCACTGTACTGGGTAGAACTAGATAACTTGTTTCCATACACTCCAAGTAAAGCTGTTAATGATGAAAAGTCACCAGAATGGCAGCTGGCAGCTATTGTTACTTTGTTCACCAGGTCAGGTCGTCATGGGAAAAATTTGGCTAAAGAACTGTTAAGAGCAAAGGTTCAGAGTTCTCTGCATGGAAACGGTCTCTCTAAAGTTCCCAGAAACTTTCGAGGCAGAGCAGCTTTAATAACTACACGCCGATTCATGATATCCACCTTCGATGGAAAGGTATTATGGCAACGTAAACTGCGACACATCTTGGATGCGAAGGTAACGAAATCTCCTAGAGGATCTCCTGCTCTTGCCATCTGTGTTCTACATGCTCGAACAGAACAGGGATATTTGTGGGAAAGAATGGATTGTCCGTCACAAAGCTCTGTGGAAAGTATTTGTAGGGTACTCCTTAAAAATATTCGTTCTATAGACAAACAAGAAGCTGTTGGAGAGTTGTCTAGTACATCTCATTATTCATCATCTTTGGGAAGATATACAGAAGACGAATCTGATGAAGACGTTGACATCGATAGAGGCGGCCAAATAGAAAGTTCTGTTAGGAATAGCACAGAAGAAAGTGGAGACATGTTGGGAGATATCTTTGAACAGATGTCAACCGTGGATGAGGGTTCGATAGTAGAAACAGTTCGACGTGATAGTCATGCCAGCCAGTCATTTGAAAAATTGGAAAAAGTTCATGGTGAATCTGAGCTGAAGAGATCAACTAGTTATTCTAGTCAACGATCTCTTGTAGCCTCGAGCAGCAAATCGGTAACTGAATCTATTCAGAGTGAGGTGAAACGTTGCATGTCGCTGCCTAGTTCCAGAAGTCTATCTTGTAAAAGAAGCTTGCGTATTATCATTGTGAATCAACTTTGGAGTTCTCTGTATTTGGTCGATGCTGTTCTCACAAGCGGTCTTTGGTGTCAGGAACCAGCAACGCAGATCCCAAGTTCGAAGGCACGAGTATGTGAGGCAGAGTGTAGCAAAGGTGTAATGAGAGGCATCGAGGGTTCTCTTGTTTTTGCATATGCTGATAGTTCTACAGACTCACGGTGTTGGCTTACGATTCGGTTTACTCATACGTTTTTGACTACCTGTCAAGTGCGAGTGAAAGTTCCTCATGGATTGCAGTATCATGTTGTAGAGGATTCCACGGAACATAGTACTTGTGTGGTCACCTTTTCACCAACAAACGAGAACGTTTCTATTCCAAAGGAAAACCAAATAGTCACGAAAGAACCGGCAAGTCAATCTGTCAATAAGAGTCCAGTGCAAACAGCAACCGTACCAGATGACGAAGCCGTTGTTCAACTTGCGGAAATGGGTTTCGATCCAGTCAAGGCATATCAAGCTCTTCAAGCGACCAACAATGATATTTCCAATGCTGTCCGAAAACTTCTTGATGAAGATGTGTAAATATAGACAACGTCAGTACAGAGCAAGAGTATTACTTGTTTTTTCTTATTTTGCGGAACAGAATATGCCTGTTAATTGATTTATTCTGTAACCAAACTGAATCTGATCAATATTTTGTATAAAAGGGTAATAAACGAAGAAAATTCTCAGCAAGAATCGTTTCTTATTATTTTTCGTTCAGTAAATGTGAAAGAAGAGACAGAGAGATCTTTTAAAACAAACCAACTTTTTCACATGAAATGAAATACGGCATTTCCAAAAGGATAATTTGAAGAGTGAGTCTGATTCGTGTTTTGTATTGGGGTACTAAGTCATTTCAATGCAGTCGAGTAGTAGCGAAGATGCTATAAAGGCAGTTCTATTTACGGAGTTTTTTGGTGACCAGTTGCAACCACTTTTCTCCGAACCCACCACACTTAAAGCTTTGTTACCTATTGTTAATGTTCCTTTACTTACCTATCAACTGGAAGCATTATCCCAAGCAGGGATACGAGAATGCATCATAGTTTGTAGAGAAGAGAGCAAAGAGATTTTGAACTCGTTTTTAAAGAATTTGAGTCTCAGCATGCTGCAAGTGCATTTTCTTGCAAGCAATCAGTGGTTGGTTCCTGGTGATGCGCTTAGAGAAGTAGGATGGTTTTGAAATCTTTCAGCCACAACTTGTATCTTATTGGATTTTGCTCCATAGTTGGATGTTCGGGGTGATCTAAGACCCCAAAATGATTTTCTTTTAATCTCACCTGGAGTTTTTTTTACGGTGAATACCTTGGATATTGTAAAGGTAGGTTTAATAACAACACTATGGTCATTCTAATGTGCTAATATTTGTAAACGTCGCAGCAACATCGGGCAAGGAGACAGCAAAGTAAAAATTGGATTGCCACAGTTTGCTTCTCCTCTATTGGTTTCTCATCACTTTGTGATATTGCACGACTGGAAACTGGCCAACTGCTGCAGTATACTCCTACTTCAGACACTAGAAGCAAATTCGTCGTTCCTAATGTATTTGGTATGACGAATTATACCTCTTTAGTTGAAATATTTTCTTCTGTGGAAGATTGTGGTATAGATATTTGTTCTCCAGAGTTTCTAGTCGAATTTCGAGAGAACTTTGATTATGATCATATTCGAGACTTTGTTCGAGAGAAGATAGCTGGAGGTGAAGGAGAGTTATTAGGTAACCAGATCTATGCGCATATTTTCGAAAATTATAATGATTTTGCCTGTCGTATTACTAATATTGAGAGTTATTTTCATGTTTGTCGCAGTTTTGTTCACCGTTGGAGTTATCCATGGACTGTTGAACAGTTTCCTTCAACAAAGACAGAATATTCTCATCGTCGTGGTCGCATCTACTTGACGTCTAGCACACATCTTGCTCGTTCCTCGATGGTTGGAAGATGTACTGTTTTAGGAAAGGACACAAGGATTGGCGACTATAGTGTTGTTGAACATTCAGTCATTGGTGACCATGTTGAGATTGGAAAACATTGTCGAGTCATCAATAGTATCATTTGGTCTCATACTCAGTTAGATTCCGAAGTTATTGTAAAAGATGCTGTCATAGGAAACCATGTGGTTTTGAAAGATTCTTGTAGTATTCCTAGAGGGTGTGTGTTGGGTCCTTTTGTTATTATAGGAACTGGTATTCATATACCTGAAAATGCACGAGTTGCCTTGAAACAGTTGGAGGACATTTCTATCGAACATGGGAATCATTCTTATGAAATGGAAGTGTCGCAAGTTGGTGTGGATGGAAAGGGCTATTTGATGTTTCAAGAGACTCATTTGGATGAAAAGGATAATTTAACGGAATCTTCCGTAGATGAATTGGAAACAACGGATATGATAGAGGATGAAGTGGACAATAAAAGAAACGAAGACATCATTGAGGAAATGAGCTTATCTAATCAGACCAAAGACGCTGTAGTTAAGAAGGAAGAACAGAGTGTATCACCTAATATGGATAGAATGTTAATCGATCAAGAAATCAAAGATACTTTTCAGCGAGCCTTGGAAGAAGGTCATTCACCTGAGACTGCAGTGTTGGAATTGAATGCCTTAAAACTGGCAATGGATGTCACATCTTTTCATGTGTTACGTGTTATTTTTCCGCTTTTGCTTGTTAAGTTACAAGTTGATGGAAGTTCACAAGTAACTCGACAGTGGCATTCATATCTTGAAACGTGGTCAAAGGTATTATCTAAATATTGCACTAAAGCTTCTGATGCCCAATGGATTATGGAATATTGGAGAACTACTTGTGAAGTAAGTAATTACAGAAATGGTATATCATTTTGTGCATTGAGTTGGCGTTTATAGCAAGACACCAAATATCAAAAATACTTTTTATTTGTCATTCAAGTCTTATATGACTGTGATGTGTTGGATGAGGATTGGATTATAGAATGGTTTATGAAAGAAAGACAGATAAACTCCACATGTATGGAACAACTAAGGCCCTTTGTAGAATGGTTACAAGAAGCTGAAGAAACAAGTTCGGAGGATTGAATTATTCTTGTCTATATAGAAAGAACCTTTTTAAATTCACTTTATATTCTCTTAGTTTTTATTTTGGTTGCAAGTCTCAATGGCTGGCTTGCTTTCTAACAACATAGGAGAAGGATCCTTTTCTTGTTGCAAACGACGAATGGCTTCTTCTCTAGCCAAGTGCTAATGATAACAACCATTAATGTCAATCAATTATGTTAAATTAGGGAAACAGATTGTATTAACTTACATAAGAAGTATCTGGAGGTCTCTCATATAGACCATAAATCCCAACGAGCGTTACCAAAGTCACAACAGTATACCAAGGAGCTTCCCATTCTTCCCATTGCCTTTTCTGGCCAGGTGGAGGTGGTTCTTCACCAAATAACAAACCTCCAGGCTCATTGTACTCCTCTTCTTCCTCATGTTTTTTCTTTGTCACAGATCCTAACGAGAAAAGGGTAAACTTTTGTGTTATTTCCTCAAAGCAACAAACCTTTGGTTACTTGTTCACTTTTTGAAACACCCGAGCAACCTTTCTTAAATAACCACTGACCGTTTCTTTGTAACAATAACCTTTTTGATACTGTCGAAAACAACAATGACATGACCTATCACAATGTTGAACAATTTCGATTGTGACCGTCAAAACACATTTGTGTTGTTTATCCATAAAACCAACACTGTCACCAACAAGAGAAAAAACACCTTACTAAAAGTATTTTCTCCTTTAGAATGCAATCTATGTTCAACCAGTTCAGAAGAAGGAACTCAGGGCATGCACTTCTCATAAACTCGTTGGAGTAGACTGTTCATCCTCCACTTCCTCTTCAAGTCTTCTTGGAAGAGGTTCCAAAGTAGTATCTATGATTTGTAACATTTCCTATACCGTACACCTCTATCATTTATTAAATAACAATTGCCAAAGTCATTTCTTACCACAGTTTCTTCTTCTGTGAATCTTCTCTCACAGTCATGGACAATACACATCAGTTGTAATAGACTGCTAGGTCTCCAATTGGCAATCATTTCCAGTTCTCCAACAGTTAAAGAAAACTTTTCTAATTGATGAAACAGTGCTTGTATACTTGAAATATTTTGTGTGCCTATTATCAAAGCTCGTCAATATCCATCTTCCAAAATAGTGTTCAATTCTTTTCTTACCTGCTGGGGTATTATCTCTCAAATACTTTTCCAACTTGATTGCCAATTGCTTAAGATTCAATGGATTCTTCTGAGTATTCATATTTTCGGTACAAGTACCAGCCTGTTCTGAAACTGATGTTGCCAGAGAAGAAGACTGTAACCAGTCCAATACTTCTCGATTGGTCACGTGTTCTTGGCAAGGTTCTAAAACTTTCATAATGACAACTTTTAATGTCGTATTTATTCTTGACTAGTTGAAAACCACCAAGTAGGAAACCCAAAAAACTTGAAAGGATTCATCATCAAAGAAGAAAGGCGACTTTGTGCATCCCAAGTCATCCACCAAAGCATATGATTACCTTGATCAACGATCCATAAACGTTCTCGACTAGCATCCCAAACCATATCACATGGATAATAAAACTGAAGCATCAAAAAAACAGACATAATTGTCAATATTTTCCGATAACACAATTTTCTTTACTTACTGTTTTCATATTATCTTTCATTCCTGCTGGAGATTCTCCACCAAGCAATCGACATTCTCCAGTAGAAATTGTTATTAGTTTTAGTTTGTGGTTAAAAGTATCAGCAACCACCAGTTTGTCTTCTCCAATATAACATATTCCTAATGGTCTCTGTAAACGAACAGAAGAGCCAACACCATTTCTATCTCCAAAACTAAATAACATTATTGGTTCTGTTTTTCTGTGGATGGGTCTCTTTCTACTTACGCACTCAAATTATTAGGAAAAATAGCATCTCCTCCTACCACAGTGTATACTTGTTGTTTGGGAATTGATATACAACGAATGGTACTGGAGTCTGAATCAACAACATATAAAGTCCCATCTGGAGAACATGTTATGCCACAAGGAAATGCAAACCGAGCCTAACATCTTATAATTAATCATTCTCTTATCCAGTAATATGATTCTAAAGACATATGCCATTCACTTACACGTGACAAGTCTCCTTCTACATCGACATGACCAGCACTTTTCCAATCTCCAGCTATCCATCGAAACTCACCAGTAGGACTAAGACTCCATATCTAATAACTTGATAAGAAATCAACCTAATATTCATCAACCATACTAACTTCATGAGAACCTGCAAGCACAACGAAAATGGTATTTTCATAGACAGTCACATCAAAGGGATATTGAAAAGTGCCTTTCCATCTTTCTATCTTCAATCTTTGAATATTCTCATTTCTTCTTATTCTTTTCAGTGATCACTTGCCTTGTGCTCTAACATTTTTGGCATTCAATACAGTTGTTCTAACCACACGATGCTTACAATCAGCAATACGAATAGCATGATTACGCATATCAGCAATAATCAATTCATCGTTATCGCAATCAAAATAGAGTCCTTGAGGATACCAAAAACGAGCTTGTTCAAAACTACCATCTTCCCATCCCATACTTTCCTTTTCAGACAATATAAAATCATCTTCTAACCTCAAACCACCAATTTGATCAAGAAACTGTCCTTCCATGCTACATATCAAAATACGATGATGACCAGTGTCTGCAATAAATAGTCGTCCTATTATATTCTCATTTTCTATTTTATTCACCCAAAAAACAATCTCTTCCCTTACCATTCTTTACATCCAAAGTCATTTTTCCAGGATACAACAAAGGAGATGAACGTTCAATAGGATCATGAAAAGAAGAATGAAAGATGGATGTTGTCTTTTGGAAAGGATACTTAGAATATATAGAAAGACTGGACTCAATACAATCTTTCAATAGGAAAAACTTGATTTCTATTGCAAACAAATTTTCAATACTTTTTCTTCATTCCATGTCTATTCCTTCTTACTTGGAAGCGCAAATAAGATACGAAGAGACGATGGTGCAACGACAAGTATCACTGGCCATTCCTTTGCTCCAATACGTTTCCATAACTTCCAATCAGCATCAAAAGCACAAGGGAAATTCATTTGAAAATACTAATTAATGACATAATATATAATCAATCAACAAAGATTATTCTTTCTTACTTGCATTGCAACTCGAATGAAGTGAATATCCATTTCATAATCAAATTTGGGTACATGAACACCAATCAAAGCAACTTGAGAGTAATTAGAACAAACATTCAATTCTTCTACATAATCATAGTTGAGAATATCACTTGAACGCCATAAGAAAACAACCAATAATTTATCCAATAGATTGGTAGGAGAAGAATCCAAATTTATCCATTGCATCTTTGAAACATCAAATATTCGATGCGTGTTGTTGAAACTATTTTTGGTAGCCAAACGAACAAGACTTTCTTTGTCTGATGGAATATAACTATTGAGTCTTTTGAATAGAGCAGAGAAGGAAAAGCGACGAAACAATTTGGAACGTTGTAATACAATACCAAAAAAAGTAACCAGAAACTTGAAAAGGTCAGACATTGTACTTTTATCACTTTGATATATATACACAAATATATATACTTACCAATCCTAAAAAAGCACGAATAGCTTCTCTTCGTGAAACTGCCCAAGGGTCAGCTACCAATTCATCATGACTTTCTTCTATACTTGAACCTGAGACTGGGTCTTGAGGAAGTTGTCTATGATATTCCATCTCTTCCATCCTTATGAACATGTTATTCCATTGTGTTGGCCTTTTCACTATACAAGGTTTCCTACGCAAACATAACGACTGACAACTAATACTCCCAAACAGTTTCTTATGAGTTGAACAAAAAGAAAGTGTTTTACATGCAAAAGTTACCAAATAACTCATGTTGGATAATAAACAATTCTTCTTCATGCTGTCTTAACAGCTGTGTCTCTCCACTCTGAAAGCATTTCGATCTTGTGTCACATATCGTT
Source organism: Galdieria phlegrea (assembly GCA_006232345.1). Lineage (NCBI taxonomy): Eukaryota > Rhodophyta > Bangiophyceae > Galdieriales > Galdieriaceae > Galdieria > Galdieria phlegrea. Next base: position 80,541 of record SDGA01000104.1, read on the forward strand.
CCAAAGCAACGGATCATCTCGAGATGAGCAACGAAGAAAGTAATATAACCAGTCCCATACCTAAACGTTTTCGTTTATTATCTAAATTAGCACTGGTTGGATTGCTATTTGGTTTGTTTTATTGGTTCATCAGAAATACATTGGGTTCTTATTCTGGTAGACATACCAGGCAAGAACTTCCACTAGGAGCGGTCACCGGTGCTGTTAGACATGATTGTTATGATCCATTATATAGAGATCCTATTGGTCCAGTGCCTAGAGCATCCTATTTTGTAGTCCGTCTTAGAGCAGCTGCTGGAGAACTCACAGAGGCCCAAGTGATTTATTATTCAATGGGATCACAAAGAGAAACGCTACTGCCAATGAATCTCACCAATGGCAATGCTCAATATGATTGGTGGGAAGCAACTCTTTTCAGTGGAAACGTAGAAAGTCTTCTTTATTATGCTTTTCGTTGTTTATGGAAAGGAGGAGAGTTTTTCTATGTTTATCAAGACAAACCTTTTGGTGTTGGAGTTGCCAGAACTGATTTTGGTCCTTGGGAGAATCGTTGGAGTTTAGCAGTTTATAGTCCTGAATTTAAGACTCCTGATTGGGTTAAGAATGCAGTTGCTTTCTATCATGTCTTTCCTGATCGTTTCCGTAATGGAGACTTGGATAATGATCCTACCAATGAAACCACTTTTTGTTATGGAAGACCAATATTCAAACATGAAGAATGGAATGAATTGCCTTATGATCCTTCTATTCCTAATTCACCTTATCAATATGCTTATGAGAATCAATATTATGGTGGAGACTTACAAGGAGTGTTTAATAAGTTGGATTATCTTATTGATTTGGGTGTGGATGTCATCTATTTTATGCCAATATTCTCTAGTCCTAGTTGCCATGGTTATGATACTTCATCTTGGGAACAAGTAGAAAAGAGATTAGGAAGCAATGAATTGTTTGAAAAGTTAGTCCAAGCAGCTCATTCTAAAGGAATGCATGTGCTGTTGGATGGCGTGTTTGGAACTTCAAGTAGTGATTCGAAATATTTTGATCGTTTTCGACGATATTTTCCACCGAACAAAGGAGCTTGTGCTTTTGAAGACTCTCCTTATCATTCTTGGTATCAATTCATTCCTTCCAATAGTGGTCCTTGTTATGATCATTCTTGGTATGAATCTTGGTGGAGTGTTTATGAGAACTTGCCAGCATTGGTTACTTATCGAAGAGAAGTTCAAGACTTTTTCTATCGAGCCAATGACTCTATTGCCAAGAGATGGTGTCGAATATCTGATGGCTTTCGTTTAGATTCTCCACAACAGATTAGTCATGATTATTGGTCAGGTTTTCGAACAGCAGTAAAGCAAGTTAAATCCGATGCTTTTATTGTTGGTGAAGCATGGCATTGGTAAGTAAGAAAACAAATGAAATGATTCTCATGTTGAGAGTGATAGGACGGGTGACTATATCAATCATGGCTGGGAATGGGATTCAACAACCAATTATCAATTGATGACTTATCTCTTATGTTTTTGGAGAGACAATCAATATTTAGATAATGATCATATATGGGGACAAAATGACCCAGTATCTCCTATGAGTCCTTCTCAATTTATCTATACTATACAACAATTATCTAATTGGTATGCACCAGAAGCTTGGTATTCCATGTTGAATATGTTATCAAGTCATGATACTAGTCGAGCACTATTTGTATTGGATCATAATGCTCAAAAGAATGATCCAACTATATTTACCAAAGATTATGATTGGTCAGATGCTTTAGGAAGATTGCGTGGAGCATTTTCATTATTGATGTCATTGGCAGGTGTTCCAATGATATATTATGGAGATGAAGTGGGTTTGGTGGGTCCACAGAATCTTGGTATTACTCATCTATGGGAAGATGATCCTTTCTCTCGGTTGAGTTATCCTTGGTTAGATGCTAGTGGTACACCATGGGCAAAGCACTTGAGAACAGAAGAAGGACAGAATTATATTCGCAATCATGTAAGATTGTTGTTAAAGGTTAGAAAAGAATACAAAGCACTTCGGGTAGGAAATATGCAGCCATTGGTAACCGATGATGATAGAGGCATATTGGTTCTCTTAAGAGGTGACCCAAATACTGAAGATATTGCACTTGTAGCCATGAACAGAGGGAGAGAAGGATGGAAGAAAAGACAACAAATAAGAATTAATATTCGAAGTATCAATCTTCCAGAAGGCTTAGCTTTCTATGATGTGATGGGTCAAGCAAATGATGAAAAGGAATTGATTGCCAATCCTCAAGATGGCTATCTTCGTTTCAACTTGGAGCCATGGGAAACAGCCATTCTAGTTCCTAAAGATAAAGATACTTGGAAAGAGGCATTAAGAAGAAAACCTCCCAAGTTGACTGGTTTGAGATTGAACTTTGAACCTCCCAATAGAAACAAACCTAATATGACTGTGTCTTTGGAATGGGATCCTGTGGCACCAAATAGTGATGGTTCAGAAAGAAGTGTGAGTTATCTTATCAGTAGAAGTCTGTTACCTTTTCAAGGATACGAAATAGTTGGAGAAACATTGAATACGATGTTTATGGATGTTATTGATGCATTTATAGCTGGTGAAGAAACCCATCCTGTTATTATACCTGGTGGTTTTGGAGATACTTCTACATCAGAGAATACGAATAATAATAACTTGGAGAAAAGAAATACTTCTTCTATCAACAATCATAACCCATCCAATAATGGTTATCCAGGTATCTTGTTTCCTCGTGCAAATAGTTATGCGCGCATTCGTTTGCAAACGGAACCCAATCTTATGACAGAAATAAATGATAACAATAAGAAGCATCATGAGAATCATCGTTATTCATTCATGACTTGGCAAAGATTACGAAGAGATGGAACAACTAAACCAACCAACAGTTTGGGATCAGAACGAACCATTTATTATATGGTTGCTGCAGTGGATACTCAAACCAAACTTGTTGGAGACCAAGTAGATGAACCTTTGTATGTTAGAGTGCCTATGACTGGCAAAGAATCTTCTTTGAATGGAACCAATACCAATCGTTCCTTTGTTCTTCTCATGACGTTATTGATATTGAGTTCCATCTTATTAATTGCTGCAGCTTGGAGTTTTCATCAGTTTCGATCAAGATTCACTCTTTCTTCTTCATCTGAAGAAAGAATGCCTTTGACTTGTTAAATGTGTTTTCTGTTGACGTGACAAATTCTCTTTGCAATAAAACATGTCATTGGATGGCATTCTTTTGTTGGATCCTATAGGAAAGCCTTTGATAATCGTCCAAAGAAAAGAATGGTTAGTTGATATTGAGTGAAAAGAAACAAAAAATGATGCTTACTGTTATTCTTTAGTAATGCTGCGTTGGAAAGTTATCTAATAGCTTTTAAAAAGTATCGAGGTTGTCCACCTCCCATCATAGACACTGGCAGTGTCATAGTTTATTCACTAGCGGCTTCTATACGTTTATTAATTATTTCTCATAATCGTTCAAAAAGACAAAATGTCCTATTGTTTCTTTCATTCGGTAAGAAACTTGCCACACTTATTGAACAACATGCCGTGCCAGTATCCTTTTTGGAGCATATGAGTGGTTCGGTGAAAGAAGAAGAGCGTCTCGTAAAGGCACTTGTAGAAAGTAGAGAATGTATACTAAACTGCACTTTTATTATTTGGTTCTCTTGGGTATTTTCTTTTCCGCAAGAATTGCCAGTGGAGATTTTGTATGGCTGGAAAGAATACGTTGCCAAGGAAACAAGCCTTTTAAAAAGAATGAAAAAGACTCTTAATAGGTCAAGTTATTTAGAACCACTGGATATGCCTCCAATAAGAGAAGCACGTAAAACAAATACTTCTATGATTGTATTTTCTGAAGGTTTACATTCCGTGCTTTGGCGTCCACGAGGACTGACTTATGCTCGAAATGAGGTAGGAGTGAAGAACACAATCAGTCATCAAAGAATAATAATATGCCATTTAAATAGATATTTCTTGATGTTTGTGAAGAAGTGAATAATATCTGTTCTTCTTCTGGAGAAGATAGCACACAAGTATTGGGATGGATAAGAATTCATAGCTTTCTTAGTGGCATGCCGCAATGCCGAATGATTATCAATAGTAAATTGACGAATAGACAAGAAACAGTTGCTCATTCTGGTAAACCAGATGCTGATTTAAAAGGAATTCCTGGAACACTTGGCTTGTCCAGTGAAGCTGTTGTATTAGACGATGTTCATTATCATGAGTGTGTTGACTTGAAACAAGTTGAGGAATTGGATTGTATTCCTTTTGTACCTCCTGATGGAACATTTACTTTGTTTCGGTATCGAAATTCTCAAGTTAGACCTCCATTTAGAGTGGATGGAAAGGCATATTTAAAGAATGAAGCAACTGAAGGAGAATTGGAGTTGAAGGTATTGTAAGTTTTTTAAGACGTGATTGTTTGCTACTGAGATATTTGTAGATAACAAGTAATTATTCAAAAAAAGGCATGCTTATTGAATGGAAAGCAGAACGTTTAGTAGTAACCATCACATTACCAGAAAAACCTTATCAAGTAGAAGAAAACAAGTCGTCTTCTACAACAGGCAAATGGAAATGGTCAAGAGACCAATCTATGATAACTTGGGAAATGAGAAAAGCCATTTCTGGAAAAGAATATGGATTAAGCCTTAAGATGACTTTTCAAAGTGTACTGTTGAACAAAGGGTTAGTTGTTTTAGAGTTGTTTGGCATCGTGTTGATTCAGTCACTAGGAGAAACACCAGGTCTATTGTGAATGTGTGTTATAGTATGCCAGATGAAACGATAACTGGCCTTGGTGTATTGAGTTTATTGATCAATGAGAAGGAATTCGACTATTCTGCTGCAAAGTTTATTAAATATGAGACCAAAACAAGTCATCATGAGAAACGATTGGAATGGGATACTTCTTCAAGTTCTGCAGTGACCACAACCAAGTCCTCTAGGATTTTCGGTTTATCTGCCTAGCTTTATACTTTCCAATCAATATCTTGTCCAAGAAGAATGAAAGTGACTGTGACATTTTTTCATGTCATGACATGAACGATCACATTCTTCTTCAATCAAACTTTATAATAATATGCTCTTAAGAATAAAAAAGGGATAGGCAAAGACATTTTCTAAAGTAAAATGTTTTTACCAGTGGTGCAACTTTTACAAAGAGACGTAATATCCAAAGCATTTGTGACTAGACAGTTACCATTTGTCCGACTAGTATAGTTTTCATTGACCTTTATAATGATGATGCTGTCTTGATTGAACGAGTAAAAATTGTTTAAACTGAAACCATTTCCATTTATTTATTCTTCAAGAACTGATTTTCTCCCGCATTGTCCAAAATAGTTTTTGAACCAACTGTCTAAGCCATGTTCTGAGCAAGTGCAATCTGATTCCTGTCATTCTTTTTGTATCGACAACCACAAACTTTTCTATAGTTTTTTCAGTATTCCTTCTACCCAAGTTTGAAACTCTTCTTTTCAATAAAGTCCAGAGTCGGTATGTCTTTCACATTTTTGATCCCATCTGTTTAGAGCCTTTACCTCTTCAATTCTCATTTAAAACACATTGGTAACTCAATATTTTCTTTAAGTGATACTGTTGTCAAACATTTGTCCACGTCTTTTGCAAAGTCTGACCTCAACTGCTGCAACAGTGTTCCCATCAGTTGGATGGAAAGTCTCTTATGGCGACTCCTATCTTGTCGACTCTTGAACTTTCATTCTTGGCTTAATGATCCTTTTGGATTGGAAAACGATAGAGAAAACGCTGGATAGTTGTAAACAGTCCAAACATGCAGTTTATTGCTGAGACATTTTCCATAAACTATTGTTCACAGTCTTGCTATTCAAAAGAACTTGTAAGTTTCCCTAAAACCCAAAGAACTGGCGAAAACGAGTGGAACTTTCTCTTTGGTTGTTATCCTACTTCAGTTGTGTCACAATGGAAACAAAAGTTTACTTGGGACTGTGGTATTGCTTGTTGTTGTATGATTCTTTCTTACTATGGCCTACATGTTCGTCCCAGCGAACTATACACCTTGTGTGGAACGAACAGTGTTTGGACTATCGACTTGGTTCATTTGTTGAAAAAATATGGCATTTCTTTGAAATATTACACTATCAATTGGGGTGCAAGACTGGAGTACAAGAGACAACCATTTTATCAAGCAAACTTTCAAGAAGACCACTTGCGAGTCAAACGTCTATTCGAACAAGCAAGGGCAGAAAATATACAAATAGTGAAGCAGTCAGTGAAATTGAAGGTTTTGAAGGAGATATTAGGACATGTTTTCTCCGAAGATTGCTTCTTAGAATCACCCAGAACCCATCACAAACCACCGTTGATTTTGTTGTTAGTGGATAAACGATATCTACGTTGTTCCATTTGTAAACATAGTTTTTTCTACCGATGGAAAAGATTGTGTTGGTCAGGTTTCTTAGGTCACTATATTCTTCTTTGGGGTTATAATTCACAAGGAGATACTTTTTGGTATGCAGATCCTGCAAGTTCTCAAGGTAAAGAGGCACTATCTTGTTAGTAGAAACCGATGGCGCTGAATATTTTCCTTTAGATTTTTGTTGTACTTCAAGTGAAGAGTTGGAACGCTGCCGAAAGTCTTTTGGAACAGATGAGGACCTAATTATATTAAATGGTCTTCAAGAGACACTTTCGGAATAGTGCAACCTTAATTTATTTCAATAAGCCAATGATATTTTTGAGTATGCATCAACGATGTTGGCCTGTTTCGACACCATCACAGCAATTGAATAACTGAATGGCTTCCTTCAGGCAATATCTTTGTTCTCGGCACCTAAAGAACTTTTCTTTGGCAGGATGAATGTTACTGAAGAACGTCATCTTTCAACAAACTCCCGTGGCAGAAAAGTGCCAATGACAATTGATCAATACGAATACTACCATCTTCTCAATAATATGAACGTTTATTTCTTTTCGTATAACTTTATCCATTTGTGTTTCATATTTACCTATAAAATGATTAATACCTTTTGTGATGTTATACTTACCACGTGTACCTTTCCACGAGTTGTTCATACGATAGGTATTGAAAACATTGACCTTCTAGATATGAGGGCCTGTCTTGTGGAATTTATATGTTCCATTTCATGTCGACCACCTTCATTAGTCAGTCCATATTGACCATGAGAACTTGAATCTGTCATCATATTGCCTTCATGTTGTTCATCACAATGTCGCGTTTCTATCTCCGTAGCATTCACAAAGACACTCTTTTTGCACAAAGGACAAGTAGTTGATTTAGAAAACCACTGATAAACACAATTACTATGGAAAAAGTGACCACAATGCAGTATCCTTATACCACAGCCAATTTCAAAGTCTTCCAAGCAAATCGCACATACACTATGCTTCATTAACACATCTTCAAATAACTCCGCTGCCATCTCATCATTCTCTTCCAAATACACAGCATATGTCATTTGTTCGAGAATATTTCCTCTTGTCTTTAACTTGTGTGGAGAACCCTCTTGCTCACTACATATCAGTTCCTCTTCCAAGACACTTTTGACGGAAGATTGGGCAGGGCGCTCAACCGAAAGGCGAGAACCACCACTAAGAGAGGGTGTTGCACAACTTTCCACTACCACCGACTCCAAATCCAATTCCTTTTGCTTTAAAGCCTGTCTGTGGGTGGCAAATAAAGCTTTGAGTTTTGGGTGAGCTTGATGAAAAGAGTTCGTGTCTCCGTATTTTAACTCTGGGGCTATGTCATTTAGTTTGACAGAAAATCTCCCGCAGCTCAAAGGAGGAGAAAAGAGAGCGTTTCCTTCTCGTGGCGTGGCAAAGGTTTGGTTTTGACTTTGAGCATAAACGAAAGCTTCTCTTCTCTTGCGTTTCACGATAATTGAAGCTATACAAATAGTCACCATAATCAACAGATAGACAGACAAGGTCTACAAAAAAGTTAGTTTATAAAGTCAAAACAAAAGGAGGAAAACCACTTGCCACAATCACAGCAGTATCCATGGCATTTATTTCTTCTTTTCCATTGCAGAAACAAATCTACGAAACTAAAATATCCCAAGATGTCTGCATTGGTTGGTTGGATTATAAGTAAATACCATTTGTTGTTTTCTTGGAATATCAACAAAACATCATGAGTCTATCCAATATGCAATAAACATAAATTGTATTTCGAAAGACCGGATCATCATTGTCTTGTGTCAGGTACTGGCTTGGTCTAATGGAAAACTTGTACGCAGTAGTACCTTTCTCTTCCACCCAAATAGAAAAAGATACTACAAATATCAAAGTTTTACCATATTTGCAGATTATTCCATCCAAAAAATGTTTATTTGGTTTGACTAAGCGTCGAGCAGCAACTGGCGACTTGTGGTCTCTCAGCCTTTATGCTTGTTATCAGTCAACGGCCACGGGTGCTTCGTTTCCCGTTGACTTGTCTCACAGTTTTGTGCAAAACTTGCAGATTGCTGAGATAACAGAGGAAACTTTGGTCTCTGGCTTCTTCTATTCGGAAGAAAACGATGCCCTTATCATTGCTCTTTCTTCGGGCGACATTATTCAAGTGACCTGCTTGTATACTGACCGAGACTTTAAAGAAAAGAGACAGGTTTTCGACAGTTTTGGAGAATTAGAAAAGATAGGTATATTCAAAGAAGGAATCCATCACATGGAACCAAGTCCTGATGGAGAAGTCGTTTGTTTATTAACAACAGATTCAACGCAAGAAGTGATAGTATTCATGTCGTTGGAAAACTGGGAAGTAATTAAGAAGCAACAGATTTTCCAACGAGAACAAACAGTGGAAAGTAATGGCAAAAGTTTCCTTTTGAAGGAAGAGAAGAAACCAAGAGTTGTACTTTCTTCTTGGAATATCTGTTGGCGTGCCGATGCAAGTTTTGTAGCAGTGACTTATCCACTTGATAACAGTTCCAAGATACAAATGCAAGTGTTTCGTAGAGAAGGCTTTCAATGGGAAAGTACTTGTGAGGAAGTATGGGAAACGAATGGCTGTTGTATTGGTTGGCAACCTCGTATGGGAGGAGCCATTGCGGTGGCATTTCCTCAGGATAATGTGATTCGATTCTATGAAGCTAATGGTCTTTCCTTACGTCGAATTTACTTAAACGCTGGAATCTCTTGTAGGCAATTGGAATGGACACAAGATGTTGACGTTTTGGCTACAAACGATAGTCATAGAATTCGATTGTTTCATCATAGTAATTATCATTGGTATTTGAAACAAGAATTATCCTATCTTGAAGATGTTGTCGCATTTCGCATCTTACAAGATAATGAATATAGTGGTAGGAAATTCATATATGTATTATTTTCAAATGGTATGATGCAAAGTGGATCATTTCAATGGCAGTTTTCCAATGCCATGATGAAAGATGAAGATTGCTATGTGTCAAGTATCGATGGAAAACAAGTTGCGATAACTAACTTTTCTTTACAAATTGTTCCTCCACCTCTTTGTTCTGTCACTTTAGAATGTCAGGGCATTGTGAACAGAATTCATAGCATTCCAAACAAAGGATGGATTTTCCATTTATCAGATGGAAGGTTTGAATACTTTTCACTGCACGATATTGAAAAGTCTATTTACCATCAACGCCAACAAATAACATGGACGAGTGGACAACAGTTGGAAAATCACTTGGATATGATGCAAAATAGAAATAACTCGCATAACAACAACAACATTCAATGCCAGGGCATGTTGTTGCCTATTCAACTTGCTGACAGAAATACAAAGGTAATCATCGCCACTGAACAAGGACATTGGGATGCATCTAATGTCTGTGTTGATGACCATTTGTGTTTGTACCTTATTGTAATGGGACAGGAAATCACTACTTTGCAGTGTTACCAAGTGGATTCAAAAAGTTGTTGGAGACGAATTAGTGATAAGGAAAAGAATGTTCCTTTTTCTTGTTTGGATGCAATGCCACTCTTTTCCTATGATGCCAGACTAAATGTTGTTTCTAGTTCTTTACTCGTTTTGTTTCTTTTACGAGACTGTTTGATAGTGGAAAACATCAGCGAAGGAAAGGAATGGTGGAGGTTTTCGTTGGCTTCAATTGGCTTGAGTACCTATCATTTGGTTCAACTGCAGTATGTTTGGACAAACAAAGAAAGCATTGGGATACATAAGGATGGATTAATATTTTGTTTCTTGGATCAGTATGGGAAACTGTGGATGACCTATGCTTTAGAGAGTGAACAATCTCAATGCCTTTTATTGTCTCAAGACGCCGTAACATTTCAATTAACGACTGACTTTCTCTTTTTCGTAAATCGCTTCCATAAATCATACACGTGTTCTTTGTCTTATTTATGGACAGCATGGAAAGAACATCTTGTGGTCCAAAAGACATCACATATCTCTTCTTTGTTGGTGTTGGACAAGGAGCAAACAGAAGAGAGGCCAGTAGAGCGTTTTTCAAAGATTATTGCTTTTGTGAGAGATCATACAGGTAGAAGAAATAATTGTCTCATTTTACAAGCACCTCGTGGTAATTTGGAATGTATTGTACCTCGTCCAGTGATCAAGAAAGAAATAGAACAGCACATTGAACGGAGGGAATATAAAGAAGCATATCGGTAAGTAAATATAAGCGAGGAACATGTAGACCAAAACAGAGTCTGACAGAAATGCCAGTCAGTGTCGGAGACACCGTTTCCCTTTTGATATTTTAATTGAAAAGAACCCTACCGAGTTTAAGGAGCATGTATTGGATTTCATTCAACAAGTAGATGATGCAGAGTATTTGAACACATTTATTTCCATGTTGGGTGTCACCAAACCAGTAAGAAGTGTTATATATCATTCAAAGAGAAAGTAAATTTATCATTTCTTGTAGACCGAGATACGAAATGATTGGTGTGAAATGCTCATTGATGGCTTCCATCGTCTAGTGAATATAGAAAGATATAAATATCCACTCATCTGTGCCTACCTACAAAAGAAGCCTGCAGATATTTTGGGTGCATTGCAAGTAGTGCAGAAAGAATGGCGATGTAGAGCAGCAACCACTGAGACTGTGCACAATATCAAACTAGTAGAAGATATGATAGATTTTGTACTCTTATTAACCAAAGATTCCGATTTAGTATTTCAAAAGGCACTTGCATTATATGATTTGTCATTGGCAGCGATGGTGGTTGAACGAGCTTCCAACTTGGACCCTGCTCACTATGGCTTCATACTCCAGCGACTCTCAGCTCCAAATCCAGAACGGCAAAAATATCTTATTGACTTAGAATTAGGTAAAAGGAATACAAAAACGTTTCAAACTGTTTTGATTGAAGATAATGGATTGTATTTGTTAGGAAATTGGGAGAATGCTTTACGTCATCTTTTTGCATGTTCTTCATTGCCAAAAGACGCAGATGAAGTGGTTCAATTTGCTGTGAAACACGAACTGTTTCATCTTGCATGCTGTCTCTGTTCTTCTTATCCTGAAACGCTTGCTAAAATTCGAACGGCATATGCTTATCATTTATCTCAACAAGGGCAACATGTCATGGCTGCAAGGTATTTTTCAATGGTTAAGGAAGAAACGCAAGCAAAAGAAGAATATATGAAAGGTCAGAAATGGCACTTGTCCATTTTTTTGTCTCGGAAGATATTGTGGCAACGCTGTTCTTCAACATTGGAAGAAAGAAAGGATTATCCATATACCAAGAAGGAAACAATGGAGACCAAGGATGATCATTTTGGACTGTTCTATGAAGACATTCGGTTGCTAGTCAATAACTTGAAGTTAAATGCACAGAAGAAGGAGGCAGCCGATCTTCTTATTAACTATTTGAACGAACCAGAGAATGCTTTGGAACAGTTGATTGAAGCAGAAGATTGGTTCAATGTTCTGGAAATGACAGCACGGTTTCCCATTGAGTGTTTTGAAGAGGTTTTACAGCAAATGGTTATGCCACAACTGAAAAATACAGTACACGAACGTATTGAAGAATGGAAAGAAGTGGCCAATAAGATGAATTATCGTAGAGAAAGATTACAACAAGTTCAAAAGAATAAGGAGTCTATCATGCATCTTGCAAACTCTTTGGAAGCCGCAGATCTGCAGGACGATGAGCAATTATCAGAGTCGGATACATCTTCGCAGAGTACAATGAGGCAAGTTTCGTTTCTTTTTAATGGCTTGTCACTAGCTTACAGAGATTCGTTTTCTATAACCAGTTGGGGAGAATGGACCATGTCTTCTGATACTAGCAAAGCAAGTTTATATTCCATGTTGTCAAAGAAGAATGAGAAAAGAAAATCAAAAAAACATAAAAGACGGGTTAAAAGAGTTGGTATTTTATGAAATTTATTATATGCAGTGTTTAAGTTGGTTATTTTATAGGGAGACCCCATGGAGGAAGGCTATTTAAAAGAGTACCTCGCCTCTTTAATTCCTTCTTATCTCCAGTGGGAGCCTATGAATCAGTTGATGGAATGTTTGATATGCTTAAATATGGAAAAAGAGGCACGATTAGTCTATGAGTATGTCAATTAATTTTTGTTTGCACATTCTCAGTATCTCATTATTCATAGGGTGATGAAGTTATTACTGGATGCAGTGACGAAACTGTCGGAAGATATTCGGGGTATAATGATGATATACTTCTACTTTGTTATGTTAACTGACGTATGTTTAGGCCGAGAAGACTTTATAAAAAAATGTTTTGAATCGTTCAAATGTTTTGAGGAAATTTGACTGTAATCATTTTTCCCTTGACCAACTGTTGATTTGGGGTGCTTGGGTACATTCTGGTACCTATCTTACGTTCTGTGTATACCACCATACTTCTTTCGTTCTATGGGAATAGCAAGCAGGTGCTTAGGATACTTTGTATTAGGTAGATAAATGACGTTTTCTTTGTATTCGTTATTCTAATTTGGTGTAAAGTTTTCTTGACATGTTCTTTATTGTCGTTTGCCGTCGCTGCAAAGGATTCTAATGCTTCCAATAGCGGCTATTCTTTTCTTTCTGTTGCGGAAATATTTGGAATGGACGCACCTCATCCACTGAGTAGAAATCTTCCAAGTTCCAGTGAAATAGAAGTAGTATATTCTTTCAGCACAAAAACTGGTGAAACACGTAAGTACCTTGATCGCTGGCTTTTGGACACCTTTAACAAAAATATGGAAGGAATTTATCCTGGTACGATCGTTGACTGTCTTATTGGTGTTGCCAATGGTGGTCCTTTTCCTTACCGAATCGTAGCAGTTGGAGGGGCACTTCATCCACCCAACCAGTTCAGTAACTATGTTCAAAACTTTACCTTGCTCTTTGTCAACCACACGTTAACTCCTGGGAAAGAACTTACATTTTCCTATCGTTTCCAACCTCATAGTCTAATTGAGCCTGCAAACTATATTCTATCTTTGGATTTATTTTATGAAGGGGAGCCCTTTGAAGAATTTGCCGTAGATAAGAGCCAGCTGAGTCACATTACTTATCGCACGATGTTTTACAATACCACAATTGTCATGAAAGATGAAAATACTACAGTGGATAATCGATGGTTTTATTTGACAGTTATCATTATTGTGACTTTGTCTTTACTGTTGTTTGCTTTTTACAAGTTGGTTTATCCATCGTTCAAGTCCAAGAAGCAAGTTGGCAGTACATGGAAAGCACCATCGGAACATAATAGAGATGAATGGTTACAGGCTCATCATGAAGTATTGAAAGCAAACAACATGACTAATCGGTTACGTAGCGTTTCACCTAATAGAAAAAACAATACAAAGAAAGATTGATAATAAATGATGGCGCCTTTTCTGAAAAAATGCTATGAAATGATTGTGTTTGTCTTGTGACATGTTGCGTGGGAAGGCTGTTGGACTTGCTGGACTTCGAAGAGAACAAGAAGCTCGAAAAGCTATCGACCACATTTCACAGTCAACTAGAAAAGAACTTTATGAAACACTTCAGCAACAACTGGTGTTGTTTCGTGAAAACCTTGAACGTTTTGCAGTCAAGTACAAAAAGAAGATTGAAAGCGAAGCGGTTTGTATTGTACAAAGGAAGCACGAATGCCTAGACTAACAAGTGGTTGGACAGGAACTTCGAGCATATTTTCATCGAATGTGTGTCTCTGTAGGTGTCGACCCACTTATTTCAAAGAAAGGTTTTTGGGAACAATTGCTCGGAATGGGAGATTTTTATTATGAACTTGCCGTAAAAGTTAGTGAAATTTGTATGGCAACGAGACCAGTCAATGGTGGTCTTATATGTATTGATGAAGTCAAACGTTTACTTTGTAATCGTGATGACCTTTGTCGAACAGGCCAGCGAATAAGGCGTGGTGGAATCACGCAACGTAGTTATGACATTTCAAGGTATTGTATTCAGAAATCTTAAAGAATATAACTGTTAACTTGTATGGCTGTTGTTCCTTAGTGATGACATATCGAGAGCAATTCAGAGGCTTCGAGTATTAGGAACTGCTTATACGATAATTTATTTGGGAGATATGGCATACATTCGTTCGATTCCTGGAGAACTTAATCATGATCACACTTTTATATTGAGCGTTTCTAAAGTAAGTAGAATTTTTTATACTGGAGAAAAATTCCTAACGGATACATTTCTGTTAGGAACAAGGTTATTGTACAGAGTGTTTTATTGCTAAGAAGCTGTCATGGTCCAAAGAAAGAATTGAGTTGGCGATACAAGGACTTTTGAACATGAGTCTAGCATGGATAGATGATCAAGCTTCGGAACGTATCTATTGGTTTCCTTCGCTCTATTATCCGGGATGAAGAGGATGAAGTCTATTGGAAAAGAGAAATGCAAAGATTCAAATGAACACGTCAGTCAAATTTCCCGCTATTCATGAGAACTTGCATTCAAATGGAATGGGATATACATTTCAACGTTTCTTCAAATGGGTATGGGCATTTTGACACTACAGTCTTTTATCTGTTGAAGAACTCTGGGAATTTTCCTACTTTTCTTGGGAACTGTAGATGGCTTGGAATATGTCTTTCCAAAGATACGATCTTTCTCATAGCAACAACAGAAGAGTTGCAGATTCGGTAAATAGAGCTTCAAGTAATTCTTCTACCGGTGACAATATGTACCCATTTTCGAGTTCTATACCGTCTGCCTTGAATACAACAAATTATTCTTCTCTCGGCAGTCAGTCTATTGTATACATGCCAGTTGCGTTAAGGGACGGTATACTGTGTCCATATATCCAAGGAGATGGACCTTTATCTTATTATAACGGAGCTCCATTGTTTATTGGACTCCCATATCCTGCCAATGCGAATAACATGAATAAAGGGAACAGTGCGTTGACGAAACCACCCACCACATTTAGTCAATCTCCTCTTGGTCTTGGTCCTAGAGGTACCTGCTTTTTTAGGATTTTGAGTAACGTAAGACTGAATACGAAACATAGGTTCTTTTCCTTTGGAATCGGCATCTTATCTTCCAGCAAGAGGTGATTTTTGGAAGCAAGGTTCTCCAACTTACTTCAGAACAATGAGTAAAAGAGGAAAACCTCGTGAAAAACAAACAGAGACGCAGGATTTGAAGAAGCTTGAATGTTGCCTTGAACGTGCAGGAACTTGTGCTGCGACGATAAGCGAACTACGAAGAGTGTTATGTGTGGCTCATGGCACTCCTGTTACATTTGTTGGTCCAAAGATAGAGAAGCGAAACGTTCATCGGATCCTTTGTGACGAGTCGCAGTTGGGTCAGTTGTTGTTGTTGCATTTGAAAAGTTGTCAAGGGAAGAAGCATGAGTGTCAAGAAATTTTTTTGGCTCTTTTTTCGGTTTTGCTGTCGTTCAAGGATGCGAAGCTTTGCGTGGAAGACTTTATGCGTCTTTTGAACAATCCCGTGACAAGTAGCCATCATTCCCATTTAGAACTGATGTTGCAAAGTCTCATTCTTTCAAAGATATTATGTTATATCCAAACTCTTTACGATCAAGTTGAGAGAATACAGTGTTGGGGAGACACCTGCACGTTGTCTTCAAAGGAGAAGACTTTTCACACGCAGGAAGAGAAAGATAATACTTTTGCTGACTTTAAATATTATCAAGGCCAAACACTGTCTGCATTACAGTGTTACCTGGAGCTTCAACAGGTTCAATCGAAGCTTATCGATTTCAAGCAGCTATGTAAGTCTTTTGAACACGAGGCACAGTCAAAAAGCGGCGGCAAATGTTTAGCAGAGATAGCGAAGTTTCAAAAATTCATGGAAAGGTTCCACTTGAAAGTAGAAGAAACGTTTTGTCAAAATTTATGGAAACTCTGTGAAAGTAGGTTGAATTGGTGTCTAAGTAGACTTTTTCAATGCGTAAAGGAGCAGTTTCATAAAGCCTTGACCAGTCTTGATGCAGAAATAGAATATTTTCTCGGATGCAAAGAAAATGTTTACCGACAAGCGTCCAAACTGGATTCTTTTGCTGAAATGACAAAGAGGTATGCTGCAGCGAATGAAGTAATGAAGGAAGTGAGTCGTTTAATCGAATCCAAACAAAACAGATGCCAAATTATTCTCGACAAACAGGAAAAATTAACCAACGAGATATTGGCTTTGGATAAGATATTGGAAGCATACGGTCACTATCGAGTGTCTTTTGAAGTGAAACAGGACATTTCGGTGCTGTTGCAATTGGAATTGAGCATTAATATAAGCATAGAGCAGTTATTGTCGTTGTCGTTTCAGGAACCGTTAGAATTGATCAGAGATTCATTGGAATACTCTCCTTCGAATACAAAAACTACGCGGAAGACTGCGAGATTCAGTTTGAATTTGCCAGATGGTTTGACAGGTTCTGATAACTGTTCCAAGTCACATCAATGTGTCGATATTTTGAGTCCTCGTTGTCGTCACTTTCGAATGAAGTCAAATCCTGATGCTTTACTTCATGTGGATAATTTTTCTTCATCGCCTTCCCTGGATTTTGTAGAAGCAAGTAATATGTCTTCAAGCAAGTCAGAATCTATCTTTTCTCAAGATACCGATGTTTCAGTCACAAGAGAAGAGAAACATGATGGAATTGGACAGAATGAAATTGCTGAAGTGGAAAAGAACAAGATGGACAGTAGTGGTATCTCAATAGTGTCTCCAACGAAGGAGCAGAATAAGAGCTTGGCATATGCTATTCGAACACTCAATTTGAGAAAGTTGGAAGATTTGGATGAAACCCCCAATGCTTTCGATAATTGGAGAAACAGTGTCTTTCGGAAATGTCAGTCAACCACCACTACACCAAGAGTTGACAAGTCATCAGAACTTGCAGAATTGAAGAAAACGAAGTCTTCTACTGTCGTTTCACCAACAATTGTTTATAATAATCAACCAAATTTTGATTTTCATCACCATCGAAATCAACGTTCACAAAGCTTTGATGATATTATTGTCTTATAAATGTACACAAGCCATATTTTTATTTTGTGTTTATTGTTTGCAATGCTCAATTTTTCTGGTTCCACACTGGAATTCGCTTTAACTGTTCTTCAAGAGGAATCTCGACACCTTGATAAATGGTAGTAACTTCCACAATCTTGCCTATGGATAACGATGGCTTCTGAATAATTTGAGTAGTAAGTTGAGCTACTTGCAATCGGGACACCAGTCCATTAAACTGTGTATCCGCAGGCCATAGTCGACCTTGATGTGTTTTACCAAAGTCATCTTTAGGTCGTTCCATTCCTCCAGGACGAATGACTATTTAGACTCATTAGTTTTATCCATCAATCCATGTCTGCCACTTACTTGTAAATGGAAGTTGGCTGTTAATCAGATATTGTTCACTTTTATGTTTCCAATATAAAATACCACCAAACAAATTAAGAAATGCGGCAGGAAATCCTGTGAAAGGTTTTCCAGTGCCCAATGAAGTCACCTCATATCTCATTTTAGTACCCCAACACCTTCAATACTATCTAACAACTTACCAAAACAAAATGACAGTTCGGTTTCCAAGACTTCGTAGCTTCGATGATTCTCTTATTTCCTAGATAATCGATTTGATACGGTTGCAATAGATTCCATAGATTTTCGTTGGCACCAATAACTGCCACAACTGCTTGAACATTAGTCTTGTTCAGAAACCAGTTGTCGGACTTATTCACATTGGCCTCGAAATATTGCAAAAGTGTGGATTCCTTCAAATGAGGTTCTCGTTCTACAATCAGTTGTTTGGTTCTTGGAATATTTCGACAACCAACATAAACAGAATATTCTTGGTTAGCCAACTCACACACAATTCTTCTTCCCAGACGACCTGAACCACCAAATACAACAACCGAGTCATTAGAAGACATGGTTAACAACAGTCTTCTTTCTAACTGGTCTCCACAATAATAATAAGAAGAAGGAATACACGAGGGCACTACTACCAAAACAGAACACTTACCCTAACACGACAGGACTGACAAGTTCTTCGAAAAGCCATCTTTTTGTTGAAACCAGTGAAACAGTAATAAAGCTTGTTCCAATTGTTTGTTAAAGTAATCCTGTTGTTTACAAAACCAACATATCCAAGCAAACGAGACATTCTTTCTGTTTTTATTAAACACTTATGTGTCTTCCAATCAAACTTCATTGAGCAATCATGCGTTCCATTTGTTGTAAGCATTCTTTCAAGGGTACTCTATCAGTCGATGCAAAACGACTCAAAACATCCAACAAGTTATAATTCTCTATAGCTTCTCTCAATAGCCAAGGATGGGAATAGCATACAGTTCCCAATGCAACCATTATGGAATAGACATGAACATCATTCTGTTTTCGTTCTTCTTCGACTGACACAGTATCCAACAATAACAACCATTGCAAACAAGTAGCAATCCATTGTCTTTTTGTATTTGCAAACTGACCTTCTTCTTCAGATAAACGAATACCGAAATTATGTAATAAAGAAGAATATGTTTCTTTTGCCTTTGTATTGGTCTTCATTGAGGACAAAGGAAACACTTGATGAATAATTTCCCATTTCCTAAGATAATAAATAAATACATTGACTATCAAACAAATCATTCAAGACTCTGCAACTTACTCACAAGCTATCAATGACACCAATCTGTTAGAAAACATGTTGCAAAATACTCTACAAGCAAGAATCCATACAGCCATCGTTGCTTGTGGAGACTGTACATGTTCCAGTACCTTTTGCAGTCCAATCGACTGATTCTTTAAGAAAAAGTAACTCGATGCCGAGGGACTTAATATCATGAGCCGAACTAATAACAAAAGATGGCATCAATAACTATGACATTCCCTTCCATAGCAGACTTACAAATATCCAAAACTGGAACAATTTTGTTGGTCGGCCAATCTAACAACTTTTCCACATTTTGCAATTCTTCTTCTGAAAATATAATGGAGGAGTCTTTTTGTTGTTTCAACTTGGTAATCACTCCACTGACTATCAACTGTAGTGCTTCAGATGTTAAAGGTGTTTCTACTTGTTCATTATATCCATGTAATTTCTTTCGCATAGTATCAAATTGATCAGAATACTTGAAATAAATATATTGATGTATTGGGAAATGTTTCTTTGTTGCAGAAGTTTCCTTTTCATTATCAGTTGGTTGATAAGTATTTTCAGTCAATACATTCGATGCAGAAGATGTAGAAGCTTTTTGATGGTTTTCAGAAGGAATATAACGACTAGTGCCAGTCAATGGATCACTTGCCATATGTGCACTATTGGACAGACTATATCCAGTGTTCTTATCTATAAATTCAGCCACTTGGTCAATATATTCTAAAGGAAGTTCTTCTTTCAATAAGAATCGTTGGGCAGCAGTCAAAGGATTCTCTCCTATGATAATGATGCTGATAAAAAGACAATCATTGCTAAGAAACTTATCTTACCTTTTCGATATCCCAATTTTCTTTTGGGTTGATTCTCACCAATATCCACATCAAATATATAATCATAATATTCATTTTCTAAATATCCACTTTGTATACCACCATCTGCTTGTTCGGGATAATCTATCACATCTCCAAACTTGGACCATTGTTGGTTGGCTTCATTCCAAATGAGAACTATAGACAATACCAATCAACTCACATTTCATATTATTTTTCCTAACAACATCTAACCTTGTGCTTCTTTTCCAATTCTTACAACTTTTAATTGTCCTTCTTGCGTTCCTCGAGTAGAAACCACTTGTTCATAAGTAGGTAATTGATTCCAATCAATATTCCCAACAGCAGAAAACGTCAACTATATCCAAAGAACATTACATTCATTCATCTATTATGGCTACATATATACAATATCAACATTCATTACCTTTTTAGTACTGGCACTGGTTTCAAATTCTTGAAGAACAACTTCTTCTGCTTTCCTAGACTCATCTTGTGTAAATATTCGACATACAGCATCCATACAACCCGTTACTAAATCTTCATTTGGAAAGCTACTCAATGCCCAAACAGTACTTGGATGAGAAATAGTTTGCAAACATCCACTTTCAAATGAGAAAATCTTCACAGAGCCTTCTTCTCCTCCACAAGCAAACAAATCCAAAGATGGCAAATATGTCAAACAATATAAGAAATGATTGCTAAGAAATATTTCATTATCTCTTTCAAAAGGTAAGCAATGTCCCTCAACCATTTCTTTTATTGCATCGTTAGAAGAACATATTGGCCATTCATTGAAACTTACTTTCTGATGGTTTCCATCGAATGGCATAACCATCATTGGATATGGAAATAATACTTTCATCATTTCCTTCTTTACATAACCCACGAACAACATCTGAATGACCTTGCAGTGTTTGTAAACATTCTCCTGTTTCATTCCAAACCTAAATACCATTCAACAGTCAATGCTGTGTTTCATTCTCAGTTATTCTTCTCTTGCCTTGATAGTCTTATCTGCAGAAGCAGTGAAATAAAGACCCGACTGTAATACAAGTGCACTCCATACGGCAGCTTGATGACCTTTCAATATCTGCACTTGTTGTATTTCAATACCTAATACACAGCAATTAACATATTCTTATGTTTCTAATCATTGTTCGTACTCACCATTCTCCTGTTCCATCCACCGCCAAAGAACACTTGTATGATCCCAAGAACAAGAAACAAAATTGTGATTACTACCAACTGCAATGTGACAAACATTATTCTCATGTCCTTTCACTTGTGTCACTCGTTCACCATGCAATCCATTCCTAAAGCTTTTCAGTCGAACACTTTCTTTCTGCACCACATCCTACCATAGACAAATGTTTCCATCACCAGCACCAGAAGCAACCAATGGACAGGAACCATCACCGAATAAAAGAGCAAGACAACTGATGAAACTGTTATTTAAATGAACAGAATTCTTCAATTGCCAAACTATTTTGTTGACTTGTTCCGATCTTTCCCACCACTTCAAGGTGCAGTCTCTTGAACCAGTGACTAGGATATCATCACTAACGACCAATACCTATAAGAATAATATCATTCCATCAACTTGTAACTAACTTTACAAACTTACAGCTCTGACTTCACTTTCATGTCCTCGTAATTCAGTTGATAGTACAAAAGGCTGCTGCATGGATCAATCTACCAATGTGAGTTTTATACAACTTAACTTGGATGACGCAAGTGTTATTGATATCTGTACCAAAAACAGCCGAACACCTTTTTGAAACCATTCATAGAAAAGTGAGCATCTTTTATTTTGCTGGTTTTCAAGTTTTCATAAAGAATAGATAACCGTGGAATTGCAGCTCTGTTCTTGTTATCGTTTTCAACTGCCTTCACTACGCGTTGGGAAACTTGATACATTGGTGTCTTTATCCGACTCTCTGCAAAAAGTATAAAGTGATAATCTTTCCAGTGATTTGGAAAGACTCAATTGTTTTTTAAAAGGTTGACACCAACGTGGAAGCAACTTGTTGGCGTTTGCTTCGTCAACATGAGGAATGGAAAGGAACAGATGCGCAAGTGCCAATGGTTCAAGGACAAAATTACTTGGATGTAAGTCTCCTTTCTGCTTTAGTTGAATGAAATCCACTGATATTGCAAAGTATATTATTGGTTTTCGTTGGTCAGAAGAAAAGTTTAGTTCTACCCAACCACTAGCAGACATCGTACAGTCTATTGTGGAACACGTAAACACCTTTGAAGAAGAATTGAAGAAACTGGCAGCTGAATATTCTCATAGAAAACAAGTCAGCATAATTCTGTTGTATGCCAATCCTTAACATTAACTTTTCTCAATAGTTGACAACCACTGAAGAACGAAAGACTCGGGGTTCTTTAATGGTTCGGTCATTGGATACAATCGTTGAACCACAAAACACAATAGAAACAGAGCATATGACAACTGTCTTTTTAGTATTTCCAAAATGTAGGTGATGGATGGTTTCTTTGCTTCTTTACTCTGTTATATTAATACAATGTGAATAGATAATGAAAAGGATTTTCTATCATGTTATGAAAATTGGCTGCTTGGGTAATTCCAAAAAGTGCACAGAGACTAGCAGAAGATGGTGAATTTGTATTGTATTCAATGGTTATATTTCGTTCTTGTTTCGAGCAAGTAAGTAGTAAAACCATTTGTTTCTATACAGAATAATCACTTGAACTAGTTGAAAAAGAATGTTCGAGAGAAAAGATATACAATACGAGAATATAAGCCAACCACATCAACAGAAACAATGACATTTGTAAGTATCATTAGAATTACTTTTTATGAGACTATATTGACTACATAAGGAGGAGCAACAAGGATCTTTGGAAACTTTACGTCAACATTGTAGGGAATGGGTTGCTACAGCCTTTTCAGAGACTGCTATTGCTTGGACACATATTAAGGCAGTTCGATTATTTGTCGAATCGGTATTGCGTTTCGGTTTGCCAGTAAGTAATAAGAATATTATTTCTATGGCATATTTGTGCAAGAGGAATGATAATTGTTATAACTATTGGTCTAACCCAAAGAATGGCAGGTGAATATGGAAACCATGATAATATTACCTTATCCAAAGTCACAAACTAAATTGATAAAGACACTAGACAAGTTGTGTCAACAATGGGTGTCAACTTGGAATTCATCCTTCTAAAGTATGAAAAGGTATGATGAAATGTTATGACTTGTCATGCAAATAGTCAACATGTTTTCTTGATGAACAATAGTCTACCACCAATGATGATCGCTATGCTTCTTTATTGGGAATGTCTGTTCAAGAAGAACTTTATTCCTTTGTCTTATTGGAATGGCACATGATTTAAGAAGCAGTCATTGCACTCAATTGTTTGGCCAATTCTGCCATATAAGCAATGATTACTTTGATTCCTTGCAAATAATTGAGTCTATATAAAACATACCATTGAGTTTCATGATTAGCATTCAATAGGAATTGATACTTACTTGTTCATCTTTTCATTTTGACTATGAGCTCCGTCATCCGGAGAACCCAAAGGAATCAAGCAAATTTGTCCTCCCAAGTATTGTTGAAAAGTATTTGTGATGGGTATAGAACCACCTTCTCTAGTCCAATCTGGTTCCACTTGATAAACTTTCTCAAGTGCTAAACGAGCAGCAGTAAAATTCTCATTATGATAGTCTCCTATCCAAGGAAGAGCACCTCTCCATTCCAATGTCATTCGATTGGGTGACTTTAATGAATGAAACTGTTGCAATAAATATGCTTCGATATCATTGGCTATTTGTTCAGGTTCTTGATAAGGAACCAATCGAATAGAAAACCTACAATATACATATATCTAATAGTCAATGAACCACAAAACAAGAAATGACATACTTTCCAGTCACTGCACCAGGAATAACCGTCTTTTCTCCTTCTCCAGAAAAAGCACCCTTATTAATAAGAATCAAATTTTAAATGACTTAAAGGTAAGCTTCCTTACTTGAATGCCATGAAAAGAAAGAGAAGGAAACCTCCAACGATTCATTAACAATTTCACTTTATCTGACTCCTGT
The DNA here is from genome assembly GCA_006232345.1 of Galdieria phlegrea. Classification (NCBI taxonomy): domain Eukaryota; phylum Rhodophyta; class Bangiophyceae; order Galdieriales; family Galdieriaceae; genus Galdieria; species Galdieria phlegrea. The sequence continues at coordinate 104,508 of SDGA01000104.1, forward strand.
CAGTGGAAAATAGTGGTCTTGCCAAGTATCTCTTCATAACAATGTCTTACCTTTAAAGAGGAAACATCTCCAGCCTCTTTTCTCAATTGTGAGACATCAAACGTTATGTTGTCATAAAGAGAAACTTCTTCTCCAGTCACTGGTGCTATCTTCTCCAGGACTAGTACAAATCATCATCATCCATTCAGTATTGGTCATTTCTGTATTTTTCTCATATTATCTTCATACATACCTTTGGATACTCGAATATCACCATTTTCATCCGTTAAACTACCAAGTAAATGAATCAAGTCATTCATAGGTTCACGAACCAAACCACCAAATAAACCCGAATGAAGATCCATTTCAGGGCCTTTGATATGTAATTGAAAATAGACAATTCCTCTTAGCCCATAAGTAAGACAAGGTTTCTGAGGAGCTACCCTAATAGAATTTCCATCCATTCATATGACTTCCACTCTATAAATAATGACAACTACTTACCAATAATTATCGGTAATACAGATATATTGCACATTGGATAACAACTCTTCAGACTCTTTCCTAATAATATCTTCCAATCCAATAGAGCCACTTTCTTCCATTCCTTCAAAACACAACTACAACATGCTCTATCAGGACTACTGTGCATCATCCATTTTGTATACTTACCAATAGATTGACAGGAAGCGGTATGCCCAGTTGTTGATGTGCTTCAAGTGCCCATAACCAACTCAATAAAGGACCTTTATCATCTGTTGAACCTCTTCCATATAGTTTTCCTTCTTCTTCAAACATTTGAAAAGGTGCATGTTTCCAACCATCTTGTGAATTCGCTGGTTGTACGTCATAATGACAATAAGCCAAAAGCAAGGGTTGATTATTTTGTCTTCGAAAGTCTCCAAAAATAACGGGAGGATATTCTATTTGAGTACCATCTTCCAACTTTTGATAACCAATCTTTCGAACAATAGGTGTTCCTCCAACTCTTTTAATCCAATCGCAAATAAAACTAGCCATATCGAAGCATCGATTGCGTTTTTCTGGATCAGAACTAACCGAGTCAATAGCTATTGCTTGTGCAAGACGATCAACATATTCTTGTGAATGGTCTTGTACATGTCTTTTTCAATAATCATTCAACAAGCTCTATTTTATGGTTGTTTTTACTTACTGAAATAAAGAGTTTAGCACTTGGTCTTGTGTCATTGAAGGGACAATTGAAAAAGACCACCACACATTCGCTACCAACCACAGAAGAAATGTCCTTCAAACAATAGCGTCAACATTGACTTGAAGCATAGAAACAACAACTAGTAACAGACTGTATGGATGAAACAAGCTGGCAACAAAACGGTTATCTTGTTATTCCTAACCATGTGAGTATAGAAGAGTGTAACCTTTTAAGGAAACGGGCAGAAGAATTGGCAAGTCAATAGTTGTCTTCTGCTTGGTGAACAAGTTCTTAGTGTTAGGTTCATGTCGAGATAGGTTGAAGATGCTAATTTGGAAGAAATACCAGTATTTACTACCAAAAACCAAACAGGTGATGAATATTTCTTGGATAGCGCCAGAAAGATTCGTTGCTTTTTGGAAGAGGATGCTGTGAAACAACCACAACTCTTGCAGACTACAGCCAAGGTAAAGAAAAGCCCCTGAAATAGTGTCGTTTGTCCATATAAAATATAATATAGTGTCGACTGATGAACAAGATTGGGCACGCATTACATGACTTGGACCCAGTCTTTCGTTCATTTTCACGTTCTCCTAGTATCAAAGATTGGGCACTAAGGTTGGGTTGGAAGAAACCGATTCCTGTTCAGTCCATGTTCATTTTTAAGCAACCATTCATTGGAGGAGAAGTACGACCTCATCAGGACTCTAGTTTTCTATATACCGTTCCTCCCACCTGCATAGGTTTTTGGTGGGCTTTAGAGGATACAACCAAAGATAATGGTTGTCTATGGGTTTATCCGGGTTCTCATCAATCTTGTATTCATAAGCGAATGTGTCGAAAACCCGATGGAAGGGGTGTTTACTTTAAAGAAGAAAATAGGCAACTAGAATATGATTTCCACAATTTCAATAATTATATACCTCTTGAATGTACTGCAGGAACACTTGTCATTTTACATGGAGGTATGTTTATGTCACATGTTATCAAATGTAGCACAAGTACTGATAAGCAATGGAAGCTTTATGGCATTATAGTTGTGAAAACAAAAGCAATAAGAGTCGTCACGCTTATTCCCTACATCTAGTGGAAAAGAACATGCGCTATGGTCTTCAGAAAATTGGCTACAAGAAAATAATGTTCCTTTTCAACCTCTTTGATACTTTTTCCAAGAAAGCTCAAATCATTTCTCTCCTTCTAATGAACATTTTGCTTTTCCCACTCAATTGGCCTCAACGACCCCAAAATTAATTTCCTTTACAAAGCGTCGCCGTCAAGGCCTATTGATCCTTTGCATTCTTTTCCTTGTGGAGTAGGAGCGACCTATAGGCAGAATGCGATACCTTCATTCTACAGAATATGTCAAAGTCCCTGAAGGAGTAGTTGTTGAGGTACGATCAAGAAGAATTCGAGTCAAAGGTCCACGAGGAACTCTTGTAAAGGATCTCTCCCACTTGAACTTGGAAGTAAGTCAAAAGTCCTGTGGTTTTTGTACTTTTTCATAACTTGCATATTAGATTACCAAGGAAGCTCGTGGGAAAAGGGTTCGAGTGACTGTATGGCAAGGTTCCAAAAATGACTTGGCTTGTTTGAATACAGTTTGTACGCATATAAAAAACATGATAACTGGAGTCACTAAGGGATATCGTTACAAGATGCGCTTTGTATACGCTCACTTTCCGATTAACGTATCCATTTCAGATAGTGGAGATTCCTTGGAAATTCGTAATTTTTTGGGTGAGAAACGTACTAGAAAAGTGAACATGTTGAAGGGTGTTGCAGTTAGTCGTTCGGAGAGCGTTAAAGACGAAATTGTTTTGATTGGAAATGATATTGAACAAGTTGCACAGTCAGGTGAGTTTCATGGTTGATAGATATAACATGTTCATTAATCATAAAAATATATATAGCGGCAAATATTCATCAGTCTTGTTTGGTGAAAAACAAGGATATAAGAAAGTTTCTTGATGGTATTTATGTATCAGAGAAAGGACCTATACCAGAATATGAATAAAAGTCCCTTTTTCCCTTTCTTTTGCTAGCTTCACCTTACTTAAACCATTGCTAGTATCATTTTCTTTTCTGACCACGAAAGAGTATTAAAATGGTTTCATCAGCAAAACGAGTTTTCGCAAGCCTTGCAAAAGAATACCGTTTTATCGTTTCAGCAGTGAAAATGGCTGATCTTCTAGACGGAGTGATCGAACCTGTTCAAGTTGAATCGTTCAACATCCATTGGCTCTCAGAAATCCCTTGACCACCAAAGCGACATTTTTCCTCCAATCATCGTCACGAATGAATGGCTATTTTTTGATCCATCAATGAAGCGTCACTTTTAAGCAACGTTGCCATCTCTCATGCATTCATTTCTAAGAGCCATTCCATGAATAGAAATAATGATGGCAACTCCTCCAGATGGCAAATTTGACTGTGGTGAAGGCACATTTCCCTTCCAGCCGAGACTATAAATAGCTAACAATTTTTTTTCATTTCCCGCTTTGACACAGTCCGTTGGTTGCTTTTGGGCATATTGTTTCGGCTAAAGAAAATCTTCCCATGCATAAGGTATTCGTTAGTTGTTTCTTATTAGGACTTGCTCTGGTATCTGCGGTATTAGCAGAAGAATGGTTACAAGGTTCTGAAGATAGCAGCCTGACTTCAGTGAACCGAGGTGGATATCAAACAACTTCACCAACCTATTCTCCAACCTATTCGGAAGTTTCTATTCCTATTTATAGTGTGGCACCTAGTAGTTATCCTCCAAAATGTGTATATGTAAGTCCCATGAATCTTGTCCTATCCATGCAGCATATTGAACTATTTTGTCATTTTTCTCTAGTATCAAAAACTGAAGGAATGCTGTACTTATACCTATGTCGTGGCACAAAAGTGCAAGATATATGAGTATCAGGTACAGGAGTCTCTGAGTTATTCCTGCCCACAGTATACAACAGTGCAGTCAGTGCTACCTTATTCCTGTCCAAAGACATATACAACTGCAACTGTCAAGGCGTATCCGTGCCCAACTTATTACAGTGTGACAGAATATACATCCTATCCTTGTCCTCAATACTATACTGTTCAGTCACCAGTGTATTATCCTTGTCCAACGGAAATTTCGGTGCAGGCGACTATTCAATATCCATGTCCAACATATTATTCTGTTCAAGTGGCGACTTATTACAGCTGTCCTCAATATTATACAGTACAATCTCCGGTGTACTATCCATGCCCAACTTATTATACTAAGCAGTATCAGACGAAATATCCTTGCCCGACTACCTCTTATATCTCCATCACTTCTCAATATAGTTGTCCAACCTACTATTCTGTTTCTGAAACAACTTATTATCCTTGTCCAACGACAACGGTGTACTACTCTCAAATGGCGTATGCATGCCCAACAACTTATAATACTTATACTCAAGAGGCATACAGCTGTCCTACTTATTATGCTACTCAAATAGCTACTTATACTTCCTGTGCAACCTATACTTATGCTTCAGTACAATATCCTTGTGAATATGGTAAGACTCTCTCATTGACCATTCAAAATGAGTATTCCTAACCATTCCAATTTTCATTCATAGCTTATATCACGCCATCTCCTTCTGTTTCTGCTTATTCTCGTGAACAAGTACAACGTGGAGGTTATGGACAATACCAGTCTCAAGAATCATCGAGTTATTATGTTACTAAATATTGTACCAAGTCGGTACAACAGATGACCTACACTTCATGCAGTACCTATTATCCTTCTCAAACGGTGGAGCAAAAGACTTGTTACAAGAGTGTTGCAGTACCAACAGAATCTCAGAAATATTGCTACAAGCAAGTTGAACAAGAACAAGTCGTTCAAAAGACATGTCCGACTTATTACTCTGTCCAAAAAGTGAAGTATCAGTCTTGCACCACCTATATTTCGCAACCCACCATTCAGCAGAAATACTGTTCAATGGCTGTGTCAGAAGAATATGTTCAACAGCAACAATGTGTGAAGTATGCTGCTCAGCAGGTGATTGCACCAAAACAATGTGTGAAATACTATACAGAGCAAAAGATACAACAGAAGTATTGCTCTCGTTATGTGACTGAAGAAGAAGTACAGAGCAAGCAGTGTATTAAGTACGTATCTCTGCAGAAGATCAAGTATGAATCTTGTTCTGCCCAATATGAAGTACAGAAGATTAAACAGCAACAATGTACGATGCAAGTAGAAGAACAATACATTCAACCGGATACTTGTCACAAGTATGTCCCTGAACAACAGATTGTTCCCCAGACTTGCTACAAATATTATACTGTATCGAAATTTATTGAGAAGTGTTCTCCTGAATATGCGACAACAGAGAAGTGCGTAGAGTACTCTTACATTCCATATGCGACATCTACACCTTATGTTAGTCCATCAGTATCTCCATATGTTGCTAGTCAATCAGTATCAGCCTATCAAACATCATCTGCATATTAGACAGTAAGGTTCTCATCACGAGGACATCGTGAGAGACATAATGTTTCATGTTCAAAGTGACATGAAACTGTCATTTTCAGGGTTTCATATAAAAAAGCGTTTTGTTTCAACCAATGAGAACCATTGAGTTACTTTTTCCAGCACTTGCCGGCTGCTTCTCCCATCACGCGACCCCATTGATTGTCTCTTTGAATGAAGCAAACTGAGAACATTGAACGCAACAGATCCTTCGGTTGCGGTAGCTGAAACCTTGAAAGAAAATGACACGAAAACAGAAAAAGAGTGGTAAGAAAAGTTAACTCCGAGACTTGTTCTGCTAACTGCTTTTCCTTGACAAACACAAGACAAGAAAAGAGGAGGTACAGACGACGCGAGTTCTGTTCACTCTGAGGAAACTGCCACGAGTTCACTGTCGACCGAAATTCAGAAACTAAACATTAACAGCGAAATAAGGAATTTTGTAATGGAGGAAGAAGAGCTTCCGTTGGATGACGTTGGTGCTTTTACGTCGGCAGTGGAACGTCTCAATGACAAGAGGTATGAACAAACGTTTTGGTCGTCGAAGCAAAAGTTCATTCAGTGTTAGGTCTTGGTTACGAATGAAAGCCCTGCAATATGCATATTCTACTTTATGCAAAACATACAGACCAGACTTGCTGGAGGATAAGTACGCTTAAGCTTTTTTACACTCATTTCACCAAGTTAACCAAGTAGAAACAGCGTAGAAACTCTTGTTTATTCCGTTCTTAAAGGATCCTTACAGTATAATGTACGCGAAGAGAAGCAATATGTCTGTTTGCTTTTGGCAACTGTGGTGTTAACTCTTGGAGAATCGGATCAAAGTGAATATATTTGGGCACAGTGTGAAGCTTCTTTTAAGAAAATATTGAATGATGGCGTTCAAGACTGTTTTGAAGCTATTGCAGTGGTTGGATTGGTTGGTCTATTAGAATTGGAAGATATCAAATCTATTATGAAAGTTTGTACGAAATATTTTGTATCATCCAACTCATCACTTGCTGCACAAGCTATTCGTGCTTGGAGTATTCTGGCTTCTAGTTTACCTGTTGAAGAGTTGAAGCATTGTCTTTTTGCGGATCCAAAACCCGTAGAGTTGTTTTATTGTATATTTTCACCATGTGCTGCTTGGATGGATGAGCGAAGTCTTGCAACTGCACAAACATTATCTTTACTATTAGAAATTTTTCCACCTGGTGAAGCAAGTTCAGCATCTTCAGATAATGATTCAGAAGAATTGCAAGCATGGAATCGAGATTCATCAAAAGGCAATGGTCATATAAAGAAAATGCAGTTACGAAATACATTGGAACTTGTGCAACAACTAAATAGTTGTCTTTCTAAAGGCGTGGAGATATTTATGGAAGAAAACAAACGAACGCCTAAGAAACAAAGAAAGTTGCGCAAAAGTTTAATCCATGCGTTAGAAGGAGATGTGGAAGCGGAACATTTTCAGTTATCCAATGGTGATGAAATCTTATTCGATAGTTGGTTGGATATACTTCGACTGAATATGTTTCGATTCATTTTGGGAAGTGGTTTAAAAAGTCATTTAGAATCGAATAGTTTTATAAGACAAGTCTTGTCTTTGGGGTTACCTGTTAGTGTTCCTTCCAAGGCATTGCAGTTTACTAAGGAAGAAAAGAGAATATATCGTAGTCCCAATTCTGTTTTTGAGAAGAAACGAACGGTTGAAAGACAGCGACGAAGAGCTCGTCGTATACATGAAACAGATGCAACGGTTTTGAGTAGAACGACAAAGTGAAAGAGAAATGGGAAGTTTATGTAGAATATTTTTTGTAATATATACGAGAGAAGATGTAAGGTTTGTGGCATGTCACGATTGTTGTAAAATCATCACGTGCTATTGCCATATGTATATGAATAAATGCGGTGATTTGTTCTGTTGAATCCTTTTCAACGAAAGATTCAAAAACGGTTGTGACCATCGACATTCAAATTCCCGCTCAATTTTTCTCATTTTAAACGAGTCTATGGCAGAGGAAGGTTTTACAAAAAAAGTTTTTGCGCCAAAAGAAGGACAAGTTTTAAGAGAGCTGAATCAAGTTTCTCTTGAAGAATCAAAGAAAGAAAGAAATTATTTCGAGGGAGAAACAAATCCTTTAAAACAACAGAATGCTACCACAAAGAGTTCCCGTGAAGTACAATATGAGAGAGAAATAAAGAAACACAACAAGGAGAACACTTTAGAGTGTACATCAGAGACTAGCAACCAAGAACAGGTTAATGATATATTTAGTTGTGAATCTTCTGACCGCTACACCCTCTTTCCTATCAATTATCCGGAAATTTGGAAAATGTACAAGAAACATGAGGTTGGTGATAGCCCTCTTTCAATAGACAAACACATAATCTTGTTTTTTTATCTATAAAGGCTTCTTTCTGGACGGCAGAAGAAATCGACTTATCAAGTGACTTGGAAGACTGGAGAAAGTTGAATGCAGATGAGCATCACTTCATTTCTCATGTCTTGGCCTTCTTCGCTTCATCAGATGGGATTGTATTGGAAAATCTTGCAGAAAGATTCTGTAGAGATGTAAAAATTCCAGAAGCTCGATGTTTCTATGGTTTTCAAATAGCCATGGAAAATATTCATTCGGAGACCTATTCCTTGCTGATTGACACTTATATTCGAGACTCTAGTGATAGAAAACGCTTATTTCAAGCTATTGAACACATTCCTTGCATTAAGAAGAAGGCAGAATGGGCTTTAAAGTGGATTAGTTCCAGTGCCAGCTTTGCTGAACGACTGGTTGCTTTTGCCGCTGTAGAAGGGATATTCTTTTCTGGTGCCTTTTGCTCCATCTTTTGGTTAAAGAAACGAGGTCTTATGCCAGGACTGACGTTTTCTAATGAGTTGATTTCTCGTGACGAAGGTCTGCATTGTGACTTTGCCTGTCTCTTGTATTCTATGTTACCTCAGAAACTTCCAAAGGAAACTATTGAAAGTGTGAGTTTGTGCCACTCTCTTTAGAAAAAAAATTAAAACTATTTAGATCATAACAGATGCTGTTGCATGTGAAAAGGAATTTATTTGTGCTTCATTACCGGTGGCTTTGATTGGCATGAACAATGAGTTGATGAGTCAATATATTGAATTTGTTGCTGACCGTTTGCTAGTGGCATTGGGATATGATAAATATTATCGTACAAGAAACCCTTTTGACTGGATGGAGCTTATCTCATTGGAAGGAAAAACCAACTTTTTTGAAAAGCGTGTAGGAGAATATCAAAAAGCAGGAGTGGTCAATGATGGTCAAACTCAAGAGTTTTGTTTAGATGCAGATTTTTAACGAGTTTGTAAATTTTGTGTCTTGTAAAATATGCAGATATGACTAGACATTTCTATAAAGTTTCTGTGTTTCTTTCTGAATATTTATTAAATGATATCAATGGAAATGGCACGAGTCAATCAAAATAAAGCATTTTGTATGTTGGACTACATCCCTATCTCTCTGTTTTTGCGCGCCTTTTTTAATTTTTTTCAACACATGCACATATTGTCGTGTCTTGAAGAACCTCAGTAGAAAACCAATGACTTCTGTATGGGACAAACCAATCAGTGACAAAGTACAACCAATATTCAGTACGATAAAAGGGTTGGAAAAGTTTCTCGATGGGTGGAAGCAATACGTATATCAGCTTCAAGTTGAGGTGAATACTCAACCAAAGGAAACCATCCCCAAAGATGTCATCTATTTACAACAAGAAATCAACTACCTCAAGGTATATTTTAAAGTGAACATTTTGCTCGAGTACCTGAAGCCTATAACTTAACGGAATCATAGGAAACCAATGCTTCATTAGAAAAATCACTGCAATGTCATGAGGAGGAATTTTCTCAGTTATCGGAATACACTTGTCAATTGGAGCAACTGTGTTATTCTCAAGAAAACAAAAATCTAAATGCAAAGGTTAACCCTATGCCTTCAGAGCAGATGACAGCAATATTTCGCAATTTGCGTCAACAAAAAAGAATCGTGGAAATTAACAAACAAAAACTTGCTGCATTGCGAGAACATTACACCAAGTCTCTTCAAGATATACATAGCTATTTATTTCAACAATTGTGCCAACTTTTGGAGTATTTTTCAAGCAACGACCTGGAGGAGTTGCGAAAAGAAAATCGTTATTTGCGTCGATGTATACAAGAATGGAAAGGAAATCTTCGAGTTGTAGTTCGCGTGAGTTGTATTTAAATTTGAAATTGCTTTGACACTATTCATTATTGCGCAGGTTCGACCTCTGCTATATGATGTCCAGCAAAGTGTACTTTCTTTTATTGGAGATGACATGATAACTTGTCAGGGTTCTGAATCTCAGCGTCTTATGTTTACGTTTGATCAGGTCTTCTCTCCTCATGCTTCTTCGGAGGACCTCTTACAAGAAGTCCAAACCATGATTGCAAGCATGTTTGATGGATTTCATGCTTGCATTTTAGCTTATGGACCTACTGGCTCTGGGAAAACATACACCGTATTTGGTCCTGATGGAAAAAGTGGTGTTATGGAACTTGCAATAAGAGAATTATTTTCGTGGATTGAAAGAGAAAACGACATGGATATAGTTCCAACACTTAACATGTTGGAAATATATAATGAAAATGTCCGAGACTTGCTAAGCCAAGATCCACTTGTGAATTTAGAACTTCGTGAAGATTCTAATAGCGGTGAAATCTTTGCACAAGGAGCAACTGAAGTGGAATTAACAAACTATTATGATGCCTTGACAATGATTCAGTCAGGCTTGGAGCTTCGAAGTACTAGTGCAACAATGCTGAATATATCCAGTTCTCGTAGTCATCTCATTTGCATTCTTCGACTACTAATGAAAGAAAGCAACAGGAATCTAGGCATTTTATATATCACTGACCTTGCAGGTTGTGAACGAGTAGGTCGTTCTCAGGTGCAAAATGAAAGACTTGACGAAACCAAACATATCAATCGTTCTCTATCGTGTTTGGTTGATGTTTTCGCTGCTTTAAGAACACAACAGACACATGTTCCTTATCGCAACTCTCGTCTAACGTTTTTACTGCGACCCGCACTTTCCAAATATGGCAAGGCAATGATGGTCGTCCACGTGAGGTATGTCATATACTGTGCTTCTTTCAAAACATGAAATGCATGACGATGATTTTTGATAGTCCTGAAAAGACAGAGTTACAAGAAACCATTCAGACTTTAAGATTAGGACAACGTGCAAGAGGTATTGAGCTAAGGCCAACAACTAGTCAAGGTAAAAATATTTTCCTTGAAATTCTTTTTCAGAATATGATATCTGTAACTTGAATTAGGTAATAACACAAATGACTCTTGTAATATGTTTCTCCGTCGTCAAGTCAGTCTTTTGCGTCGACAGCTTGAGGAAGAAAAGCGTAAGAATTCTGTTGCAAAGGTGTAGGTCAATCTATCTTTTTAGACTGCTTTTTATGCACCATTTCACTTCCAATCGTCGTTGCATATCCTTCTCTGTTCTCGGCAATTCTTCTGTTATAATACGCTTCCTCTTCCTCTCGAATCATGTAGCCTACGACTACAGCCAAAGTAATATATATTATCCTTTGCCGCCTATCAAAAAGGCAAGTAGATTATTTGTAAACACTTAATTTTGGGACTTGGAAATGGCTTACGTGGACCATCTGCGAGGAAACATATTATCTGGAAGTTTCTCCATTTTTTCATATCGACGCAGTCTTCTTCCCTTTTCCTTTCGAAGCGCTTCACCTTCGTCCATTCTAAACAACAAATCCTTCAAGGCACAGGTCCATTTCCATCTTTGAATATGATTGTTTTGGAAATAGGTCCAAACTTGCCATAATAGCACATTTCTTGCAAACTACCATCATCTCGGAGACTCCATTGTGTTCCTTATCAGCATATGGGCACAGTCTATAATATATCATTTGCTAGGAATTTTCCTTAAACGTGTTTATTCAATATGATTCAGATCACTCGCTGTCTCCTTGTCAGAGATAATTTTGTTAACGATTATGGTTCCTGTAGAATATTCATTAGGAAGTATTGATTTTCGACTTTTACTAAAACATGTGATACTTGGCTCCGAAAAGTATTTTTGAACGCTAGCAAAGTCCATTTACAGAATGGTTTGAGCTTGTATCACCACTATCTATCAACTACCATTATCTTCTAAAACTGATGGAGACAAAGAGGACGCCGAAGTATCATTTAATACAATAAATTCCAGTGAAGAATGTCCAAATCGCAACATGTCTCTTTCTAACAATTCATAGTATCGACAAGATTCAATTTGCTTATTGTTCAAAAAGTTCCATTGGTACTTTCCAAATCAATAATATAAGGCTTAACAATAAACTAGGAACCAGTCATTTAAGCTATTACCAATAAACCATAAAAATTCATCTTACTTGCTTATCATCTTTTGACATGACACCACGAAACTGTAATACGGCATGTTGCTTGGAACATGATGGATGATCTAGAGGTATATCTACAACATTACGGTCTCTTCCAAATAAGTAGCAACTCTAAGAGATGACAGTCAATTTCTACCAATTGTTCAGTAATACACAACATTGATACCTTTCGATAAATATAATAAACACCTTGTTCTCCTGGTACTAACGTTCCTTTTTTAAACACATAGAGCCTCCATCGACTTTCTGGTTTTCTACTGTCCAAAGGCTCTACAAATTTGAGCTCTTTACCATTTCTTGTTTTTCGTTGCTCCTTATACAAGATACCAGAAGGTTCAAAATTTGGTGTTTCCTTTACTGTCGGTGCATCCTATAAAAACATATGCTTTGATTAGCACAAGATCAGTTATACAGCACATATAATCCGTACCACTGCCGTATCTGGCTTCTCTATACTCGTTCCACCCCATTCATATGTACGCAAATCTGTCATAGTTTCTGTATCATCCCCATCTGTTGAATAACGACCAGTATATTTTCGTCCATCACAAGTTGCATCCACCAATTCGACTCGTACTTTCCGACCATGGAAAAGTGTTCCTGAAAATGTCTGAGCTGCTTGTGCTTCTTTAGCTAGTTCAAAATGAATAAACGCAAAACCTCTGTTCTGCTGTTTGCTTAGCAAAATTCCTATTTTAATAATAAGGGTTCTTACTTGCTCCTTATTGTCAAGTTTCCTGGGTACATGTACGTGCGTAACGGTTCCTATACCACACCTTCATTTTCATATAAAACACAATACAAACTAGAAATACCATAACTAGAAAACACTTTTTTAAGGTCATGTTCCACCACATGAAACGGTAAGTTTCCTACAAACACGCGACATTCGCTTCTATTTCTCATTGGTATATTTCGCAATGATTTCTTTAAACATACTCACCGTGTCCTTTTCTTCTTCTGTGGTTGGTGTTTGTTTTCAACAGAGTTTTCCATTAGAGTCCTTGAGGTACTCTTGGAAATCGCCTAACAACAATAATGGTTGATTGATTTTTCAGACTGATGGCTAAGGCTAACTAAACAATGAGCAATGCATCATAAAATATGAATGAACAATGGTATATTCTAGCATACCAGTACTAAGTTTCCATTTCTCTAGAGAATATTGATAAACAAATCCATTTGAATTCATTAGTAGGCCTCCCACAAACATATTCTTCATACTCAGTGTCCAGTGAAGATGAATAGTGTTCTCATGCACCAACTTGAATTTCATTAATAAATAGACAAATTCAATACAATCAAAGTATCCAAAAAAACTTGAAAGATTCACTTCTGACCACTTTTAAAGAAACAAAAAAGGCATTGTTATTTGATGAAAGAAATATGTCACAAAGTCATTGAAACTTAGGAACCAATGAAACATATTGTTTCCAAGTAACTTTCTTCCCATGATGAAATTTCAAGAGTCAGTGCCAGCTATAGCGATCCGTCTCAAATGCAGATGAAGCGAATTTACTAAAAACGCATTGCCAAACTAGTGGCCGTCTATTTGTAACTTTCAACAACGACAGTATGGCTCCTCACTCGAAAAGTAAACGAATGACACTTCGCAAAAAATACAAGATACAACGAAAAGTAAGAGAACACCACAGAAAATTAAGAAAACAACAGAAGAAACAGCCGCATAAAGGGACGAAAAAGCATTCCAAAGAGCTCAGTAAGTGATGTCGTTGGGGGTAATAGTTAGACTAATGGCAAAGAAGACATTCCTGCTCAGTTTCCTTATAAACAGCAAGTTTTGGAAGAATATGCAAGACAAGAGGAGATTCTGAAAAAGATCAAACAAGCAAATGTACGTCATTTTGCTTGTGACTTTGGCTTCGTATTCTCATCGATACCCTTAGAAACTGAAAGGTGCGATAAATGCTCGTGAAACAGAAGAGAATAGTGTACAAGAATCTTCGAATGCTGGAAACTTGGAAGATTCTCTCGTACAACAAGAAGGTATAATATCTGTTACACATTGCCCAGGTCTCTGCTGATTGACTTGGAACAACAGCAAAAGGAAGCCTTCGACGTTATGTGAAGGAATTTAAACAAGTTGCAAATGACTGTGATGTCATTCTAGAAGTATTAGATGCTCGTGATCCAATTGGCACGAGAAGTTTGCAAGTTGAGAAATATATCATGTCTAATTTTGGTGGTGTCAAGGTAAACAAGCTGAACTTGGATAAATTCAAGTAATGACAGTAAATTTTTTAGAGAATTGTTTTAGTATTGAACAAAATTGATATGATTCCTTCCGAGGTTGCTAGTCAGTGGGTAGAATATCTTTCAACATTCTATCCTACCGTAACATTTTGTGCATCCTCGGAAAAAGTAGGGTTTATCATTTAATTATAATCTCTGAATGATGACCACTTGTTAGGTGCGCAAAAAATATACATCACTAACCCAAAATTTAGTGCAGTTATTGAAGAGCTTTCGATCGGAAAAGCATGCATCCTTACTGGTAAGCAGTTTTGCATACTTGATAGGGAAAGACAGACTACATACATTTTGTCGTTGAAATTGAAATGTATATTAAATAGGTTGGAGTGGTAGGCTATCCTAACGTTGGAAAGAGCTCACTTATTAATTGCTTGCATCGTTCACAAGTTGTTCAGACTGGTGCCACTCCAGGTACATAGAATTCCATTTTTTGTATTATCCATGCTAACTTGTGTTTGTCAGGTGTTACGAAATATAATCAAGAAATAATCATTGACCATAATCTACGTTTGATTGATTGCCCTGGAATTGTACTTGAAGAGAATTCGTCCCAGTCATTAGTTATTCGTAACTTTATTCAAATGGAAAAAATAGACGTAAGACATGAACTCCGCAACCTTTGAATATTTATATTCAGTCATATGTTGTGAAGGATCCTATTCCCTATGTACAAACCATATTGGAAAAAATAGGCATAGAACGATTGGTTGTTTTATATTCACTTCCTATGTTTTCTACTGTAGATGAGTTTCTTGCTTTGATAGCTAAGAAACGTGGAAAATTGAAGCAAGGCGGTGGCTTTGATTTATCAGCTGCTGCCTATTCTGTGCTCTTGGACTGGTCACGAGGAAAGATTCCTTATTATTCATTACCCCCAAAGCAGGTACCATCTGCTGAAGTAAGCTGTCTTTTTGATGTTTTAGAAGTCTTTTGATATCTAAAAATTTTTATATGTAGACTACGACAGAGATAGTAGACTCATATAGCAGGGCGTTTACTATAGATATTTAGAGATAGAAGTTGATTTTTTTGGAGTGACAGCAGCGAAGGTTGATATTTTCTTCCACCTTATTTTAACCAATAAAAACTGGCATTTCCAACGTTTACTATTTTTATCAACACAGCTCGTTATGATGATGGATAAAAACAGCTTCTAGAATCTTCTTGATGATCTCTCATTCCTGTTGTACCGTCAAATCTGATGGGGATTGAGATCAATTGAACAACTTTGAGACCACTTTTGTTTTTAGCGAACCATGTGTGTTGTGCAGCACTACGTTGACTCCAAGGGAGTATCTTACTATGGAATTGAAGCTTGGTTTAAATGGGTTGCAGATGGTTGCCCACCACATCCTTCTAAGGAGGTTCGTATGTTAAAGAATTGAAAAGAGACTGAAAGAAACATGTTGTTGTAGGAAGTAACCAAGCGAACGCGTCAGTCCGGACAGTTTGCAAGACCAAGTACCAACACTAGTGGACAGGATTTGTCCTCCTGGCGGGCAATGGGTGAAAGTTATTATACTGATCGAAAGAGTCAGGAAACAAAGGATGCAGAAGAACTTCAGCAAAGGAAGAGTTTGAACAAGAAGGTTGGTGCTTGTTTCAAACTTTTTTATTTGATACTAAACGTTTGTTAGAGCTCTGAGAGAGCAGAAATATTAGACAAAAACAAAGTTCTTGCTGCTTCATAAGACACTTGTGGTTA
This sequence comes from Galdieria phlegrea, assembly GCA_006232345.1. Taxonomy (NCBI): domain Eukaryota; phylum Rhodophyta; class Bangiophyceae; order Galdieriales; family Galdieriaceae; genus Galdieria; species Galdieria phlegrea. The sequence continues at coordinate 120,547 of SDGA01000104.1, forward strand.
GAAACTAAGAATACTTTAGATTGTTTAGTTTGTAATGTGCAAGTAAAGCATTGGTAAGAATTCTTACCAAAAGGAGCATACCGAGTTAAAGAGCACATTGGTCCCACTCGCTATTTGTTTTCAAGCTGAGGGTTTGGATAATACAGAGTGTTGTATCAAACTGTGGCTTAACAAACAGTCCAACACAGATAGTTTGCTGGATTGTCTTTCTAACTGTAGCTTTGAAGAATGTTAATATTTGTGCTCACAACTCTACTACAAGCTTTGTGTATCTCAATACGATATCATTATGCAGATTTTTTGAATTCTTCTTACAGTTTAAGATGGTAGTCTACTCCAAGCATCTTGTACTCCATGGCACTTTGAAAATCATCACTTTTATTCACTAGTGTAATATAACGACAAAGCGAGAACTGTTTGATGACACATGTATTTGACAACTACATTTTCTACGCAACAAGTTGCCTTCTAAATGAAATATTCTGCACACTGACCATAAATATTTTATCGACGGTGTCTAGTAATCGTTCGCCGTAACTACACCCCTTTAGAACAAATCTACCTGGTTCAAGGTAGTTAGCCAACAAATTAGGGTTAACTAAATTGCAACCTGCTACGATATAAAAACGTTCACGAGATTATTTCATTTCGCCTATATCTTGGCAAATCCGCTCGTAGTTCCTCCTAATCACACAAACCAAGTCACAAGCATACAAAAGTGGATTGCTTTGCTTACCATTGATACTTCATCATCAGCAGGACAAAAGATAAGTCTTACCTTCACAGTTCTAGTGGGCTGTGCTGAGCTAGTAACAGATAAACCGGACTGATTTTGACTCATGTTTCTTACATTCCCTATATCCTTGTAGACTCTTGAATCTGACTTGTGAGTTTGCAAAGAATTTCCACTTCCCGAACTAGATTTCACTGAAGACTGCACTGCAGTTGTCGTTTGCGTTTCAGATGCAGGTGACTGCATGATAGGCGAACTCTGATAATGTACTTGAGAATTTAGATAAGCAGCAACATTAGTATTCTGACCTGGTACTACAGGAGGCGGAGCATAAACATTTGGTACTGCTCCCGTTGGTGTTCCCTGGTAGTACCCAGTAGTATACGTTGGAGAAGAAGAATACTGGGTTGGTAACGGCGCACTCGGTGCGGCAGGAATTTCTCCTGGTCCAACGACAGGAGGAGGTACAGGTGTTGGTGGAACTACATATGGATTGGCATACTGAGCTGTTGGAATGCGGGGATATCCTGTTAGTGGACTCGCACCATATAGAGCTGTAAAGGGTAAGTGCGGAACATAGCCGTAAGGTCCGTTGCCTAAACCATTCAAAACACTTGGCGGTACACCACCACCCTGTCTGCTTCTTTTTCGTGCTTGCTCTTCCCAGTAGCTTTGTGGAATTCCCTCCATACCAAACACATCGTATTCGATGGAGTCCCTTCCTTCAACTGCGTTAGGAACTCTTTCAAAAACAAGTTAGTGCTACAAAATCAAGTGAAATAAGTAACACCCTACTTGTTCACTTCCTCCTTGTGTACTTGCTGTGCGTGAACAACAAGTCCCTTTACGGACATGAGACGTTTGTTGCACCACTGACACTTGAAATGCTTTTCCTTTTGATGACTTGCAAGAATTTTTTCTTCCTGAAAGTCTCTGTCACAATACCAGCAGAATATCCTTTCAGTATTTTCAGAGCTAGATGCCTTCTTCTTCCTACCCATGATGTTTAAGCGCGCCTTGAGTTTGCGACAAAGACGAACACCTAAAAAATTGGCAATCGGCGGAATAGATTGAATTATCCCAAATTTGGAAACTATCTTCTTGGGAGACTCTAATCAACATTCTTTATTACAAAGCAGCCGTACAAGAGCTATTGGTTGAAAAACTGAAGCTCCATTACCAAGACCACATTTCCTTTATATTTACGTTACAGTGAACACCAATTTTCTCAGCTTGCACCCCAAGTGAGATTTTCTTTTTTAAAACCAGGGAAACCATTTATTTAAAAGTGCAAGAGAAATTGTTCATATTATATCTCAAAGAGAGAACACGGCAAAAAAAATCGTCATTATTCCTTTTGGAGGAACATTTCAATTCCCTAGCAACTTGAAACTCTTTTTGAGTTTTCCTCAGTTTCTGTTATATCCTTTCAACGTTTTCTCCATATCTGTCAAACCAGTGCAGACATTGATTTCTTTCATTATTCTCTCATACACATTGAATCATACAGTACCACTGATAAGAAAAAGGTAGAGTTTACGAGAGAGTAAAAAGCAGAGTGTTTATTATCATTACAGGACCAAAGGATAAAAGCTTCTTTCTTATGCTTGTCATCCTACACTGTAACTATTATAACTTTTCTATTGTCTTATAAATGATGTGAAGAGTGCTTTTTAAAGTTGTATCCCTTCAGATTGCCCATTGTTGTTAGCACATTGATGAAATCCAACCTTATGTTATCCTCTTCTCGGACTGCTTGGAATATGTTCTGCTTCCTTCGTTGTGGAGTTAATGTCTATCCTTCTTGCAAGAAAAGAAACTTTTTTGGTTTCATAACAAATAGAAATTCGAAATGCATGCAAACTAATAATAGTCTTCTGGTTAGCACAAAATATACCACGCTTGCTTCCCTTTCTCCAGCAGTCGCCGCCAATTCAGTGAAAACCAAAAGTCAAACAGAGCCTGAGGATGCCACGTTTAACAACAAACAAGCTGAAACAGGTGAATTTCCAATGGATACCACTGGAAAAGTTTTTCTTAAAGGTTTAACTTTGGAACAGTTGCAGAGTTGGTTGGAAAGTATAGGTGAACGGAGATACAGAGCCCTTCAAATATGGAAATGGTTATATAAAGAAAATACTTATGCTGATAGTTTTGCAGACATGAAAAATTTAAGCAAAGAGTTGAGAAAACTTTTGGAAGAAAAGGCAGTCGTCGACTCATTGGAGTTGGACACTGTTCATGAGGCAAGAGATGGGACCAAAAAGTTAATTTTCCGGTTAAAGAATCGTGGAGGAAGCATTGAATCGGTTCTCATTCCCAATGACTCGTGGGTGACACTATGTGTATCATCACAGTTGGGTTGTGCACAAAGGTGTCAGTTTTGTTTTACTGCCAAAATGGGTCTTCACGCACATCTCAGTACTGCAGAGATAGTAGATCAGGTTGTAATTGCAAAACGATTGTACGAAAAAGGTTTGAGGATCTCTAATATTGTATTTATGGGCATGGGGGTAAGTTTTTTGTTAATAGAAAATAATGCAACATAACATTGGATAGGAACCACTGCATAATTTGGAGAATGTACAAAAGGCGATAGATATTCTTCTCAATGATCAAGGACTTCATCTTTCACACAACAAAATAACTGTTTCTACTTCTGGACTTGTACCGGAAATGCAACGTTTTGCAAAAATTAGTAAAGCCAACTTGGCACTGTCTTTAAATGCAACGACAAATGAAGTTCGTGATCAACTGATGCCTATTAACCGTAAATACCCACTTGAGGTAGTACTGAAGGCTGTAAAAGATATCTATTCCACTAATAGGAAACATGAAAAACTGTTTGTTGAATACGTTCTTATGGAAGGCATCAATGACAGTTTGGAAGATGCAAAGCGACTCCATCTTCTGTTAGCCACTATACCATGTAAGGTAATATTGCTCTTTCTTTGATACTGTATGAAACAAACTGAGTAAGATTGTTTAGATTAATCTCATTCCTTTCAACTCCCATGAAGGAGCCATGTTCCGATCTCCTGCAGAAAGTCAGATAAAGCTGTTTGCAGATTATTTGAATGGAAAAGGGCATTTTGTTTTCGTTCGCCAGTCCAGAGGAGAAGACAAAATGGCTGCTTGTGGACAGTTAGGGAAACCAAGAAAAGTTTAGTTTGCAGGTAGCCTAGTTGGAGTATCAACTGAAGTTACAAATGACACAAGACAACTGCACAATGTGTAGTGCTTTGATATTTACAAACAAAGAAATGTTCTTTTCAGCGTAACTTGTCTAAAATGACAAGCAGCTTCGAGAGAAAGTCTTTTGCAGACAATTCACAGTTGATTTCATCGAAACCTTCTTCTAAACCTCTTTGTAAAACTGTTCTTGTGCTAAAACTCTATTTGGAAGAATCTGTTCGTCGACGAATTTCCTTTTCAAACTCAGCATCCAACTTGCACTGCTTTTCTGTAAACTGACAAAGTTGAGTGTTCCCTTTTCTCTGCAACTGGGACCTTACCTTTTCCTGTATAATCATTAAGGCTTGTCTTCCGGTCACTAACATTCTTACAATAGTTTCCGCATCTCTTTCAAACTTTGCTTCTTCAAACTCTTTGCGTGCACTGGTTTTCAACACTTCTCCCCAAGTAAGACCCTATAATTATTAAGTAGTAAGTTTTACATCACAACACATAACATACTGAAGGATGCTGCCAAGTAAAGGTTTTTGTAACTCGCAGTATTTCTCTGTATAAAGACAATGCTTCCTTTCGAAGGGTCGTGTAGTTGGTGGACATACTGCCAACTCATTGAACACAATCATTATTAGGAAAGGGTGGTTGTCCGTGGTGGATATCTGTGGTCTCCAAATGAGTCTGTATTAACAATAAAGTTGTATGGAGAAAGGATAGGGGAGTATATAGATGAGGAATGTAAGAAGAATAGGGAAACTTTGAGGAACAACACTTTCATTTATACTGTTTTCTTATAAAGAGTTGAATCTTTCATTTTCTTAAACTAAGAAGAGAAACTTGTTCTCCGAACCATCTGCAATATTTTGGAAGAACTTCTTTTCAAAGTGCCATCTGATGGTTCATCAGAGTCTGCTAACTGAGAGAGTGTCTTACTGAAAGAACGTCGTAACCATGAACCGTTTCGTCTAGAATGTTCTCCCTTTGTCGGCTTCTCTTGACTGCCAGTTGACTGTCCTGCATCGTTAAAGGCTTCCGTGACTCTCTGTTGGGGCATACTCAGACAATGCGTTTTGATAAAGTCTCTAGTCTGTTGTCCACCTTCAGTTGTTGGGAACCTCCGACAAATATAATAATGAGCAGGTAGTGCTCGCCCTCTAATTCCCCATTCTTTAAGATGCTTAGTAAATGTTTCTACTGTCACCCGATACCCAGGGTTGAGTGTCAAAGCTACATGTACTTCCAAGTTGCCCGTTTCTTCTTTCTCCAAAAGAAAACTTTTTACATTGTGACTTGCTGGATGTTTTTGAAGAATGTAATCAATATCTGCAAGGGAAAAAGTTGACTTGCCGACTTTGAAGTACCCAGGTTCACTGTCATCAAATACTGGATATCGATCAAGATCAGCAGACTTGCGTCGAGGATGACTGGGTTCAGGAGATATTTTATGGCTTTTATTTGTATAGCTTTCTTCTTTTTCCTTTTTGTTGACTTTTCCACCGCTTTCAGCAGCTACTTTCGGATAATTTCGCTCCAACCTTCCACCACTCTGTGGTGTTTCTTTATGTTGGTTCAAAGTCTGCCTTTCTCTCTCTTTTCGTTGTTTCTCCAAGTCAGCTTTTCTTTGCAAGTATGCTTTGGTTGTTTCAACAACTCGAAACGTAGCTTCTTCTTCTGTACAGATCCAAGGGAGCTTCAAGAAAGTTTTCGAAGGACTGTCTGCTCAAAGATTGATTTGCATATTTCTTTCGGAATATGTTCTGCTTGAACGCATACTATGCCCTGTTTTTGTACAGTTGTTGATGTTTCTGGGTCCGCAAGACAAGTAGAAACAGTTTCGAGAGGTTTTCCTAATGGATAAGACCATATGATTTGCTGGGGGTCCTCACCATTGCCTTGATCTAAATTATAGATAAATAAGAGACCAAGTGCTTCTGGGACGCCAAAGACAATATGAGTTGGAACATGAGACTTTCTGTGAAACTGCAATATTTCCGAAAACTCAGTTTCACTAAGGACATCATCTGTTAGACACCAATACTGGTGAAGTTTCTCGAATAATAAGTTGGCCTTTGGGATATTATGAAGCTCCTTTACAATTGGCAGAGATGCACTTAACCAAGTAATACCAAAAGGAAGGATCTTTTCTATGCACTTTGAAGACTCCATATGAATATCGTTTGGAGATATTAGGACGGTAGAACCAACAGATAGTGGAGCCAGAAACTGCAGAATAAATCGAGATATATTGCTAGGATGTTCAGGTAGGAATGCCACATCCTGACCCGTTAGTTTTCCCATTTTAACTGCAAGTTCCATCGCTTTGATAACGTGCTCATGTGTAAAGGTAACATAGTTGTCTTCTCCCGATGAGGTTTCTACATGGATTCTTACAGCAGGATTTGAGGGCTCCAACTTGTAGTGTCTGTCTTCAAAAGTCATAGATTTGAACCCAAGGTCTTGCATTTGTATTTGCACACCTTCATTTATAGTCTGGGAAACCAAAAGGCAATACAAGTTCAATTCTTGTGCAACAGCGCTTGCGGTATTTGCGCCTTTTTGCCCTTCAACCTCGGAACAAACTATGGTTTCTAACTTTGTGGTACGAACAATCTCTTTCAATTTGTGGGCAGAAATATCTGTAGAAATGGGATAAACAATGACACCTATCCACATACAAGCCAGAAATACGATAATATATTCTAAAGGGTCATCCAAACATAAAGCCAATTGAGTTCCTGGGGTAAATCCAGCAAGTCTCAATATAGCAGCGTTTTGTTCAATTTCACGGTGCAATTCGGCGTTTGAAAGTTTTTTCTCATAATATTTCGGATACACTAAGGATAATTTTGAGGCGTATTCTGCCCTTGGAAGTTGTCGCAAAGTATACAGTGGCTGAGGCATATGAGCAAAGCACAACACTATAAAGATGTTTCAACAAGTTAAAAAGGAGCAAGAAAAATGAAGCGCGGGAAAATCATTTTTCATCATTTAGCACGCGCTGGCTGAGGACGTGTCCTTTTACTTCGTCAAAGATAGTGGGAAAACGTTGCGCTTAGATTCATTACACAGGTTGTCTGGTCATAAAAATGATCATCATAACGTTGTCTACAATCTTTAAAGCATGTTGTGTAATGCATATATAGTTTCTGAATAAATGGCAAAGAGAATATTGGTTCGATACAAGAAAACTTTTACTGTCACATATTAGATAACCACACCATCAAACCTTGTCTGGAACCACTTGATGGCGTCCTCTTTCCCTACGCGCTGTCTTGCTCCTAACTGACTCTTTCGTCTACGACGCTTCGCAACGCGAGTGCCCGCCCGACGCAATACAACATAAAAGTCCATCCCGTATATTCCGGTGGTAGGATCGTACTAACAACATAAGCAAGAATCGTTGGAAGAAAAAATTAACAAACCTTAAGACCTAAATCAATATGTTCTGTAATGCCAAAGCCAAAACATCCTGACTCCGAAAAATTGCGTTGACGAAGTTCGTATTCTTTAACCTTCAAGCCACGCTCAAGAATTTCTTCCGCTTTCTCTCCTCGAACAGTGACAAAACAAGCAATCTTTTCATTACGTCGTATTCCAAACGAACGGATGGTCTTCCGAGCTTTGGCAAATACAGGAGTCTGACCAGTTAGCTGCTCTAACACTCTCCCTGCACGAGTTAGCCGATCTCCACTCTCACCAACACAACAGTTGATTACAAGCTTCTCAACTTTGACTTCACGTTGAGGGTTGTTCAAGTTCTTTGTGCCTGAAACCATTCTTTACCAAACGCTGGCGACGACGAACTCTCAAATTCCCAAAAGGATTGAAAACCATTAGTTTCTCATCTGAGGCAATACATTGGAAAAGCACAGCGCCTATTATTGTTGCTCCTTTGTTCACAACATGCCTCGCAAGTTTCTTGTTGGTGGAAACTGGAAGTGTAACGGAACAAAAAGTTCTATTGAAGAGTTATGTCAAGCTCTCAACAAGGTTGGTTTGTCTCTTCTCATCTCTTTTGTTATTGATCTTTGGGCTATAGGGGGACAGCATTGCAAGTTCCCCAGTAGAAGTCGTTTGTACTCCACCTGCAATATATGCTCAGTTCGCTAGAGAAAAGTTACGGAGTGACTTTCAACTTGGCTTGCAAAACTGTTGGATCGGAAAGGGTGGTGCTTACACTGGCGAAATCGCAGCTGAAATGATAAAGGACATGGGTTTTAATTGGGTGATATTGGGTCATTCTGAGCGAAGACATATTCCAGAGTTAAACGAAGGAGACGAGACAATTGCCAAGAAAGTAGAATACGCTCAGAGCGTTGGACTCAACGTGATTGCTTGTATTGGAGAGACACTACAAGAACGTGAAGCAAGCAAGACAGCTGAAGTGAACGAAAGGCAACTTGCAGCAATTTCAGCAAAAGTCAAGGATTGGAAGAAGCTCGTTATTGCTTACGAACCAGTTTGGGCGATTGGCACAGGCAAAGTTGCCACGCCAGAGCAAGCACAAGAGGTACATTCGCTGTTGCGCAATTGGCTAAAAAAGAATGTTAATGCTGAAGTAAGTCCAAAATTGGAAATGAACGCAATGGCTTTTACTGATAGCTTCTTCTTCTAGGTTGCTGAAAGTACTCGTATTATCTATGGTGGTTCTGTCAACGGCAAAAACTGTGGAGAATTGGCCAAACAACCAGATATTGATGGTTTCCTAGTTGGAGGAGCTTCCTTGAAACCTGAGTTTCTAGATATCGTTGGCTCTTTTCGTGCTAGTTTGTAGTTTTGCCAGCTTCTTTGTAAACTTGTGTTTGAAACAGTAAAACAAGTGCCATTAATGTGGCGTGTTCTTCCTGTAGTAGAAGCTTATAGCAACTTGACAAAATGCATGCCTTTGCCAATACGTAATTTTCAATCCAACATGAAGCCCTTAAAGGTCGCTCGCTGTCTTTAGAACGAGAGACATTTCAGTGTCTGGCTTCATGCAGTTGATTTACATCTAAACCGCGTGTGAATTGTGTGGTGGACAGTGTCTGTTTCAAATGGCGAAGGACTGATTCAGATTTCTTTTTCAACGGATTTCTGTCGTATATCTTTCTATTGTTTGCAGCAGGCAGTTTATAAGAAACTAACAACTTTAATGTCTTCGTTACCTAATATTTCGAATTTTATCAAGTCAGGACCTGTCCGAGATAATTGCAAAGCTTCTTCTAGGGACAGTAACAAGGAGAAATCCTTAAACAACCTGTATGAAGTGAGATCCATAAAGCTGCCCAACGGGTCTTGGAAACATTATTACATAGACCACGCGGCCAAAACGACATATTGGGTGCTGCCTTATTCTCATCCCTGTGAAACTCACAACTCACTAAGTGGGGAGGAATTAATTGAAGATCTTCCTAGTTATGAAGAGTGCATGAGTGACAATAACTTGTTGCAAGTACCCGAAGCAGCTTCTTCCTGGGAATTAGACATGGAGGCTCATTAAACGCTGCGAAATTCAGTAACTAAGTAGGCTCGTATTGAACATAAAGATATCATAGATAAATTATTGTTGGGTCTTAGGGAAAGCTTATTTTTTTGTTTATTTGTAAATTGTTTCTTGGTTCCCTTTTTGAAATACGTTCAGTTAGCGTAGAACGCCTGAGATAGACAATTTCATCTAATATGCCCGTTCCTATATCGGCATTGGTCTAATAACTCTTATCACCCTGCGATGCATTCAACATGAGTTTCACGTTGATATGTTCTTTCCAGAGTTACAAAGGACATTTTATAAAAAATTTGCATGCTTGACACCGAACAGTATTGTTTCTCTATTTTTTCATCTTTTCAGAATTGTATTTAAAAACAGAAAATGACGAGCAATGTGACCAACGTATACTGTCCAATTCAGCAATTCGTTGGAACTTTTGGAACTACTTGTTAAATGATATACCTTGAGAACAATTGAGGAATATCGTGCTCCTTGGAAGCTGCAAAATTGGCCCATGCAGATGAGGAGAGACAGGAGAAAATTTACAAGCATAGCTAGAAAAACTGTATAAGATGACGAAGAGTAAAAGTGAGTAGAAAAAGAGACTGATGAGCTTTTAAACGTCCTTCAATTTTAGCAACTCGAAATACCCATTCGGAATATATGGAGCCATATTCTTTTAGAAAGAGACTTAAATTACTAATTTCAGTTGAAAAGGATATCACATTCCAGTTTTACAACTTTTTTCGGTTGTAGTTGTTCTTTAAGTAGAAAAAAGGGTCCTCTTTCTGGCATTATAAAAAAGAAAAGAAATGGCGCCATATGATGGGGAATGAAATTGGTCTGCTAGGCTCACATTGTTGGAGTCCAGTCATCGTGTTGTCTCAAGAGACGCTTTGACTAGGAATAAATTCAAGTAAATGGAACACTCAAGTAAGTTACAAAGAGTTGTAGAAGTGAATTGAAACGCGTATCTTTTACTTATTTTGCTTTAGGAGACTTGTTTTCCTCACAGGAAGACTCGGAAGACGACAACAACAACCTTATGAACTTTGCAGCCCACGTAGTGGCTGACGTTTCGGAAGTAGACAGTCTTTTGGAAGAGTATATTGAAGGAGAAGGAGATTCTTTTGAAGACGACGACGAGGAAGAGTTGGCAGCAACTTATGGACCGGTTGGCGGAACCTTGACTGCTTTGCACAGGGTTAGTTCCGGTCACATGACCCCTGAGATAGAGTACGCTAGAGAACATAACGATATGTCAGCCCCGCAGTCTTCAGAACTGGAAGGAGAACAGTCCTTTGACTATTTTTCGGAACAAGAACAGTCTGAAGAAGAGTACGTTTCAGATGCAGATTCTTACATATCAGGCGATGAAGATGAAGAAGACGAAGAGGAGGACGAAGAGGAAGATGACACTGACGGGAACGAAGAAGATGAGGAGGAATTTGAGGCGTTAAGAGCTATGGAGGACTTGAATAGTGAACACTCTTTTGGTAGAGACGATGAAGACGAGTTCGAAGGAATAAGAGCACCTTTTAGATTTCGAACTGCCCGAGTATTCTTTCGAGGACCTTCAAACAGGACAGCTTGGATACACGCCGAGATGCCCTTGGCAAACGTTTTGGAAGGTACTTCAGGAGCGGAAGGTTTTGAGATACAACGCTTTATTGAAAGTGTTCTTCCAGCAGCTGAAGGAGCAGAACGGAGTCTTGGTTCACACAATATTGCAATAGCTCCTACATTTACTAGTAATGATGGAATATTTATATCTGCCGGGACGAGACCTCCTCGAGGAAATTTAACGAGGAGAAGGTGGGGAAGACCGTTGTTGCCTTCAGATTATTCTGGTCTACAGCTGGGCAGGTCGCATGAGTTTCCTTCGGTTAGCAGTCATTCCCAAGAAGTCTCAGAGTTGCTGAACTGGAATAATCGATGTCGCATCAGTGCGCTCCACAGTACTGGCTTTTCGGAAGAAACACTTCATCCTTTGCTAAGTTTAGAGCAGGTTGAAAATGATTTAATGGATCAAGATGCAGAATGGGCGCGTTCAGAGAACTTGTCGGCCTTGGAACGATTTGAAATTCTATCTTCGAGAAGTGTCACCGGAGAGGACGGTCCAGTGTCAGCATTGAATAATGTTTTTTCGGATGATAGAGGAACCTTAAGACTGGATACCATACTGAACAATCCTGCTCTTTGTACATGTGGATACGGCTCTAGCATATATCCACGCAGAATAATTTCCGATCCAGTAAATTTCTTTGGTCTGAGCCCTTCTTCACGAAAAGAGACTTCTAATGGGGAGCGTAAAATCGGGAGTATTATTCGCTCTCGATGGGTTACCAGTTCCTTTGGAAGTGCTATCAGCGAAGAGTTGCCCGATCTCGATGTTCCACCAGTTGCTTTGACTAAATCATTTTGCAATACAGCATTTTCAATGCTTCGTGCCCTTTTTCGCATGAGAGAAGCAGAGAATGCACGTGAAGAGAGAAAGGCTGCATCAGTTGCACCCGATGGAGAACGTACCGAGTTTCGTGATTCTGAAGAGGCTATGGAAAATTTCCCAGAGACCAGTAATGTAGAAAGTGAAGAGCCATTGAACACCTCCGAGATGTCGACTTCACAGGTCAGTCTTTTAGACACTAACCAGACAGACAATATGCAAGTAAATGTAACTAGAGACATGGCAACGGACGTTTCTCAAGAGGAACCGAGAGATGTTTCTTCTATATCGAACACTGTTCGCGAAGATGAACGAACAGAAAGTCGTTCAACCCCACAACTTCCCGGTGGTTTAACTGCTGATGCCCCGGCGAATCAAGACCCAGCAATTGTTGAAGCAGCTATAAGAAACACTGGCATAGATCCAACGTTCCTTGCTGCACTTCCGGAAGATGACCGTTCCGAGATTCTAGCATCTCACATTGCACAACTGGCAACAAGAAATTCTGATAGTGGAAGTCAAAGTATAGATGAAAATGTGTCTGCCCTGAACGAAGAATTTCTAGCAGCGCTGCCTCCAGAAATTCGCCGTGAAGTGGTTGAACAAGAAGCAGAATACAGAAGAAGAAGAGAACGTGAACTTCAGACTGAGGAGAATGTAGAAGCAAATAGTAGTGGTGGGGATCTGGATAATGCTTCCTTCTTGGCGACATTATCTCCTGGTCTAAGGAAGAAATACTTCTCACTGCGGATGAAGCTTTTCTATCAACGTTGCCACCTTCAGTAGTGGCGGAGGCACGTCTTATTAGAGAGAGATCGTTTCGGCGTGGCAGGCGCTTAATATCTCTGGAAGAGTTTACTTCAGTTGGGGAGAGTGACGCTGGAAACACATCAAATATAAGTCGATATAGAAGCCAGAGGGGTTCATTGCTAGTTTCACTAGCAAAAGGTGATAGAGATGTTGTAGATAAACGGGAAGGGAGCCCGCTATTTCCTGAAACAGCAATCTACCCCTTAGTTAATGTCTTTCTCAAGGCTACACCAGAGATGAGAAACAAACTTTCTCATATCATATCAAGTGCTTGCTCACATCGTAATATTCGCCAGAAGCTAGTGAATGTACTATTGTATTTTGTGTCTCCATCGTTAGTAGAAGGGTTTGAAAGTGCTGAAGAAATCTTCGGACGGCTCTCGCCTGATGTAAGGAAGCAACTGCATTCAAATCCACTTCATTGTGTAAGAGTCGTATTAGAACTTCTTATTGGTATTGTAAGCAGGGATGATAGACTGGCAGCGTGCATTTTGGCATGCCCAAAGAATGGCTCATCTGTCCCCTTGTTTGTTTCAGTTATTAAGTTGCTGATGAATCCTTTTTATTTTGAAAACACAGCAGTTGTTGAGAGTCTAATTTTTCTTCTCAATACTGTAGTCTATCAGGCACCATTTTTGTTGGGCTCAAAAAAGGCAGAACGTCCGAACTCTTAGAAAGTGATACGTCTGAGGAATCTGGAGGCTCATCATCGAATAACAGTCATCAGGAAGCTGCAAACAGCGGAGGTGGTGAGGTGGACAATAATGAGTCTTCGGTAGACTCCATTTCAAACTATTTATCATCTCTAGATTTTACCTTGGACCGCTCTTGTATGACTCGTTTGACGAGCCTATTTCCTCCCGATAATTTTTCCGAAAAATTATTTCATCGTGTTCATGTCATTATAGAGGTTCTTTGTAAGTGGTCTCAGTCGAATCAATTGATCGCTTTAGAAACTCTGGCAGCAACAGCTTGCCAACTTGGAAGAGAAGTTACAGTGCGACTGCGACAAGTTGTGAACAGTATTGAATGTCGTGTGAAAGAGAGTATAAAAATAGAGGATGTATTAGAAGATTTTGCGACTCTCGAAGCACAGAAGAAATACAGTTGGTGAGAATCATACGGATTTTTGCCAGTCTAGTTCGTCAACTGAAAAATACCGAAAGCATGATGAGTAAAACAGTAGAAAAAAGCAAGACTGGTCTTGTTCGAGACTTGAAGCCTTTGTGGGATGCGTTAAGTGATTTTTTGAAATTCTTAGAAGGTTCATTTTCATCAGATGAAAAAAAGGTGTCAAAAGCTGCTATGAAGCAGCAACAAACTGATCTATTGGAAGTAGTGAAGACACTTCGAGAAAATAGATCGGGACGGCATAACTTGCAGCCATCATTAGCTCGAATCTGGCCAGTCGTTGAAGCTTTTCTTATAGCACATGAAGAAGTGAAGGATGATAGAACGGATTCTTCGGCCAGTGGAGATGCACCTGATATCAGGAAACGTTCCTTAGAGGAACTCGAATTAATGAAATTTCTTGAACAACATCAAGAGTCCTTTAACAGTATCCTGCGTACCAAACCCTTACTATTGGAGAAAAGCTTTCGAGCCGCGTTACAATTCCCACAGTTTATTGATTTCGACAACAAGAAATCATATTTCCGGAGTCTTATTAGGAAAAAGCACCCGAGTTCACGATCTTCCATACGAATTCATGTTCGTCGTGAGCAAGTTTTTGAAGACAGTTATCATCAGTTGAGACTCCGAAGCCCAGAAGAAATGAGAGGTCAACTTCATGTTCAGTTTGTTGGTGAAGAGGGTATTGATGCCGGTGGTATAACAAGGGAATGGTATATAATCTTAGCAAGAAAAATATTTGATCCGAACTATGCACTGTTCATCAAATCTGCTGGGAAAAGCTCAACATTCCAACCGAATCCTCTTTCTTATGTCAATGAAGACCATTTAGGGTTCTTCAAGTTTGTAGGAAGAATCATAGGAAAGGCAATCTATGATGGGCAGATACTCGATGCATACTTCACTCGCTCGTTTTACAAACATATGTTAGGTATAAAGCCCAGCTACCACGATTTGGAAGCTCTGGATCCAGATTACTATAAATCTCTTCAATGGATACTGGAGAATGATATCACTAGTTTACTTGACTTGACGATGAGCGCTGAAATAGACGAATTTGGCACAACCAAAGTTGTTGACTTAGTTCCAAATGGAAGAAACATCCCAGTCACAGAAGAGAACAAAGTGGAATATGTGAAGCTCGTAACTGATTTGCGGATGACGAGGTCTATTCAACATCAAATCAATGCCTTTCTGGAAGGGTTTCATGAATTAATTTCACAAGAAGATATTCGTGTTTTCAATGAGTTAGAACTAGAATTGCTGATGAGTGGTTTACCTGATATTGATATCGCAGATTTGAAGGCAAATGTCGAATATTCAGGTTATACAGCCTCCAGTCCACAAATACAATGGTTTTGGCAGATGGTATCTGAAATGAGTAAAGAAGATCATGCTAGACTTATTATGTTTATAACTGGCACCAGTAAGGTACCTTTGGAAGGATTTGGAGCTTTACAAGGAATGGATGGCCCTCAGAGGTTGCAGATACATAGAGTTCCCGGAGACTCATTAAGATTACCTTCGAGCCATACTTGCTTCAATCATCTTGATCTACCAGAGTATGACTGCTATGAGAAATTGAAGGAGCGGGTTTTGACAGCCATTCGTGAAGGAGGCGAAGGATTCGGATTTGGATGAAATCTGAAAGGTATTAAACTAACAAAAAATTCTTCATTTACTCGTAATATGATGAACAGAAGTTTCCATACCAGTAGAGTTTCTATTTACAAAGTCTTGAGATACTTCTGAACAGCTGCAGGTACTTGTGAATTATTGTATTGTTCACTTTCCGAATCTTTCTGTGTCTGCAGTGGCAATTCCAGTCCATCACTTGCATCTCCATATCTCTTCTTCAAGTCCTCTATCCATAAAGTATCAGTGTTGTCTAAGTTGGGTTCTTTTCCTGTTGTGGCTACAGGTTCCGAAGATATGCGACTCTTCTTGGTACTAGAATCTGTTCAATGTCCTTTTCTGTATCGAAGCCAGAATTTTTGTCTTTCCGTTTCTTCTGCAATTGCTTAGTTTCCTCTTGAGTTTCTTTCACAATGTTTGGAAATCGTTCATTCAGCTGTCGGTCGATCTCTTTTTGGGCAGTTACTGGAATTCTCGGCAAAACAACGTCAAAGAACTTTGGATTAGTTAAAAGGTCCCTTACAAATTTTCCAATAGTAGTCGGCATCGAATTATATTTCAATACAATCTCCTCCTCTCCGTCAAGTAAGATTCAAACCAATTCCATAACTCTCGGGGATCAATTCCAAACCGTAGATACAAAAAACCTAGTGCACGTATATATGGAGAATCTCTATGCTTGAGAAGCACGCGAACTTGCTTTGCTGATAGCTTTAAAGTAAAGAGCTTGTACAGCAAACAGAACGCAGATGACGGCGTACCGACACCTTTTCCAGCAACCCACGGCTCCAAATAAGATACCTCACTGTATATTTCGTCCACTACAGCAACCCAAAAGACATGAATAACTGTCCATTTTTGTTTCGTTAGTTACTTACCCACTTCGTTGAACGTTTTGTATTGATAAAGAGAACGAAAATACGGAGACCTTAAAACATTGGCGACAACCTTTTCTGGAAAGCTTTGAACCAGTTAGTATCAAGGCCAAAAACTCAATCACTCTGCTTACTTGAAAGTTTTCTTGTTTCTGTATATTTCCAAACGTCCGCTGTTCCCACTCATCGAATTTCTTGCTAGCCTAATCCGGAAAACTTGAACGGGTAATTTGACCCTGAACACACTCAAAAACTTTGCCGATTCTCAGGATATTGACACTTTTTAATGTAAATTTTTGTATACCTCTTATTTCGACCACTGAAATTCAAAAGAAGAAAACGAAGTTTACTTGAAAAACATGCATTTCAGTACGTAACACCCTTGATATCATATTTTTTCAAGCGTTCTGGGTCTACTTTCATCAGAATCTCTCGATGAGCACGTAACCTTATAGCATTGATACGTATAAAGCCACCGGCATCAGACGGATTGTAACTCTCAACTTCTTCCATGCTAGCTAACTTGTCACTATAAAGTGACGTGGGTGATTCTCTGGCAGTCGCCATGCAACTACCTTTATAGCAAACAATATCCACCCAACCATCCACCAGTTCCTGTGCTTTATTCATTGCAGCAAGAAGAAAGTCCATTTCCGGAGAGAACCAAAAACCATAATAAAGAATCTCCGAAAATTTAGGAGAAAGCATGTCACGCATTCGCAATACTTCCCGATCCATTGCAATTCCTTCAATATCAATATGCGCACAACGCAAAATAGTCGCTCCAGGCGTTTCATATATCCCACGACTTTTAATTCCAACAAACCGATTTTCCACAATATCCACACGCCCAATGCCATGTTTACAAGCAATTTTGTTCAAATATAAAAAGAGATTCAACGGATCCTCCACCTTCTCACCACTTTCTCTATTCTCAACACAAATCGGTGTGCCGTCTCTAAAATGAATGCGTACTGTTTCCGGCTTATCCGCCCACTGAGACATCTTCCCGGTCTTCCGATATAACTCCTCCTTCCCAGGAGCACGAGGATCTTCCAAATCCCCACTTTCATAACTAATATGCATCAAATTCTCATCCATAGAATACGGTGGTCTATCACCAGAAGGCATACTAATACCATTCTGCCTGGCATAATTCAACAAATCCGTTCTCCCTTTGAAACGTTCAAAGAAGCGAGGTTCACGCCATGGTGCAATCACTTGAATATAGGATTCAACGCATAATAAGTTAACTCAAACCGAACTTGATCATTCCCTTTTCCAGTTGCCCCATGAGCAACGTAGTTCGCTCCCTCCTTCTCGGCGATTTCCACTTGCCTCTTTGCAATACAAGGACGAGCAAGAGAAGTACCCAGTAAATACCGACTTTCATAAATGGCGTTTGCCTTGATAGCAGGAAAGATATAGTCTGTTACAAATTGCCGTTTCAGATCCTCTACAAAAACTTTCTCAGCACCCAAACTTATTGCCCGGTCACGAGCAGCAGCAAAGTCTTCCTCCTGCCCAACATCGGCAATATAACAGATCACACTGTAACCTTCTTCTTGCAACCATTTTAAAATGACAGAAGTATCTAAACCACCGGAATATGCAAGTACCACTTTCCCTTTCGACATTGTCAACGCAAACGGTTGCCTCCAATTATAAAGGCAATTTGTACCAACGGCAAAAATTCATTGGCAACTGTCTAATCACAAACGGTCAAGTAACGCAGAAACGTGGGCATTTAAAATTAAAATTGAAGGAGGAAATTAAACTTATACGGTTTACACAGACTCCTAAAAAAATTAAAAAAAGTCAATTGTTTCTTCAAGATATATAGACAACCAAGAACTGGGTATACTCGTAAAGCAAAACTATGTAAGCTACAAAAGTTAAAAAAACTTTCAGATACATTTTTCTATTTAAATTATTTAATGTTTTCGAGTTCAAATATAGAATAATTTTAAACACGTTATACTTTGCTGTTTTTATAATTGTTCCACTTTGTCTCTTTGCAGCGACAGCTGAAGAATGATATAATTCCTGAAGTTGACATGCAAGTGATTTAAAGAAAAATTAAATTTCAATTCGTTTCCCCTATATTTGAATTTTCACTTTGAAGACGAATATTTCTTTAATTTTTAAATTGGTGTCGTCTATCGTCGTTATGCATTGATAATTTGTTCAACTCTTATCCCGTAGCGTGTAACTTGAATTGTTAGTTTATTTCTATACATGACAAGTCACTTATTTGTAAGTCTTCTTGTTCTAACTTTGGTGCTTTCAATCTTAAAGTAGTATTGACTGAATAGCGAAAGGTTCTTTTGTTCGCTTCTGATTTTTTTGACGTAATATGTTTTAAATATGTTTGTAAATTTTGTTTTATCCAAAGCTTGGGTAATATAGCTCCATGAATAGTGGTCACTTGTGTCAGCGTTGGTAGATCGTAAAAATCGTACCTTAGACCCCCTTCGGATTTCTGCTTGAGATGATTTCGCAAGGTAGGCATGGATGTTTCGTTTCGGGAACAGTTTATAGCAGGCCGACCTTGTTCCTGTCGTGTAATAATTGTATAAGAAGTGCTCTGTCTAGAAGGAGTATCTCATCTTTGAACATAAGTAAAGGTACTATCTCCATTTTTCAAGTTTTTCAATGGAGCAATAGTCGACGATTGATTTTTGGTTCAACGGGAAAGGTACACTTTCCTTTGGTTACTGCTAGTCTTTTTGACTACTCTTTTATTTCGTCGTTCCAAATATCCCGTATTTGCCTTTGCTGCAGAATGCCTTTAAAAAACAGGGAGATGCTGGTTCTGTTGTGGAACGTCTTTACGCTTTAGCCGCGGATGCTTCCGAGCAGGCTGCCACAGCAAGTAGTGAGGTAGCGAAAAATCCCGGTCTCTTTGACTCCTTTGTTAACATCATTCAAACATCCGTCACCATGTTCCATAATTATCTAGAAGGTCGGCCAATCTATTGTTTTTAGTTTTCTCGCTGAAAAGTTTTGTTGTTTAGCTGCAGGAATACCATATTCATGGGGGTTTTCAATCATTCTCTTTACGGTTCTTGTAAAGTTGGTGACGTTTCCTCTCAACTACAAACAGATGGAATCCACTATGGCGATGCAAGCACTTCAGCCAAAGGTGAAAGAGCTGCAAAATTTGTACCGAGATAATCCCCAGATTATGAATATGGAAACGGCAAAGTTATACAAGGAGTCCAATGTTAATCCTCTTGCTGGTTGCTTGCCAGTATTAGTTCAAATACCGGTTTGGATAGCATTGTACAGAGCTTTGTTGAATCTTGCCAGTACAGATCAAATCCATGTAGGCTGATTTTAACTCATTCGTACTGTCTTCTGATTGTTGGAAATATAGGAGGGTTTCTTTTTTGTTCCTAGTCTGGATGGTCCAGTGAGTCGTGTTGGTCAAGGATTTGATACATGGTTGTTTCCATTCAAAGATGGAGCTCCTCCTATTGGATGGCATGATGCTATTTGCTATCTTATCCTTCCAGCTATCCTTGTTGCTTCGCAATTTATTTCACAGAGTATTTTGAGTCCTCAATCAAGTCAAGATCCCCAACAAAAGCAGGCCAATGCTATTTTGAAGTTTTTACCATTCCTCGTAGGTTGGTTCTCATTGAATGTTTCAAGTGGTTTGACTCTCTACTGGGTGACAAACAATATTGTTTCAACCATTCAAACCCTTTTTATTCGCAGCAAATTCACGCCGGCCGGTCTGAAATATGCGGAAACCCTTGCACAAAGTACGCAAGTGAATAATGCAGCAGATGAAGAAGAGAAGGCTGTCGGGTTTGGTGTCACAAGAAAAGATTCCAAAAAGTTCAAGTCGGTATCTTCGAACGGTTCTGGTCCTTCAGAAGACGCAGCAAACGCTGATGAAAATACGACTTCCACAAAGTTGGGTTCCAAAAAGAGGAGAAAGTAGCGAGTGAAAAGAAAGATTGAGATTTCGCAAAGTGCACTGCATGTTTTGAGGAAGGCAACAGGTCTCATAAAAGTTGATGTTTTTGTGACATTTGTTATTTTTGTATGTTTTGTTACATTTCGATTGGTTGGCAATGCTGGGGATAGTGGATGTATGGTAAAACCACTTCGCGATGGGAAAAAAGATATGAGGGAAACAGACAGTTTTCTTTGTCGTGTTGTTTGCCAAACATGCTTTCTTATTCCTAATAACTCTCTTTTGCATCTGCAAGAACGTCGTCTTGAGTTTTTTGCTGCAAATTTAACCTTAGCCAAAAGGTCACTAGTTGTTAAAACTCGTAAAAGTTTTGCTGACACTTTCTATCCCTTAGGGGACTCTCTTGTTCTCCTAAAAGCTTCAATTATTTTTTAAGCAGGAAAATACACTTGTTGAATTTGGTTATGATGGAACGAGAGGATGTTGATACGAACCAGACAGCCCCTTCCGTGGTTGATACCTCACAGATAGAAGTACCAAATGAACGAATTCTGCGCATCATTCACTGGACAGACGTTCACTTTCACGTGATGAAACTTGTAAGTTATTTTCTATTTATTTTTGGAAAGGTTACCAGTGATAAAACTATTTGTAGCCCAATCTACTACCAACTTTGAAACAAGCCATGGGGTTGGTACACTTATATGTAAGAGGAAGAAAATCTGTATGTGGAATTTTTAAATTTTTTTCGGTAATAGTTCAAAACAGCTGTATAGGAGTTCAATCCGATGGAGTTGATTCCTGTCTTTATTGAACAGATTGAAAAGCTGCAACCAGATCTCTTAATATTTTCAGGTGAGAAACAAACTGAAAACCATCTTTTAGTTTCTAAAATAGTTTAGGAGATTTGACTGCTTTGGCTCTTCCTGCAGAGTTTGAAACCGCACTTTCAGTACTCAGTCCTTTGCTAAAGAAATATCCGAATATTATGATTGCAGGAAACCATGATCGTTATACCAAAGGTAATGAGTGTGTCATGGAGCAATATTTTGGTGAATATATGAGAGGAGGAACGAATTGGAAGGATAGCCACTGGGAGAGACAAGGTAGTATGGTGTGAAAAGTAATTTAAAGATAATGGTTTTACTTTATGGTGCTGTAGATGGTCAAGAAACTTGGCCTCATGTCTTTGATACTGGCACTGGTTTAAAAATTATTACACTGGATCAAGTAAGGAATATTAGGAAATGAATAAACTGCTGGTTGATAACGTTTTTAGGCCAGACCAAGTAAATGGTCGTTTGGAGAGAACTCCAAGGATCAGTTACAAAGACTGGAAGAGCTACTACAACGATATGAACCAGAAAATTGTATAGTGGTGGGCCATTATCCAGTGCTGGATATAGATGGTACTGTTTTTGAGTCGTTTGGGCGGAGTTTAAAAGATGTGAGGGAACTGTATGAAGTATTGAGAAGACAACCTCCGCTTGCATATTTATGTGGACATGATCATGAGCATTATATGCAAAGCATGGCAGTGGCTGGTCGCTTTGTAAGGTTTCTTTGTTGTGGCAACACGAGTTATGTGGGAGAACGAGAAAGAAAGAAGGCAGGATTTTTTGAGTTGCAGATAAGTGTTTCCAATGAAGATGAACACCCACGAATCGTGAGTGTTAAACGCCATGTAATGTCGTGCAACTGAATGGAAGGGATAAAAGACTGAAATTGTTTCTCTTTTAGGAATGGAATGAATACAAGCATCAGTTTGAACTCCTAGATGGACCACCTATTCTATTTCGACCAACAGGATTAAAGAATTGGGTAAGTTTCTATGAGAATGGAATTAATTTTAGTAGTGAAACGTTTTTTGGACAATCTAGATTGTGGCTCAAAATGGATAAATTAATAGAATAGGAAGTGTTCTTTTGATGGTTCATAGACCAAGGTATCTAGGGAATTAGTAAAGACTACATGTTTCTCTGTTTTAGGAACAAAATGGTCAGTGTTACAAAGGCTCATTTTCCTTCATTGATCTCAACGAACCACTTGATGTTCTCTTATTTCAACTTATTATGGTTTGCACAAAGTTACGAATGGCTTGAACAACCATGTCAGGTCTTTCTTCTTGTGGAACATGCCCACATTCAGGAATTTCAACCAACTGTGCTTGAGCAATGGCAGCAGCCAACTGAAAGGAATTCTCGACTGGAATAATGCGATCGTTTTTGCCATGTATCAAAAGAATAGGAATGTTTTGTAGGGATAACTTTTGTATAATATCTCTATTTTCAAAAACAGCTTGATCTTCTGGGGTGGCTCCGACGCTATTTTGTCGTTCAAAGCCTACATTTGCGAGAATGAAACGAATCAGTCCTTGCTGCCAGTCCATAACCAAACTAGGTATTCTGTACTGTTGAATGACGGTATCTGTCAATTTGTCCAAAGAATACCATGCCATAGCAAGTCCTTTTCTCCAGAATACTGCTTTGGAAACAAATAACGACAGCAATAACGAAAGAACAGGATTGACTAATGTGAAAAGGATATGTATCCAAAGAATGCGAATGAGACGA
Source organism: Galdieria phlegrea (assembly GCA_006232345.1). Lineage (NCBI taxonomy): Eukaryota > Rhodophyta > Bangiophyceae > Galdieriales > Galdieriaceae > Galdieria > Galdieria phlegrea. Next base: position 143,334 of record SDGA01000104.1, read on the forward strand.
ACAACATATTTGATAGAGTAAGTCATCATGTACAACAAGCTTCCAAACGGAGTTGTCACAAAACGAAAAATTCCAGTATTGTGGTAAGCGGCTGATGTGCAGGCATTCCCTTTCGTGTTTAAACCTTTGTACGATTGACTACGTATTTTCAGTGCTGGTGCAATGAGTACTAAAGCATCAACATGATAGGGATATTCCAATGCAGTTAAAGCAGCCGTAAGTCCTCCCATGCTATGGCCCACAAGAATTCGTTTGGATACCCCAAAAGTAGATAATCGTTGTAGAAATATATCTGATAACTTGCCAGCGAACCACTGACTGTAAACTTTTAGGGCCTTTGGTCTGGAGGATAGTCCAAAACCAGGTCGATCAAATGCAATGGCAGAGTAATGGAGCTCTGTTACCAAACTTGGAAATATTGCTTGATAAGTATATAACCAGGATCCGAATCCATGCAACAGAACCATGCCTATCTCGGTATCTGACATCTTCAGTGGTCTTAATTCTTTCAAATGAACGTTCACATTCTCGATAGGTATCAGTTTACAATCATGTTCCAACAAGTCCTCCGCAGGTTGCAATTTGGAACAATAAGATAACTGTGAGGATATCATCCAACTTATTGCAAAAGTACAAATACCACAAAATATGGAGAGTACCAGTCGAATACGAAAAACTCGGTATACCCATCGTTGAAAACACATCCCTGTGACAAAAAAGGATAAAACAGAAACCAGTACAAGGCCAAGAAACGAAGGTTGGAAACTTGGAAACTTAATGGATATTTCTCTTGTTTGTGACTTGGAAGCCATGGACTCTCGAATGACATCATCAGCAGTACAACAACTCCACGCGCTTCTTGGTGGATGATGACAAGGTTGACGCAAATAACGTGTATGAACCTTACAGACTCTTGAAATGAGTGTAGTTCCAAATAACTTGTGACTCTGTTTGTATATTTGCCTTTTACTTTTCCACAAGTGTTGAGAACTTAAAAAACAACCTTCAGTCATCTTTTTAAGCATCCAAACTTGCAAAACTGAATTTCATTTGTGCGCCAAAATGGCGACTTTTTTTCTTCTTAATGGCCACTTGACAAACCTCTAAAGAGAATTTTCTAACAACCGAACAACTTTTATTCTACATATCATCATCTTCATCAGGTAATGCAACATTCTGAGCTTGTTGTAATTCTGCTTCCATTTGTGCTTTATACGTATCATCTATATGGACCTCTGCTGGTGCTAAAGCAGGTGCTTCCACAAATACCAAGTTGGGATCTCCCACTAGTTTACGAGCAAGCCACAAGAAAGGCTTCTCAAAGTTGTAGTTACTCTTTGCTGAAATATCATAGTACTGAAGGTTCTTCTTCCTGTGGAATGTAATCTGCTTTGCTTTTACTTTGCGGTCCTTCACGTCCACTTTGTTTCCAACCAATACGATAGGATATTTTCACACACTCGAACCAGGTCCCTATGCCAATTTGCGACGTTTTTGTATGTGATACGGGAAGTGACATCAAACATAATGATAGCACCTTGACCTTGAATACTTTGTATAAATTGTCATTTTAGTTATTCTTTTTGTAATATTTAACAAAAACTTACTAGTAACCGTCTCTCAACCCACCAAACTTCTCTTGGCCGGCGGTATCCCAAACGTTAAAGATGATGGGACCTCTGTTCGTGTGAAATTTGAGAGGATGAACTTCCACTCCAACCGTTGCGATGTATTTCTTTTCAAACTCTCCAGAAAGATGCCTTTTGACAAAAGTAGTTTTACCCACACCGCCATCTCCGACAAGGATGATCTTGAATGCAGGTACGTTTGTACCATCCGTAGGTGTCCCTCCTTGAAAATTGGCAGCCTACCAGTAACGTTTTAGACAAGCTACACGTAGAAAAGCATTCATTACCATCTAAACAGTCAGCAGCGACGAACAACTTGAACAAAACTTTGGAAGCGGCTTGTACCCAAACTTGAAACCGGCGCTCGCCTCAACAAGAAAAGTACCAAACAATATTTCAAATTTCCGAAGGATTTTGTGTGTTTCTTTGATGACTTGGTTTTCCTTCAGAGATGTGCTATTTCAGTAGAATGCGATTACAAATGAGATAGCTGCTTTTTATTATTCATCAAAAATAAAGAAAATAAGCAAGTCAGGAAAAGAAACAAGACTGCAAATAATGCCCTTCAACTGTTCCTCAACACTTTATATTCAGACCAAATTGAAACGTTGCAACGAAAACGTGCGTCAATAAATAGTACAAAGAATATTCTTTAAAAAAACTTTCCACATATTATACCAAACATCGTTACACAGTCAGTACCTAATATGGCTCCCAAATCAACGCTTTCCAAAACTCAACCTTTGTTCACCTGACTTTCTTTACTGAGTGCTGTAAGAACACGGGAAAGAATGGAAATTTCTACTGTTCTGGTTGCATCTTCCACATTTTGCTTTTTAGTTTCCTTCCGTCTGCTGGCTTCACTCCCAGCAACTCTTCCCTCTACAGGGCTAAGAAAAGTAGGGACTCTACTAAAAACTGAATGATCTTGTAAGATGGATAGGCTTTTTTCTATTTGAAAAAAACTTTCTGACAATCTAGCTGATATAAGTCTCTGAAAGGAAGGGCTTTTGTAAATGGTACCCTCCAGAACATAAAAGATATCCAGTGTCTCGGTCTTTTCTTGATTATGTCGGTACTGCTTTTCAACTACGAAAAAATGAGGTTCTTCAGCACAAGTAACGACATATTCCACACCAATCATTGTCAGCAATACTTGTGGGTCCAGTCCTTGCATACGAACTTGTTCGTTGTTGGACGATGTATCATAGAACGGTGAGGCTGAGAAATAATCAAGAATAGTTTCCGAAGTTAGAGGAAAATTTGCGAGAAACCAATTGTCTTTCCAAGAAACGTGTGCCAAGTCATTTTCTGAACTATTCGTCATCATCTGCTTAGGGTCAACACCAACTCAAGAAGTCGATATCATCACACTTGCCATTGGTCTCATTTCCGACGGATTATTTTGTACAAAGTAATACTCTTTCATCATAGCTTATATCCATTCTATAAATAGTTGCCTTTTTCCAATTAAATAATCAGTCTGCAATTGCTAAATAGATCAAGTTGTCCACCTTTTTGTCATACATAACGGAATTTTCATTGCCGTCTCATGCAGAAGTGCTAAATTAATATTCATTTCTTTCTTCATATATGAGGAAACATTCTTGTGACAACTTCAGTGACTTGTTCATCTATCTTTTCACTATTTCTTCTTTGTTTTCTACTGTGTTCCAATAGTCTTTGGGTATTTAAAGATATCTTTGTTTATTTCCTGCTCTTTGTTGTTGTATCTCGCAAACAAAACATCGACGTGAAAACAAGCTTTACACGACGTAGACTATTCAAAAAAGATTTTCCAATCAACTTGAAATACATTTGCACAAATTTTTCACTGTCGTCGACTATAATTTTTGAGACATTTCCATGCAACGGCAAATAGGTAGAGATGATAAAAATTCTACCTTCCTGTCACAAGTTACAATTTTCTTGTGCGTCATTCCATAGTTGTTCATTCTCATTTTTTTCTGAGTTATATACTAGTCTAGCATTCCTTTCAAGTTGATAATGTCTCATACTTTTTGGCATTTAACAACTGTTACACATGAAGTTATAATCGTCAACAACATTCAATCATGGCTTATGATAAATCTTCAAGCTAAATCTGGAACTTTTATTGATAAGTACAGATATTATTAGCATCGAATTTGCAAAAAGATTTCCATGGTATACCTTTGAAAGATACCATCTAAGTTTGTGACAGGTCTTAATGGAGGACTCGTGAAATTTTATATAATCCATTCATCGTTAGTTCCCCTCTTGACCAAATTCTTTCGTAAACTTAACATGCATTTCAATGTCATTCTGACTGACACTTGGCCTTGCATTAGCTAATACTTTGTCAAAATCATATCTTGAGACATTCGGAACGAGCAACTCCTCTGCACGAATATCCATCAGAGTCAAAAACTCTGCTTCAGTATCACCTGGACTACATGGTGTATAATACAATTTGCCGTTCCCATTACTATCCGCCTTCTTCCTCACCTTTTTGAAGGTCTGAGCATTCTGACAAGTACGAACTGGTTGCATAATAGCATCACGAACCAAAACAGCAATATCCGATCCAGAAAAACCTTCAGTTAGCATTGCTAACTCATGAAAATCTTTCGCCGCCAACTCATGAGGAGTGTTTCCGATATGAATTTGAAACATTCTTTCACGAGCTTGAATATTTGGAAGTGGAATATAGATTCTCCTTTCAAATCTTCGGCGAATGGCACTGTCTAGTGAGAAAGGGATATTCGTCGCACCCAAGACTAAGATACCATCGGAATCATTGCTGACGCCTTGCATCTGTACAAGAAACTCTGTTTTTATCCGTCGCGCACTTTCACTTTCAGAATCATTTCTAGAACTACACAAAGAGTCGATTTCATCAATGAAAATGATGGATGGTTGGTTTTCTCTGGCAAGAGAAAATAATTGTCGTACTAATCTTTCACTTTCACCCATCCATTTGCTCACAAGATCTGCCGAAGAAACACTAAAAAATTGAGCATCTGCTTCAGTTGCTACAGCTTTTGCCAAATAGGATTTTCCAGTTCCAGGTGGTCCATACAATAAAATACCTCTCCACGGTTTTCTCTTACCAGTAAAAAGCTGAGGAAATTTTAAAGGCAAAATGACTGCCTCTTTTAAAGCATCCTTGGCACTATCTAAACCTGCAACATCGTCCCACCTCACGTTTGGCTTCTCCCTAATAATTGCTCCTTCAATGGCACTACGTAAGCGTTTTTCCTCTTCCTGTGAAGCATCGTTGTTGTTACCACCACCCTGAGAAGATGTTCGTTTCTTTTCTGAAGCACTCATAGCAGCACCTCCCGTGCCACGACCATTGGTGTCCACTACTTTTTCTCTTGGTTCATGAAGTGCCTTTTTTATTTCCTCTGCTCGGGACATGTACTCTTCCACTTTTTGCCTAATGATACTCTTCGTTTTCGAGTTCTTTTCATATTTCAAAGCAGTTAAAAAATATTCTATTGCTCTTAAATAGCCACGATAGGCCTCTTCATACTTTTCAAAACTATCAGTTTCTATCGCTTCTCTATCTGCTGCTATGGCTCGTTTGGCGTGTTCCATTCCAGACTCGACAAAGTTAGCGTCCGCCATGTTTCAAGGGTATCACGTTGGTTTATCAGTGACGTACACAATTCGAACGTTTGGAAAGGACAAACATCTCAAGACCGCCAAATTGGACAATCCATTTTTTCTTTTCAACAGACACAAGGCCATGGGGTGAGAGGAAACATAACATCATGGTCGATATAAGGAAATGACAAAGTAATTGAATATTCATTTTCCATGTTGAGGTTTGTCCACCTTTTCCTGGGTACATCATTTTCCTAATGACACAATAAATGGAATGTATCGGTCGCTACTACGATATGGTTTTGGGAAATGTTTCATGATATGTTTTTCCATGTCATGCATATCGCGAGTGATGGCATCCTCCTACTTTGATGCCCAGTAGAAGACAGCAAACATCCCCTCCAACATGCCATTTCCCTTTGGCCTGGTCTTCCATGACGTGTCACGAAATGGTCCATCCGGTTGGCTGCTTCATCCAACATTGTTCATGGTCAAGTGTCTTTGAATGGTCCTCCACTGATCATATATACAATGGATTCCAGTCCACCAACCAATGACATGGCAGAGTCGTTGGTTGCTCAACGGTTGAGAGCTTTGGAACAAGAAAGTCAATCAGTCGAAAAACCAAACCGATTTCAGGAAGCGAAACTATTAAGAAATTCCATACCTCAAGGGCAGAAACGTAAATAAGGTTGTCATTTGCTTTATTTGTTGACACTCATTCGTATGCTAGAGAACATGTCTTTTGAAAAAGTCAATAGTTTTATGAATGAAACGACATCGAATTCTCGAACGAACAACCAGCACTGGAAAGAAGACATATCTTCGGATATTGTAAAAGGAATTCGAGTATTTGAACGTAAGCACTATCAAAGAATTGTATTTTACGTTCAAACTTGATTCATTTCTCACTCAGATAAAGAATCCGTGGAGGAAGAAACCCAAAATATCTGTGCAATCATTCAAAGTTATGAATTCAGGAATAATTCAAGTTCTAATAAGAAAGATAACTCTTATTATTCAAAGGATTCGACGATAGCTAATGTAGAAGAAACTGCTGACAAAATGTCTGACTCAACTGTTGTGAAAAGAATGCAAGCAGGATCAATGGATATATCTCCGAAAGAAATCAGTCAAGTCAAGCAATTCATTTCAAAGTTGGATGACAAAAAAATAGAAATGAAACACAAAATATCATCTGAAAATGAGGACATTTCTTTCCATAAAGTGAGAGATATATTTGAAAGTAAATTGAGGGAGCCTTCGAGCAGTGTTGAAGAAGAAGAACCAGGTAGTTACGTGATGCAAACAGCCAAACTATTTGGCGGGACCACTGTTTATCGTTTTGCTAATGTTTCGACCAAAAATAATCTGCAGCATTCGAAGGACGCTGATATGGGACCTGATATTTATTCAAGAACCATGTTTTCTGTGCGATACCAAAGTCAAGAGGTGCACAAGAAGATGCATTCGAAACAGTATAAAATTCAGCAAAACGAAAATCTCTCGAGCTTCGTTTCCGTTGCACAACTTCGACAAGTGTTTGGAACGGCAGGAAATTACAAGCAGATGAAGCGTTCCTCTTTGACACAGCAGCAGAAAGGGTCTGGTTTAACGAGTGGCAATAAGAGGACTACTGCGGCAGGAGTCAACAAGGTACAAGGTGCAAAAGAAAATGAGGAAGAAGGGGACGTGGTGCTTGAACAAGCACTGTGTCGTAGAATTCTCGGTAAAGAAGTCCGTAAAGCGTTGAAAACATTGCTTTTGCAACAACAATTGGATGCTGTCAAAAGTGATGCGTCTAGGCAAGATGTGATGGGGCAAGATGTGAAGCGAGTCATTGATCAATTAAACCAAGAGGAGTCCATTAAAAAGAATGAAATTTTCACCAATCGGAGAAGAAACGAAACAATTTTGGATACTCAAGCAAGTCGCAAACATGGTGAATTTGACAAACTTAAACGGGTATCATTCTCCTTTTATAGTCTTCTTCGCATCATCTTAACTTTTTACATTAGGAGGTAAATGATGGAAAGAAAAACGAAGCTTCAAGTTCAGAGAGACACAATCAAATGGAGAAACGATTATCTGCAGAGTTGGATGTCAATGTGACTAATTTTGGTGGAACCTCAGAAAATGAGGAAGAACAAGAGACAACAAGAGAAAGCAAGTCTCGTCAAGGAAGCTATGAGATTGAAATTGATCCTGATTTCGTCCGCCGACGTCTGGAAGCATTGCAGTCCAGTGGTAAAGAAGAAATTGATACGGATGATGATGACGACGACGATGATGTTCCAGCGTTAATAAAAACCAAATCTGGAAGGATTGTCGTAGACACTAGTGAATATAATCAGATGAGTTTGCAAATGGCACTCAAGTTAGTCATGTAAAGTTCCCAACCATTTCTAGATACCGTTGGCGTCTTGAGAAAGTAAATTTTCGAAATTTTCTTTGTCATTGCTCTCCAATGAGCTCCGCCTCCTTTCCCCAACGACAACGAACCAAAAAGTGGAGGGCGATCTTGCCAAAAGGGACATTCCCACTCATTTCAAATTTTGAAATTCCTGTTTCCTTGTAACTTCCTTGGTACGCTCATTCATGGGTTCTTGTCTTTCGATAGAAGAAACACATGAAACAAATATTGCTGATAAAAAGCATAATGCAAGAAGAGGTGCAAAAAACGTCACATCTTTACGTACAAAACATCAAAGAAATGTTCAAAGAAACCTGATGTACGATACGAAGCTTAGCAAGCAATATCAAACGGTACATAACAAGAGCAGACTTTATGAAGACAATCTACCTTCGAGAAGATCTAGCTCAAAGAAGAAAACTTTATCAATGAAGGACACTCCTATTCTCCGAGAAGTGAATAACATATCCTCCAACAGACAGCGCACTGTTCAAGAAAAGCCAATAGAGAAGAAACAAAACGTATCTACCATAGTCGAAAACGAAGATGAGCAGTTCTTTACTCCTCCAGACGACACTTTAACAAAGCAAGTGGCTTCAGTGACCACACCATGGGCTTCTGGAACCTTGATACAACAAAGAGTAAGTCAGTTATTCCGCAGTTATCCTCAAGAAATAGAAGAGGATGAGAATAACGAAAATGTTGCCTGGAAAGGTTTGGTAAAACAACGCCAAAGTGTGTTTCAAGATGGAAACTTGTCAACTAATCACCGAGAGTCCAATCTCTCAAGTACGAGTTGGTCTACACCCAAAAATATTGGTTCTTCGTCCTCTAAGGACGTTGGCATTGTTCATCAAAATTCCAGGGAAATGAAAGAAAATACTTTTCCATCTCCTCTTTCCAGTGGTTCAACAACTATTGTACAAACATTTCCAAAAAATCTAAAGGAAGCATCGATGTTGGAGGCTCTGTCAAAAAGGAATAGGAAAGAAAATCATGAAAGTCGCCGACTGATTGATGAGAAAAAGGAAACTGCAGCTGATGCACGTACAAATGAAGAAATAGACATGGAAAGATGGAAAAACAGAAGAACGAGAAGGATAATGAGAAATTCTGTGCTTATGGATGAACAAGAAGATCCTGAATTGGTAGCAGCCCGTAACATGCGTGGTAGTGTGCTAAGAGCCCATTCCTCTATGAGGTTTCAGTTTTAAGTAATCAATAAGGGCAATATATCGGTGGTACATTCCATCACATCAGGAAATCAGATCCAGTCCTATCATCGTCTTGTGGCTAAGTCAAAGCTGCCCTTATTCATACAATCCAATACTCTAAGTTAATCCTTTGGACTGCATCTTTTTACTTGGCTCTGAATAAACACAAGTTGGGCCTCATTTCAAAATTATTGTTCGCAGAATATGATACTGAATGTTTGTAACTATACATGATTCGGTTCTCGGACGCAACAGCTACTGAACATGTTACATTAAACTCCAAGGGCCAAACGTGAATATTGTACACTTCTTTTGTCGTGGTGAAGAGATCAAAAAGCTGCAAGTCATAACGGTTTCTTTGTGGATGGGACGCAGTAGACTAATTCAACTCACGTTTTCAAAGCAAGAAACAACAGAATATTCTACAGTCTTCTAAGATTTGCTTCCAACACTGAGAAAGGGATCAATGACCCATCAATAGACACTGTTAGTATCCACTAAAAATTATTTTGGTACTGATGATGTTAACTATTAACTAACTGAGGCCTCGTTATAAGCTTAAAAATTTGCAAGGGATCTTTTCATATCACAATTGGTCAGCGATGGGTGAAAAGTTTTCTATTCTTCTTGTTCCGCTTGTCACAAAGCACATCTCTTTCAGATCGTCCAGTCTTTTCATTAGACACAGATCATTGATTGATTTCTATTGGAGTGGAACTCGTCCGGCATGTCACGACCAAAGTGTTTCTTTGATATAAGTATTGGTGGACAGTCTGCTGGTAGAGTTGTATTTGAGGTATGAAAGAGATCAACTTTTAACAAGTATCGTTATGCTGAAAAATTCGTGTAATAGTTGTTTTCAGATGCTGTTCCAAAGACAGCGGAAAATTTCCGAGCTCTTTGTACCGGCGAGAAAGGCTTTGGTTACAAGGGAAGCAAGTTTCATAGGTAAGATGGGTATTATAAAGTTAGGAAATAGCTAACAAAGTGTATAGAATTATTCCTCAGTTTATGTGCCAAGGTGGTGATTTTACTCGTGGGGACGGCACTGGTGGCAAGAGCATTTATGGAACCAAGTTTGAAGATGAAAACTTCAAATTGAAGCACGATCAACCTTTTCTGTTGTCTATGGCCAATGCAGGTCCAAATACGAACGGAAGTCAATTCTTTATCACTGTGGCAAAGACACCTTGGTTGGATGGCAAGCACGTCGTATTTGGAAAGGTAGTTGAGGGAACAGATGTTGTTAAAAATATGGAAGCAGTAGGAACACAAAGTGGAACTCCAAAGAAAGATGTGGCCATTGTTAGCTGCGGTCAACTCTAATCTTTTGCATCCTATTTGTTGTGGTTTTTTTTGTTGTTGGACAAGGCACTGCTTTTGAAATGCATACAAAAGACTTATGGTAAAAGACTTTGTTTTTATATCGTTTGTTTCTTTTTCATGGCAGTTGAACCTCGGAATATATTCATCATTTGGAAAACAAAACACATTTCCTTTCCAACTGCATTTGTTAATGGAACTGCCAAGGAGTTATCACCTGTACTTGATCTATTATTTGTTAGTGCATTTTAAAGAAAATATTTATATGTCACCTTATATACCACTAGCTTCAAGTATTCTCTTTTAAACGTTCCAACATTTCTCTACTTCCTTGTAAAATAATGGGTTCCGGTGTGTCTGCCAAAGTCAATGCCAACAAGTCATATTTGTACTTTCCACCTTTCTTTGAAACATTCACTTGAACAAGACCGGTTCCTTTGGGTCCGTTCACCTTGCAAGTAAAAAAGATGCACATACTCATAAGAATACATCACTTACTGGAAACATTAGCAAGAGTCTTCTTGGTTCATAACTCAATCCTCGTCCCTTTTTCCAAAAATGAGGTCCAACGAAACGATAAGTACGAACGCCTATCCGTCTCACAGGGACACCCACTGCCTGTTTGACTTGTGGATGATCTCTCATGAGATGGAAACTCTTTCGATACACAGTATTTACACGAATAGCATGATAACGATAGAAAAGATAGACAAATATGGAGAAGAACCCCAATGCTGTCAACCGATAACCTATCTGATGAATCGATGTCGATACTCGAGTCATGAATTGATTGAATATAGAGACCAATTTATAGCCTATGAATCCAATGGTTGCTATACCTGACAGAAGAAGGAATCTTCTCCAATATATATATTGCCACGAGCAAGAAACCACTGCAAGTTGCCAGGTTTAAATAAAGTATATAGAACTTTACCAATGACTTTGAAAGAAGTAGAAAGTAATGTTCCTATTCTCCAGAGAACTGATATAATGTTTCGATCAGTCTCTCTGCGTGTCTCTGAAGTTACATTCTTAGAAAACCAATGAAGCTTTCTAGTGTAAACCGATTGCGTTCGCTGACTTGGAAGGTACTTTGCTACGAGGTATGTTAGCCTACTTCCGGACACTTTGTCAGTAACTAGGCCAGTTTTCGGCAATATTCTTTGATAACGACCGTTGATGCTGGCGATTTGCAGAGAGTCAAGAGTCAACCCATTAGAACTGGTACTCTTGTACAAAGTGGGCATAAAGTTTTGTTGCTTCAGAACAGGATTTGAAGAACTTGGAACTGCCATCCTGTTCTGATAGACTATTTTTTCGAAAGCTACAAGACTTGAGTTATTTCCGACATGGAAGGCTTTTGGAGTCTTATTGAATAATAAAGAAGAGCTTGGAACCAGTCTCTTCCACTGACTTGTGACTTGCCGACAAAGCATACCACTTGCTTTCAATGATCAACACAAAGAGAAGAATAGGAGGGAAAGGAATCAAAGTATTACAAAAGATACATCTCATTTCCATCTCGAAAACACTTTCCTTGATATGTCATTCAACTCGACAATGGTGAGCTACTTTCTATATATTTCTTCTATTTGGATAATATGATGAACATGAGCTTAGTATCATCGACAAAGCTTTAGCCAATTTATTCTCTTGATTCAATGACCTCAAGTGTAGTTCACAAGTAGTGGTTTTCTCATTTTATAGTGATTGCTTTTATACTCAAACTTTATCAAACAATTGAAAGACCGAAAATGGTATTTTGATATGATTTTGCATTGTCCATTCATTACGTTTAGATAGTCCTTGTTCCTTTGTTTGCGGTGACGATTATTAAACGAAATTGTGGACTTAAAGTTATCGAGAACATACTTTTGGTATCATGTCAAATAACTTGAAACAATACTCTTGTGTTTGTGGGAATAGTAGCTGTGACGAAAGCAATTGTACTTGTCAACCCACTTGCAAGTGTCGTCAAGGAGGAGCGTGTGATTGTACAACAGAATGTTCTTGCAAATCTTCAAAGATTATCAAGTGGAAAGATACTGCAAGAAAGGTTCGAGATGTGGTAATATTTCCTCTTATTTCTGGTTTAATGTTGGGTCTTGGTACGGTTGTTGGAAGGAGACTAGGGGAAGCTTGGTTTTATCCGCAAAGTAACACTGCTTCCAAGTAGATATATTTAAAGATGGACGCAAGTAAAAACTAGAAGAGATAGTTTTTAGTGGAAAACTGCCCATGCCTTGCGGTTTGAATGGATGAGAACAGTGGCGCACACAAGTGCAGTTGCCATCTCCGAAATACTTGATATCCAATTGGTTTGAACAAGATATAGTAGTTTCAATAAAGGTATTATTTTGACAAAGAGTCATGTTGTTTTCATAGATCAAGAAAGAAGAGAATATGTAGCTTGTTTATATAGACATTTATTTCATTATCCAGTGAAAAAGAAAGATAACGAGAACCAAAAAAATACAACCTTTCCATATATATTGTAAGCTTTTAGAACTCTGTCGTTGACGATTCATTTCAAAGCGACACCATTCTTCAACGCCTTTTTCTATTGATTTTCGAGGAAAATAACCAAATGCTTTGTTGGCTTTTTCAAAAGTGAAAGTGTGTGTCATTGTTGCTTTCATTAACTCCATTGGCATTAAAATAGGTCGTATGCCAAAACATTTGGCAACTAGTTCGGATAACTTGGCAAAAGGATATACTACACTTCGAGGAATATGTACAACGAAAAGTGGAGCATGAATTCCTGAAGCTAACAAGGCAGGGATGTAAAATGTTTGGAGACACTGAGGATCATTTTCAGTGATGAAAAAGGCTTGTCCACTTGTACTTGTGCCTAGCGGGCCAGAAAAAGAAGCTTCATACTGTAACTGTTGTGCTGCTAAAATATGAGCATCCACTAAATTCTCTACATGTACAAAATCCTAAGAAAGATACATTATAGATGCGATAATTAACAACTTTCATCTTATGCCTACCATATTCTTTGGAGCAACTGGAGATATTAAAAAGTACAAAAGTCCTAATTTGGCTAATTTCCTTATTCTTTCAAAGTGGACCCTCTCTTCAGGGCCATAAATACCACCTGGACGTAAAGAACAGGTATGAACATTCCAAATGCCATTTGAAGCAAGAATCTAATATAAACGCTTGAAAATGGAAACAGATAATATTAGTCTTTCTACTCACCAGTTTTTTCTGATTCGGCCTTTGTCTGTGAATAAACATCCATGAAATAAGAAACAACAGGTGTTGACTCATCTTCTTTGAATATTTCTCGGGAACCATTGAAGACCACATTATGCGTACTTGTCAATACGAAAGCGTTGGTGCCATATCGTTGAGCAATTCCAAGTGCCTCTTGGACTCCAATGACATTGGCTTGATATGCCTTTTTCAAACAAAGTTCGGTGGAGGCACAAGCAGCGACAAAGAATATAGTGCCTTTGGTAATGACTTTCCAATAGTCTATTTATCAACGATAAGATTTCAATTCAACAGATAAAGAAACCTACTTGCCACCAAGACTCTCCAATTCACCAACTCCAGCACCTTTGTTCAAAAACTTTACTTTGGGATTTTTCAAAAGGTTGTCTAATTCTATCGACTTGCATATATCCACAACGATGACTCCTTCTACAAGGTCTAGTTCCATCAGTTGACATAATTTATTCACCAATTTGAACCCTAAATATCCACTTCCACCGACAACCACTTTTAGAATACGATGAGAATATAAAAATGTGAATAAAGCTTTCCTCAACTTACTACAAGTTCCCAAGTAGGTTTTCTGAAAGAACAAACGATCCTCTACTGTTTCTATCATTGAATGCTTTCACCACACAAAATGAAATGTGACCACTCTTATGGGTGGCATCAATTCCTTTTCTTCTGAAGGGTGAAAAGTTTTTCAAAAACAAATATTCTGAGAATATCGTTTTTCACTAGAATGAATCATCAAATATGGTCGAGAATATTGACCGAGTTTAAATGACAGAAGAAGAACCGTATATTGACCAAATGCGTTAAAGATTCACTGAAGCAAAGTTGTACAAAAGCAAAATTGCAAGATATCACACATCTGTCGTACCATCTCAATGCATCTGTTTTTTATTTTATATGCTCGAAATGGGTTGGTTTTCTTTATCAACAATTGAATACAACTATTTATAGATAGAAACATGACACAGTGATGCATTCTCATGTCATTTTTCACATTCACTGAATGTGTACCGTTTCCATCCATTCATTTGCGGTGCCTTCTAGAGTATTCAGTGTTTCCTTTACAAGTGATATTAACTTTTTCTGTTTATGTATCATTTGCTCTATTGTTTCGGATGGTTCATTGCTTTCTAATTGCACCATTCTGCTTGTTTCCGGATCCTGAAACCTTGTTGAAAAGGTACAACACATGGAACATTGTAACTCGTATAGTTCTTGTTCGTATTGAATAGCTTGTTTCAACTGTTCAACGCTTTCCAGCAGTTTCTGCACAACAAACATTGAGCTGTGTTGAGAACGCGTGGCATCACACTTTTCACTGAACAACTCGTCTGTACTATGTTGAGGTGACTGTTTTGTCTCAGAACTTGTAATATTTCCTGCAGATTCTTTTCCAGCAGAATTGAGATTGGCACTAGTATCATCAGATTGTGTGCTCTGTAAGTCTTGCATCCGTCTTGAGGCCTCTAACAACAGTTTTGCTGCTGCGGTCGTGGAAGAACCTTCTTCTGTTACACTTTTTCTAATTGGCTTTTCTCCAACTACTTTATTCTTTTCATCCATCAAGTAGTCATCTAAGCCATCATTCTCTCGAAAATTCATGCGTATTGGTCGTTTTCTTGGTGTTTTGTTTCTTTTTGCATCCACCAGAGCAACTCTTTCTGTAGAAGAAACTGCTTCTTTTGAACTTTTCGTTTCTTTCTTCCCAGATTTTTTAGAACTGGAAGAATAACGGGTCACTGGAAATAAATCTTTCAGTGTTACTGCTTTATGTTTTTCGTTGTTATCCTTCGTGGGTGGTGTTCGTTGCTCGCAGACTTTGGGAGTTTGAACTGTAGTCTTTGACTTTCGAAAGATGGATGGAATACGAAGAAAAGTTGTCTTTAAAACATCTGTAGGTGAAAACACATCAGCTGTTTTTTCCATGGGTTAGATATCTGTATACTAATAGGTGTTTGTCAATGATAGGAATCCACCGGAAAGAGTGATCCGTTTCAAAATGAACTCAAGATTGGGAAATTCACAGGCATTGGAGTCTTTTTGGTGGACGCTATCATCCACGTTATTTATCATCTTGTCTCTTAACCAACAGATTACTTCAAGACCAACATTCTATGGGGATAGAAAAAGCCTAGTAGTGTGTTGAACAAGTTTACAACTATTGGAGTCGTTATAGGATAAATCCATTTTATATAAATTTGAATAGCAAACAATAAAAAAGCCAATATACAACTGTCCAATCGCTAAAAGGCATAACCAACATATACAAATATTTAAACCCAATTATCTTTTACGACTTTTCAAAATTTTAAGGTTTTCTCTTCTATCCTCTAATTGTTTTACAAAGTGCTCAATTGTGTCAAAAATATGTCACAAATTTCAAAATAACACATAAGATTTCCTCCAAGATTCTAAAGACAAGATGTTAAAGAACACATTCCATTCACTTGAAAAAGAACTTACCTGAACATCCACAATATAACCATCTGATGCCTTGTAGATTTGTATATTCATCTTCATGGGCTCTTTATCACTATTGTCTTGACAAACAATCACTTTTATCTATGTTTCAAGAACAATTAATCAACACATGAAATAATAAAAAACCATACTTACTTGGTATTGGCCAAAATTTTTCCATTTCCATTGATTCAAAGAAAGTGTACGATAAATTTTTATCATTATGTCCGCACAGGTTGTATCATTGATATGGAAACCCAGAAAATAGCTGAAGAAAAGATAAGAACGTGACATGAACACGAACAAATGAGATACTCACTGCCGTGAATCCACTTTCCTATATAGCTGTTGACAACGAGCATTACTATTATCTTTCATCAATGGAATGACATTTAAAGAAGACTCTGAAACTGCTGCTTCCATCTCTTCAGAAATATCCATCTTTACAATGGAGTCTTTCAATAATTGATAAGCAACTGCATATATATTTCGCTTTCCTTTCTTCAGTGAATTAATCACTTTTTCTCTAGAGAAACCCGTTCTCTCTTCAACAAGTTTCAAAACACGTTCATCGATGCTAAGTAAATGATGAATGCTTTGTGGTCCCATAGCAATATATCGAGGAAGTTTGGTTCGAAACCAAGGATGATGTCGTATTTCCTCAATTGTGATCCTTCGAAGAGGATCAGTGACTAACATTTTAGAAATGAGGTCTCTTGACTGTTCCGAAAGATAAGAAGGAAGAATGTAGATGCCACCTCTTATCTTTTTGAAAAGATTTGGGATATTTTCATCATCAAAAGGAAGCGAGCCACAAAGTAAGGCATACACTATGACACCACAACTCCATATATCCACCTTTTTCCATTTTAAATTGAATTTTTTGTAAATTAAATATTTTACTGTCTTACTTCAGGTCCTGCATAAAGCTTTCCCGAGATAACTTCAGGCGCTGCATAATTCGGAGAGCCACAACTTGTTTTTAGAAACTGGCCATCTTTCATAATATTTGAAAGACCAAAGTCCGCTATTTTTACGTGCATATTCGAGTCCAGCAACAAATTTTCCGGTTTTAAATCGCGATGAACAACCATATTACGGTGACAATATTCTACTCCGGATATTATCTGTTTAGAAACCAAAAAATAGGTTTTTTTAGCGCACTTCCAAAGAGTCCGCAGAAGCTATCCTACCTGCTGAAAGAATCTTCGGGCTTCATCTTCAGATAAGCGACCCCTTTCCACTATGAAATCGAACAGTTCACCTCCACTTATGTATTCGGTAACCACAAATATATCTGTTGGCGTGTCTATTACTTCATAAAGTCGAACGATGTGTGGATGATTAAATAACTTCAGAATCTTTATCTCTCTTTGTACTTTTTCGCTCATTCCCAAAGACTTTATTTTTTGACGATTGAGAATTTTCACTGCTACTTTCTTCCCCTGTTTAAAGGCAAGTTTATTTATAGGGTACCAGAAGTTGTGTCTTTCGCGCACTAACCGTTTGTTCATGTTCTGCTAGTTTTACTTTTCCAAATGAGCCCACACCCAGTGTTTTACCTAGTACATAGCTTCCTATTTTAACAGCAGGGTTCTGGTGAAAAGAACTACTCATTATTCAAAGTAAACGGAGACTCTCAACAATCCCTGCCAACGTAGTTCACGCAGGTCTAACAGAAATTGTTCTGAGGGTTGACAGAGGAAAACCCGCCACCAAGTTGATATGTGATCCAATGAAGCCATTCTTGGCTTATTTTCTAGTGATCTTTGGTTATTCAACCCAAATGAAACGAATATTTCATAAACAGTTGTCTTTGTTTCCAAGACAAGAATTAAAAGGTCGTTTTAAGTTGTCCGTATTGTTGTCCAAAAAGAATAATCCTTTCCATCGAGTTACAAACTATTCTTCTTGTTCAAGTGTAGAGCCTATATACACTTCTATGTTGATTATTCTTTCCAATGTTAAATGTTTGAATTCAGCCCATTGACAAATGTATGGGTAAAAGAATTTCTCAAGTCATGAAGTATTCATCTTTTCATCAATAAACAATCTTGAAGCAAATGGATCCAATAATTCTTGTTCATTTCTCTTTACACCATTTCCTTGTTATGTTGAATGCCTTTTCATATCTATAATTTCTTCCTTGCTCTTTAACAATTTCATTACCAATTAAAGAAAAATGCAGGCTACCTTTTAGGCATATCTACTTGTGGAAAAGACTTCAATTCTAATGTAACCACAATAATTTCTATTTCAAGTGATTGAAGGATTTCCCTAGTCAACCTCAACCCATCACATCACTGCCATGATCGATCCATCTCGCAGCGGAAAAAAAATCTCATGTGTGGCGCCAAAATGAATGACCTTACGTTTGTACAAGCAGACTGGTCGTCGTGCTCTTCGAAAAGAGTTTCCAAGGATTACACACGTTGCTCTAAAAGTCCTCAATTGCTTAAAAGCTGGAGAAAAGACCTATCCCTGACAAGATTTAGAAAGAACAAACTTTTAACAAGAGGCTATGCGAAATGGACTGCAACCGTCGGAAAGTCAAAACAAGAAAAACCTGCGAATAGTCAGTTTCCTCATCGTTTGTTAAAAAATTTCGGTGGTCTAGGTGGAAAATATGAAACGCGTCAATATCCAGCAAAATCACTTTGCTCACACTGTGGACTTTGCGATACGCGCTTTATTCACTATGTGAAAGAAAGTTGTGCTTTTCTCAATCAGCATATATCTGAGCTTGAATCACAAGTACATGGCAAGACAAGAAATCTAGAACAAGAAAATGAGCTGTATTTTGGTGTTCATTCTTCTATGTTTGCTGCAAAGAAAAAAGTGCCTATCAGAGGTGCACAGTGGACTGGTATTGTAACAACGATTGCGACTCGCCTATTAGAAAGTGGGAGAGTACAAGGTGTTGTATGTGTTCGAAATGATGAAAGTGATCGGTTTCAGCCAAAACCTATTCTTGCCACAACTGTTGAGGAAATTATGGCAGCAAAAGTGAATAAGCCTACATTATCTCCAAACCTATCTGTTCTTGACTTGGTTGAAGCTTCTGGATTTTCAAGAGTGTGTGTTATAGGAGTTGGTTGTCAAATAGAAGCCCTACGAAGTGTACAACGGAAACTGGGACTAGAGAAATTATATGTTTTAGGGACTCCTTGTGTTGATAACGTGACTCGAGAAGGCTTAAACAAGTTTCTACAAACAACATCTGCAAGTCCTGATACAGTGGTGCATTATGAGTTTATGCAGGACTTTAAGGTTCATTTTAAACACGATGATCGCGTGATTGGTGGTTCTGGAAAACAATGGGAGGAACAAGTACCTTTCTTTGGTCTCAAGACAAACGAATTGAAGAATATTTTTGCACCATCATGCTTGTCTTGTTTTGACTATGTAAACTCTTTGGCAGATTTAGTAGTTGGTTATATGGGAGCCCCATTTGGATGGCAATGGATAGTCGTGCGCAATGAAACAGGGAAGGAAATGATTGATTTGGTATTGCCTGAACTTGAAACTATCAATTTGTCTTCTTCGGGAAGTCGAACGGCAGCAGTACAAAATAGTATTCCTGCCTACGACAATGGATTGACACTACCCATGTGGATGGCTCAACTATTAGGAGTATTTATTGATAAGTTTGGTCCAAAAGGTCTTGAATATGCTCGCTTCTCTATCGATTCACATTTCACTCGAAACTATCTTTATATGAGACGAAACCACCCAAATATCATTCAACGTCACATTCCAGAATATGCTCGCCGAATAGTGGAACAATATGAACTTCCAAAAACTTAATAAAGTGCTTTCTTCCATAGATTACCCAATTTCTATTGAGACATTAGAATCGATAAAATTCAAGTTTGGAAAAGATGCGAAAGAAGCTGTTAGTGAGTGGTGAGTGGTTAACTTTCTTAAGAGCTATTATGCTGTTGTATCGTAAAACTGTTCGTATGTCTTGCTAAAACAAATTTTTTAGTGGTAAGAGCGCAAAACCTTGTGGTACCGACAGACTCGGAGGTAAAGTTTGAAAGAAACCTTTTTTTCGTTTTTTCAAGTTCCGTTTATAGGGGGTTTTTATTGTTGTGTCTGGGGGAGGACAAGACTTTTTTAGGACAGAAAGCATAAGATCAAGTGACTCAGAAGTTATATGGAATGCCATGGAATTTCCGGTTCAAGTTTCTCCGAACATATCGAATTTGACCGCATACGTTTATACCAGTAGGAACACTTCTAGAGATAACGCCGGAAGAGCAGAGATACCCTTAAGTCAAGTATTTGCTGATGGTTCACAGTTGGGTCCGCATAATATCACGGATTTATTCGAGAGAAACGAAAACTCACGAGACCTTAGGTTGGTATCCCGTTTTAATGAAACAAAAAGATGGCTCTTGGAGATCTCAAGGAGATGTATATATTGAAATAAGATATACTGGAGATGATTACTCCTACAGCGAAAACAATGCAACCTCAGTACCATACAGTAATGTCCAAGCACCGTCACCAGTTTATGCTCAACCACAAGGCGCATATTACGGTCCTGGTCCAGTTCATAGTACGCAAATTTTGGACGACCCTAATACTAGACAACAAAAGTAAGTTATTTTGAAACATTTGTCGGTGGCGATTTTAATCTGTGTTTAAGTGCATATTTTGAAGAAAGAAGGCTGCGTTTACAAGAAATACAGACTTGCATCGACTGCGCCATGTGCTTGGCTTGTATTGGTTCTTTAATAGCACTGGATGCTGGGGCATTTTAAATATCGTTGTCTTGTTTCAGCTCCTCGTGATATAACTGATATCTGGTAGTTTAAAAGACGAAAATAATTTTTGAACAAATTATATGTTGAAATTTGAGGTTTCTTATAAAGAAATCTGTTTGGACTGCTTGAAATACCTGTGCGTATGCCTTTGACACATGACATAATTAACCAAACCGTAGCGCAATGTTGATTCTTCAAATTGGTTTTAGTCCCTCTTCAAAGACAATGAACAATACCAATGTTTGATAAACTTAATGTATTGAAGCGTCAACATTATATCAGTTTCTCAAGCACAAAGTTTTATTTTGCTCGATTATTTTTAGGTTGATAGTTTAAAAAGACGGAAACATGTAGTAGCAACAGCCTTTTTTGGAATACCAACATGTTATTTCAAATGATTGATGAATCTTGTTTTATTTATTTCTAAATGCCTTGGATACTCACCATCAGAAAAAGAAGAACTGAGACGTTCGAAAAGCCGAGAAAGGAAGATGTTCAGGGAGATGATCTTTTTTGTCAGATGGATCTCTATTCCAATGGACATCGCTTGTATTAAAAAATCATCAAGACCTTTAACGGACTCTGTGAAGCTTTCTACTTTTTCAGGTGAATTTTCTTATTTTGCTTGATAAACATGGGAAAATTAGAAAAGAATACAACGGGTAAGGAGGAAGTACTGGACGAAATAAGTTTACAACCCACTTTTATAGACGAGAGTCCCCTAGAATACGGCAGACAACTAAACGATATTGATAGGAAAGACAGTATTGGTACACTACATTCAAGTGGAAAAGTAGATGAACTGGAACAATCAAATATTTGCGCACCACAAAAACGTTTCTTTACAGTATCTCGTTTACAGGCAAATGCCATAGGCTCAGCACTGGGGTACTTTTCTGCTGGATATCAAGCAGCTGTTCTGATTGTTTTGAATGTTGTGTGGTCAACTGAATATCCAGTGAGTTACACATCCTCAGTGGAGTCAAGAATAAATGATGCCTCTCTTTATGATGTACTGGTCGGTGTTTTCGTATTTGGTTTCGTTTGCGATTTTATTGGTAGAAAAAACGGTCTGTTGCTGGCTTGTGCCTTGAACTTGATTGGAACCATTCTGAATTCTGTAGCAATGGGAGCCAACGGGTCACTTAATGGTCAATGGTGGTTTCTCACTATTTCTCAAGGGTTAGTGGGTGTTGCCATTGGTGGAGAGTTCCCATGTGGAATGGTGAACAGTGTGGAAGATAGCGATGAAGTCAATGATAGAAGGAGAGGTATCCGCTCAAGTCTTGTCACAACATGTGTGGAAACCGTTGGGAACAATGTAACCACTATCGTTACAATAGTTCTTTTGAGAATTTTCGGAACGAATATCGGACACACGGGAAATTTAGAACCAGCTTGGAGAATTACCTTTGCGTTCGTAGCTATTTTCTTGATTCCTGTGTTTTTCATTCGTCTTAAAATGGAAAATTCAAAGTTGTATCAAACTTCGAAGAGAAGCTGGAAAATTTTTCCCTTCATGACGTTCTTTAGAATGTATGGTCTCCGGTTGCTTACAGTGAGTATCATGTGGTTTATGTTACAAGGGTTAAATGCTGGGATAAGTTTGTTCGGTGGAAAGATTACGCAGCAAGTTACAGGAGGTGACTTAATGAAAGTGGCCTACTATCAGGTGGTTCTATGGGCACAAGTGATATTCATTTTCATTGCTGCATTCTTCATGGACCATTTGGGTCATAGAAAAACAGTATGGGTTGGCTTTGGACTGCTTGCTGTTTGTCTGTTTCTTATTGCAGGACTCTATTATCACTTAGAGTCTCATCCTGCCGGATATTTGGTATTGAATGCCTTTCAAAGTGGCTTTCAGAAAGTAGCATATGCTGCTCTTAGTATGTTGACAACGGAATTATTCCCAACTCAAGTAAGAGCTATTTGCTATGGAACGTGTTTGACGTTTGGGTTTGTTGGTGCCATTGTATTTGTTCATTATTTTCTTCCAATTGCACAAACGTTTTCCAATTTGAATGATGGATTTCGAGCAGACATATTTATCGCTGGTGGAATGGCAGCAATTGGACTCGTAACAAGCATATGGGTTCCTGAATCAGGAAAGTTCTCTCTTGTTGAAGAAGAATTGAAGTTTCGGAACGCTGCTTATCCACTCTTACAGAATGAAACAGAAGAAGGAATAATTTGAAGAATAATGAGAAGATTGTTGTCATTTGTGGTGAATATATCACCTTTGCTTGTTTGATGGAGACACGTATAGTGGCTGTCATGCATTTTGATAAAGGATTCAGCCTTGAATTTGTTGTTTTTGTCCAAAGTAGATAGGCCATTTTTTCGGAATAGCTTTCGATTGGAACTGAAATTTCAGAAATATGTTGACACGATTTTTTCGAGATAACAGGAAAAGGGATTCCTAAGACTTGCAAATCACAGCAATGAGGGAAATGAAGCCAACATAGAAAGTGACACTTTGCACGTGGATGAATATCATTTCCTCATTGACATCTTTGAAGATTGGTTAGCTATTCACTGCTCGTCCAATGCTCATGATTCATACGTTTTCTCTCCCTTTGTTCTAGACACTCCGTTAAACATTTTCTGGTGTTTTTGGTATTTCAAATGAAATTGAAAAACTTGTCAATGAATCTTTCTATTATATAGGTTCGCAACATGAATACAGAAAACATACACACGTGCAGCAATGTTTCCCCAAAATCATTCTCTTAAGAAAAGCAAACAGTTACGCTTCCACTGAAAATTCCTTCTTTAGACTATTTTAATGCATGCAGTGAATAAAGTTGAATACATTTTCTTCTGAAGATACATCTAAACAACACAGGCAGCATATTTTTTGAAGAGATTCATCGATTCATCTTGTCATTGAAGTCTTGTTTCAGTAAAAGATTGAAAGTCATTTTTTCAACTTGTCAATCGACACAGAAAGTTGAAGGTATTGCAACTCAATGAAAGTAAATGGCTCATATTGGAGAGATAGGTATTCCAATAAAGCTTGAGATATTTGTGAAGGTCATGTGCAGTAGCGTAAGTGACTGTCTTTTTAACTGTCTTGTAATAGCGTTCAAGTTTATGCTTGTCGGGATTTGGGTTTTTCAAGCTACTAGGAGCCTGGCCTTCCGTGTCAATATTGTTCAAAGTTGATGATATCTTAAGTATTGTATACAATATGGATTGAAACAGAATCAAAGGCAACACGAAGAAAAGCAATGTTGGACAAGAGAAGAAATGACATCCCATAGGAAATGAAACAGTTTTGTTGATTGGCACACGTACGCCACACAATTTTTCTCCAAAGGACTGTCTACCAACGGTACGCAGTGTGAAAACTTGTTCACGTACCATGTCGAGGATACAGTTAAATGACAATATCTTTCAAAATAACGTGTTTCGTGAAAAAGGTCACGACCAGAACTTAGAAGTTTCTCGAGGAACACGCCCTAACGTAGAAAGGAGAATAAGAGGAGCACGAAGTTCTGTAGGAAACATTTCCGAATTGAGTCGGTCGGCACCTGTTAGTGATGGGTTCTTATTCCAACCACTGAAAAGCATTTCACCTCCAGGAGCAGCAACAGCGTTTAACGAGGTCGCAGTTGGTACAGATGATAAGCTACCTGCCTACGAAGTATATTTTCCGCATCCTTCAAGGAGAGCACCATTAGTTGTTGACAGTCCCCATTCTGGAAGATACTATCCAGCAGATTTTGGTGCAGCGGCACCTGTAAGCAAACTACGTTGGGGAGAAGATGCGTATGTTGATGAACTTGTATTGGGTGCTATCGAAACAGGAGCAATAGTTGTTTTTCCATTGTTTCCTCGTTGTTATATGGGTAAGAATATTTTTTGAATATAGCCCTTTTTTGAAATCTATTATAGATGTCAACCGCTTTCCTAACGATATAGATGTCGAGCTTATAGAAGGAAATTGGCCAGAACCTCTCACAGTTTCAGAAAAAACACGGAAAGGACTTGGGCTGATTCGTAAGAATGTCGTTCCTGGGGTCCGTGTTTATCAAAGGAAACTAAGCGTAGAGGAAGTTCAGTATCGCATTGAGCATTACTACAAGCCTTATCATGCAGAGCTGAAGCGTCAACTTGAGAATACCTTTCAGGAGTTTGGGACAGTTTTTCATATTGACTTTCATTCGATGAAGTCAAAAGGAAACAAAATGACACCGGATATGGAAGGAACGAAGAGACCGGATATGGTTGTTGGAAACCTTCGTGGAAAAAGTGCTGGACCAGAGTTTACGAGTGTAGTTGTGGATACTCTACAAGACTTGGGATATGATGTGTCACTAAACGAGCCCTATGCTGGCGCCGCTATTCTTCGCATGTATGGGAATCCTCGTCAGGGTCGACATAGTATTCAAATTGAGATTAATCGAGCATTGTATCTGGATGAGAAAAGGGTTCGAAAGATTCCTGGTAAGTTTGAACGTCTTCGCGATGATTTGTCAATTTTGTTGCGACGAGTTTGTGCCTGGGCGAATGCTCACCGTTCTCCACATGGAAATCAGCCAGGAATACGTCGTGTGTTGAGTTCAGACGATGTTTCGTACTTGGAAGATGGAGGATTTTGTGATGACTCTGATACAGATGCAGATAATGCCATGGAAGAAGAAAGCAGTGAGTCACAAACGGAAGAGTTCATAGAGATAGAGTAGCCTATCTGGAATACTTGCAGCTTTCTTTATTTTAAAAGCTGTTTTTGTCATATATATTTATCTTGGATAGTTTTTTGATATAAATCGACTCATTTTTATGGGTTGTCTATTGTTGTTTGCTACGTACAACGTGTAAGATTGTCTATGGACTTGGTCCACCCACAGTGAGACGCTTTGCTAAATGAAAAGACAATTGACCATGTCATTTGGTTAACGATTGATTTGAAAAGTTTGAAGGTATGAATCGAATAAAGAAAACAATAACAATCTTTTCAGAAAAGAAAACACTACTGGTTATTTTGCTAGTAAGCACTATATTTCTTTTGGTTGTAGTAAACGAGATTAAACCTTGTTCACTGCAAGTTGATAATAGTCATAACTAGTCAACTACTTTTACAAGGTGTATATCCTTTCTTTGGAAAACGAAACAAAATGGACCCTTTGCAATCTTCTTTATTATTTTCTCACATTTGTCGCTTTGATAGTGAGTAACTGGATATTTATTTGTTGTCTTATGGTTCACCAAAGAATAAGGCAGCGATAGGATCACGGTTGGCGCTCCAGTGTGTCAACCAGAATTGGTGAACCTCTCGTTGTCATTACTGGATAAAGTAAGTATTATATGGCCTTTTGAAACTGAATAAAGGACACTTGACTAGTACAAGGATGAAAATATTCTTTTGTTTGCTGATGAACGAGTTTCAAGGAAGCTTAGTAGTGGTGATGACCATTGGAGCAAGGGAAAACAGCAGATTGAAAGAATAATGGTAGGAACAATTTGTGATAAATGGGTATGGAAAGTAGTGTTGTTGATTAGAAATCGTTACTAATATTGCTAGTCAACAAATATCTCTTGTGCAGAATGGAAGGACCGTATTTTAACTTCAAATAGTATTTCTCCCCTTGGAAAGCTTTACATGTTGGATGGTCAGTGATATGAATATCAAGAACCATATTTGATGACTCACTGTCTTTGTTAGCAAACATTATTTTAACATATCCAGGGAAACAACTCATAAGCGAACTTTCGAAGAAAGAATGGTTGAGACAGGTGACTGTTGAATTTGAGATGGAAATGGAACAAAAATATACTAAAGATGAATCAGTGGTTTTCATGGTGGAATTATTCCATAGACAATGATGAAAGGTATATGACTCTTGTTGAGGAACAAGGATTGATGAGGTACTTGAAATACTTTGTTCGTATAGCAAAGACTTAAAGTTATTCTCAAAAGCTGGAAAGTGATAGAAGAAAATGAATTAATTGAGGTATCTACTGCCCTTTTGGAAGTCAAAGGTAGATGAGACTATTATTCATTTCTTCAGATATTAGGCAAAAGTGTTTACAGTATTGGAGGAAATCTCATTTGGGTTAATAGAGAGTTAACAAGTCATTCCAATTTATTAATGCATTTCTGTTAGGCTTTGAGATTGAAACAAGATACCAAGCCCTGGAGTATGTTTTATTCAATGCAAAACAAGCAACTGTCGCTAGCCGATACCCAAATTGGCTATATTTTTCAAAAGGTTAGCCAGTCACTTGAAAAGCAAGTCCCATTTTTATGTTTCGTAGATGCAGCGAGAAACAGATGACGTGCGCACAAACGAAGAAGAATCGAACTTTCAGAAAAGGCTTTGTGAGGCTGAATTCGTTCGATTGAATAGCGTAAGTTATTTTAGTTGTTGAATAGATAGTTTCTGACATATATGAAAAGACCACGCGCTATTCCATTAAGGATAGGTTTACCGTTCTTCTATCGACATTTAATCGAGAAGAACAAGTACGAAGTCTTATTCAACATTATCAAAAGAATCCACTGGTTCATAAGATACTTGTGATATGGCATAACCCCAAGAAGAAGGTATTATCTTTATCTTCTTCTTGTACATAAATAATTATATATCCATAGCCTTCTGATGACTTGTATCACGCATCAATGCGGGATAAGGTCATTGTAGTTGAAATGCCATTTGATTCGTTGAATAATCGTTTCTTGCCTTTTGCCGAGATTGAAACCGCGGTAAGATATCTATCTCTGAACTATGCTCATAGGTGAATACTGGAATGATATTTAGGCTGTGTTAGTTTGCGATGATGATATGTTTGTGCAACATGAAGACATCAATGGCGCTTTTAGAATATGGAATGAATCGTCGAATTCTTTGGTTGGGTTTTTTCCAAGAGCACATAGGAAGGTGTGTAGAAGATGTTTTCAATTCATTGTATCATCTGTGACCTTTGTTTATTTTTTCACAAGACATCTGAAGAAACTTACGAATACGTTACTCACATACCCATTAATGGAACACATAATAAGTAAGTAGTATTATCATTCCACCGAAGAAAGATACTCAGAGACCAAAGATATTCTATCATGCTGACAAAAATAGAATTTATGAGGAGCGAGTATTTATTTTGGTATTCTTGTATATTCGATAGCAGAATTCATGAATGGATAAGAATCAATAAGAATTGTGAAGATATCGCAATGCAAATGGTAACTATTGGCCAGTTTTCACATTTAAATTGAACGACAAGTGTAGATGGTTTCTGGATTAACCGGAGCACCTCCTGTTTCTGTTCAAGCCAAGTATCCAATTGGTGACTATGGCCAACAGTCTCCTCCAGGAGAACAAATACCCATTAGTTTCAAAGTAAGCCACAACCGCAACCAAAGTATTGCTTGCTAAAGTGGAAGATAGCCTAATCATTATACGAAAAGAAGTGAATGTATTGGAATTTTTACCAAACTCGTCTTTCATAATAAGCTGGTGCTCCTTTATAACGATAAACATTACACGCTTTAAGATTATGTCGCTTGTCAAAACAGTGTCATATGATATTTTCTAAAACCAAAATCTGTACACTTGAGCTCAATTCTCTTCTTAGAGTGACTTTTATGCATTGCAGACCTAGAAATCATATTCCTGTCAACTATAAAGGGAAAAAAGCCAAGATGCTAAAGCAATTCTACGTTTTCTTCAATTCGAAGACGGCAACCCTCTACACATACGCTTCAATATGCCAGCATTCAGCTTGCAAAGTCGACCAGTTCAAATAACAGCCCAGACATCTTCGTTCTCAACTGTAGTAGCCAAAGTTATCGAAGGGACGCTCTCAAAAGTGCGTATTGTGTCATTAAAAGTGCTACTTTCCGGAATATTCAAGCAAACCCTAAAATGTTGAGTTACATTCTGGTGACATGAACAGCAAGTGATTGATCTAAAGCAACACGACTATGGTTGCATTACTGCTTTTACACTTCTTCCATTCATATTACAACCAAAACCAAGCAAACATCAGGTTTCAATCACCAGTCGTTTAACAAGAACCATTTTTTGGATTGGCCTCCTTGCCTGCCAACATTTACTCTTGGCCACTTTGCTCTTGACAAACATTAGTGTTCAGTGTTTTTTCACAGGTGGAAGTATAAGTCCATGACTAGCAAGTGCACGTCACATATATGGAGGGGAAGCTTCACTTACCACTGTAAATAGGAGGGAATCAACGGGAAATTGATCGCCAACGAGCCAAAGCAAGACAGGAAAAATTGACAAAGAACGACAACAAATCAAAGGAAAAACTAACTTTGAGGAAAGAGAGGTATATTTATACCAGTTCTGAAACTGTTAGTTATTATGAAGGAGAAATAACGATTTTTATTTATACTAGGGATGCTGAAATTATGCGACAGAAGCAGGCTGCTGCAAAGGCCAAAAAAGGAGAAGTAGAAGAAGACTGAACTGACTTGGCAAGAGATTCCAATATGAAAAGTGAGCTCTTATCAATTTTGTTGTTGGATATGAGTGCAACAGTAAATAAATTTTCCTTTGTGAGTTTCAGAAGATAGTATCCCTACATTTTCACTTCTGAGATGAAACAATGCCGTAACAAAATCCTCTCCAAGGCAACTCGAGTGGTATACAGTCAGCAGTTTGAAAGATCATGCTCTCATTTAGTCTCTTCCAAGCTTGAGTTGGATTGTGACAGAAGGACCCTTCTCTCTCACATGGTCCTTGTAGCACGACATCATCCATTACGACTAGTGAAGAGGATTGCAATAGACGTCTTGCATTAGCAACATCTTGAAAAGGATTTTCACCATAATGTCCGCCATCTATGTGAAATAGATCACATGAAACTTGAGGAAACCGATTTCCAAAGTCCCAAACGGTTTGATGAGATGGTCCGTAATAAATTGTTATTTTCTGGTCACTAAATTGCTGCTTCAGATATTTTTCACACTGTTTCGTATAGCTATGCTGGCCATTATCGAATCCGATATAAGTTGCATTAGGCAGTGCACTCAACCAAGTAACTGCTGCATGCCCACAGTTGAAACCAATTTCACATATTATTGGGTTTTGTGTTTGTGTGAAAAACTTGGCTAGAAGATAATACCACTTTGTTTGTAGAGGGGAATCTGCAGAGTTGCCTTCTATTTCTTCTTGTGAGGCTTGATTTGCAATGGCATTCAGATGATGATGCAATTGATACACTTTTTCAATACCTTCCAAAGCTACAAGAGCAATATTGTTAGTTCTTTTGTCGAGTTTGCTAAAAAAACTCCTAACCTCCCCTGAGATTTTGCCGATGCTTGTTATAGGTTAAAAGTGAAAAGGTGCCGATTATCAATACCATTCCAGTCATGAAGAATATTGCCAGTCGCTGCTTCATCACCAGAACTCTCTGTACTATTCAACCAAAAGCAAGACTCCAGATGAAGCAACACGCGTTATGCAGTTTCAAATTCCATGAAAAATGCTAAATAACAAACCATATGATTCTCCAGAATGCGATTGGCGCTATTTTTTCTATCAAATGGACTGGACTGGGCAAGCCTTCTCTTACACCAGACACAAATCTGCAGAGGAGATATCGTTATACAGCCAAGATGACACTGGATTCGTTTCTCATCTTTCATAGACAAAAGGAGTTCTAAATACATTGCAAAGAAAATTTTCTAACATTTGGGAGATGGTTTTATTGCAAGGTGTTGTGGGCATCTCAAGGGAGCTTTCCCCATTAGATTTTTGTCTCCACAGGGGGTCGTTTTCCAAAGACACGGATAGAAATGAGTCAGGATAAGGCTGTCAGCAAACAGTCCGAAAATGTCTCTTCGTCAGACTCTCAGATACCTTGTGCAGACTATTTTGGGAAATTTGGTATTTGTCCAAAGGGTGACTCTTGCCCTTTTTTTCATGGAGAGGATGCAGGTATATACTTTACCACTTTTTCATTCGAGCGGTTGATCTTATGATTTTTCCTGTCGTTAGTGATTGTGCGCTCCGAAGAAGATATATTAAGCTGGCAGAAGGAAGAGCTACAAGGTTGGTTTTCATCGTTTAAGTCTTGAATACTTCTCAAGTGCCTTTAAGGAGGTAACCAGTTCTGTGTTGGTTATGGATTAGAAAGTATTGCGGAAGTAGGTCATCTCAGTAGCTACGCTTTTGAAGTTTACTTATTGTTTTGAAGAATCTCCGTCACAAATTGTTAAGCTTACTGAATCACAGCAAAAACTTCCCAACTAGAGACAACGTGGAGGAGTCAGGTAACCAGACAAGCCAAGACGATTTACAAGTCAAGAAACCTCAGGTTAATATAGTAAATATGAAAAGTCTTAAGTCATCTGGTGGATTGAAAGTGGAATCAAAGAATTCGAAGAGACTGACGAACGAAGCTGAACAGAATGGAGAAAGCAAAAGACAGAAACTCACCAGACTTTCTCGACCCGTTGTTCCAACAACTTTGAATAGTCCTATTCCTTGGAAATTGAGACAGCAAACAGCGGAATTACTTGCAGTTGAATTTGTAGCAAGAGGCGATACTGAAGAAGTAGCAGCGGAAAAGGCTCTGAAAGAAGAAGAAAAACTTTTTTTAGCTTGTGCTGATGGAGGGAAAACAGTTTATGCTAACTCTGTTAGTCACTACTGGAGAAAACTTCGCACTAAAGGAGGTAGTGGAGAAGGAGATACGGTTCAGACCAGTATTACATAAGTTTCACATGAAAATTTGAATTATATGTGCACTGTTATTTGAATACATAGATGGAAGAAAAGATATATTTCTTAAAATGTCACTTTGAGTGTTGGACTGACAAAGCACATTCATTTGTTGCTCACAATAATATTGTGACAAGATTATTTCTTATTGTTTCCCCTTTTTGAGGTGTAGGGTTTCTCTCGAGAGATGACATCCACTGATAGTACCGCACAAAAAGCAGCCGAACGTAGGAAAAGAATACTAGGAAATAGTTCGCGTAGGTTGTTAGTAGCAAGTGGCTCGATGTACCACAAAGAGCCAGACAGTAATATGGAAAGAGTAGCAAGTGAAACGAAGGAACAATGGATAGCTCCACCAAGGAGTGATGACATCCCTTCTGATTCAGTCAGCGGTGCTCCTGTTTTTATTCACGAGGCTACTGACGAAGGAAACCATCCAGGCAGTCACGAGTCAAGAGATGTATCAGAAGAGCCAAGGTCTCAACAATCTGGTACTCTAGTGAACTGGTTCAAACGCTTTGCTTCAATGCAGCAGTTGTTAGAACCTTTCAATGCAAATTTATTCAACTCAAGAGAGCGGAAAGTAACAAGGATGGTGTTTTTCCTTTTTTTGGGTATCTTAGAAGCTTTCTTTTATTGCCTTCCTGGCGAAACAGGTCAGAAGGTTGCCGCAGTGTTGCCTCGGTACTTTGGCAGGATTCAGACTTTTTCCCTCTTTTCTCTGTTTTTCAGCATTGAGTTTGCTTTGAATATAAGCATATTGTTGAACGGTTACACGAATAATCACACAAATCGTTCTACTTTCCAACAAGTTTTGTTTATTGGAAGGATGGTTTCAACGGTCTATTGTGACCTTATTTGTAATTTATTTGGTTTCCTAGGTTACTTTCGCTGGTTTCAACCCGCAGAAGACTGCGGTTTATAAACTATTACTCCGGTTAAATATTAAACTCTTAAATATGAGTTCATTCCTGCGTTATTTGTTATGAACTAGACTTCCTTCGCCTTTCCAGCATCAACTGCTCTGGTGTTTTCATATTTTCTCCTTTCCACCTTGACTCTCGTTCAATAGAACGAAGAATATCAAAAATTGTCAGTGAGCTCGTAGCTATTACTTGCTTAGTACCGTCCACTAGTGCATCTGTTTCAAATAACAGGTTCATTGCGAAGAAAAAGTTTTGCTTACCATAGTCCAAACTCAGCATTGGTGGTTCTCCTTTTTGATAGGTGACGACTTCTGCTATTAAATTTGGTAAGCTCTTTTGTACTTTGCGGGCACATATATGGGACAAAAAATGTCTGGTGAGACTCCCGTCAGAGAACATGAATACCAAGATACCAAAACTATAATTATTACCTTGCAGATTCAGAAGTACTGTCAAAAGGATCGAAACTCACAACAGCCTTTGATATTGGACGGAATAAAACCTCAGGTTTCTGATATTGCGCTAAAGTTTTTTGTAACTTGCTAAGTCGCTGTACTTTCATTGACTCGATTGGATCCAAGAAAATGGGGTCAATGCTTCCATTTCGGCGGCTTTTGTATAACCGAAAGAAATGCAACCTGATGATGCGCTTCGAAAGCCAACCAGTGATTCACGTTTTATTCCTCTAAGTCGAGCACCATATAACGTTTTCTTGAATCCTACAAGTGGACTCTGCCAGAAGTCTTGGACAAACTACTTTGATTTACCCGTACAGTACACCGTTGAAATCTACAAGGGAATATTGGATGTAACCAATGATACTTTGGCAACGCGGTTTTTACCGGATATGGAACAACGAAGAAGATTCTTGGTAGTTGATGAGCAAGTATATAAACTTTATGGAGAAGAAATATTGAATTATTTCAAGTCACATCAAGTAAAACCTTATGTAGTGGTCATCCCCGGTGGAGAAGAGAATAAGACTTATGTAGCGGTTGACAAAGTGCTGGAAGAGCTATGTGAGTATGGATTGCATAGAAGAGAACCTATAGTAGCCATCGGAGGTGGAGTGGTCCTGGACATTGTCGGTTTTGCAGCCAGTTGTTATCGGTAAGTAAGAATTGACAATTATAATTCGTTGCGGTTGTTCACTGGGGTGATAATAACGATAGAAGAGGTGTTCCGTACATTCGTGTTCCAACAACTTTATTAGCAATTGTTGATGCTTCGGTTGGAGTAAAGACAGGAGTGGATTATGTATCGAAGACGTATGGAAGACTAAAGAACAGAATGGGCGCTTTCTATGCACCTTGTGCTGCCTTTTTGGACAAAAAGTTCATAGCTACACAAGATGACCGTAATATTATTAATGGATTGGGAGAAATTATGAAGTTAGCTCTTGTTTGTTCACCAGAATTATTCGATCTATTAGAAAAGCACGGAAGAAGACTAATAGAGGAGCGTTTTCAAGGTGATGTTGATGTTGCTGATCGAGTTATTCAATTATCGGTTCAACTCATGTTGGAAGAAATTGGTCCCAACCTTTGGGAATACAAGTTAGAGAGAAGTACCGATTTTGGTCATACCTTTAGTAAAGTAAGTAGAATAATTAATTTTATTTATGTGTACCTTATTGGTGAAATGACAGATTATTGAAATGGAAGCTGAACCTCCTCTTTTACATGGAGAAGCAGTTAATATTGATGGATTTTTTTGCGTAATATTAGCACATCGCCGAAAATTGATTTCAACAAGAGAACGTGATCGCGTATTTAATACAATGAAAGCTTTGAATTTGCCTACTATTGATCCACTTTGTGTTCCTAAAGTGTTATGGAGAGGATTAGAAGATGCCATTGAACATCGTCATGGTAAACAAAGACTTCCATTACTGAATGGTATTGGTTCTTGCATTTTTGTGAATGATGTAACCTATTTGGAAGTAACTGAAGCTGTGAAAGAACTGAATGAATTGCATTCGCTGGAATAAAAAGAAATAGCGAAAAATTTTTTGACAAATGTCCATTGGACAGAAAGGTCTTTGCAGCTCGCTGCTGATTTGATTTTTTTTTGCCAATGGTATTTTGGTTGTGAACGATGACCGATAACGATGCTTGGCGAACCGCACAACATGCATCTATCCCCACAGTCACAAGAAATGAAAGTTGTATTGTTTCCAGTCCTAATGTTTCATATACTGACACGCATGTTAAAGCAAAACTGCAACTAAAAAAGAATGTTGTGGAGTTTTCACAGAACGAACAATTAAAAGTAATCCCTAAAGAACTTCACTATGAGTTTTGCACCAAACTGAAACCAGCTAAACTGGGCCTTCTTCAAGTTGGTTGGGGTGGAAATAACGGTTCCACAGTAACTGCAGGGATCATAGCCAATCGTGAGGGAATCTGCTGGGAGACGAGAAGCGGCATAGAAAAACCTAATTTATTTGGTTCATTATCCCAACATGGAACACTTCGATTGGGTTTGACAGAGGATGGAACGGAAGTATTTGTGCCGTTGAAAAAGCTTTTGCCTCTAGTGGAACCCAAAGACCTCGTGCTAGGGGGTTGGGATATTTCAGCGTGTAACTTGGCAGAAGCAGTAGAACGAGCACATATTTTGGAGCCAGATTTGAAGAAGAAACTCCGACCATACTTGCAGCCTATGGTGCCACTTCCTGGAATTCTTGATTTGGAGTTTATTGCAAAGAATCAGTTGCCCCGTGCAAACAACGTTATTGAAGCCAAAGGCAAGGCACAACAAGTAGAAATTATACGGCAGGACATTCAAAAGTTTAAAAAGGAACACCAGTTGGACTTTGTTGTCGTTGTATGGACAGCTAATTCTGAACGATATAGTGTGGAAATACCAGGTGTGAATGACACTGCAGAGAACCTTTTGAAGTCCGTTTCATGTAATCATAAAGAAGTAGGTTATCTCGTTAAGATATATGTATGTTTAATACTATCACAAATAGGTATCACCTTCAACCCTATATGCTATTGCTAGTATCTTGGAAGGTTGTCCATATATTAATGGCAGTCCACAAAATACATTTGTTCCTGGTTGCATCCAACTTGCAGAAGAAAGACAAGTTTTTATTGCCGGAGATGATTTCAAGTCAGGACAGACAAAGATGAAGTCAGTCTTAGTAGATTACTTTATCGGAAGTGGAATGAAGGTACGAATAATCATCTTTTTTGTTCATTTCTAACTTGCTTGTAGGTTGAGTCGATGGTCACATATAATCATTTAGGTAACAATGACATGTTTCAATTGACTGATGGAGAAATGTGGAAACCCAAATCTGCAGCAAAGAGTAGAGTTATTGAAGATATCGTTTGCTCCAATGGCACATTATATGAGCCAAGAGAGTCACCAGATCACGTGGTTGTTGTTAAATATGTATCATCATACGGAGACTCCAAGAGTGATGTATCTGAATATGTCACAAAGACCTTTCTTAATTGTCCTTATCGAACAGTTATGTACAATAACTGTTTAGACTCTGCGCTGTGTGCTCCTTTGATTATAGACTTGGCTATATTTACTGAACTGTTTCATCGAGTTTCATATAGAACTGGAGACATGAAGGAGTTTGTGTCGATGCATCCAATATTAAGCTCTCTGTCTTTCTATATGAAGATTCCTAGAACGCCCTCCAAGGAACCACATATCAATGCTCTACATAGACAAAGGTCATGCATAGAAAATATGTTTCGTGCTCTTGTCGGTTTAACTGGGGAAGAGAATTTACTTTTAGACACCAAATGCCCACAGAAATAAAATTTGTGAAATTTGGATTGATTGGACAAAATTGATTTAGTCCATACGCACTATTGTTCTTACCCTTTAAACATGAGTACGGTAGACACTTTTGATGTCATAGTGGTAGGAGCAGGTGTAGCTGGAGCTTCCCTTGCTACAGTTTTGGCAAGGGGAGGTAGAAAAGTTATTTGTATAGAGCGTGACTTGAAGGAACCGGATAGAATTGTCGGAGAACTCTTACAACCTGGAGGGTGTCGAAAACTTGTAGAACTTGGTCTGGAGGATGCTCTCAAAGGTATTGATGCACAGGAAGTGTTTGGGTATGGTATATTTTTAAAAGGCAAGAGAACAAAAGTACGTTACGCTGTGTCGAAAGAAGGTGACGCACAGCAAGATGGTCTCTCGGGTAGTTTCTCAAAGGATATGCTGGTTGGAAGAAGCTTTCATAATGGTAGATTTGTTCAGAAACTGAGGTTGTTGGCATCCTCCGAAGAAAACGTCTCCTTGCGACAAGGAAATGTTTGCGAGCTCATAGTAGTGAAGAATTCTACGGGTGAGAGCGTTGATAGGGACGTCGACGCCTTAAGTGCCAGTGATTCCGAATGTCATGTTGTTGGAGTAAAGTACAAGACAAGCGATGGAAGCGTTGTTGAGGCTCTTGCACCGTTGACCATAGTTTGTGACGGTTGTTTCAGTCGTTTTCGTAGCAAAGTGAACAAGGCAGCTGAATTTAAAGTATTTTCATATTTTGTTGGTCTTATACTAGAAAACTGTGCTCTTCCATACGCCAACTTTGGTCATGTGATATTAAGTGATCCTGCTCCAGCTTTATTCTATCCAATATCCTCCACGGAAACGAGGTGTTTGGTAGATATTCCTAGTAGGTTTGTTCAGGGAGATGCTGGGGAGTATACCGCTGAAACATATATGAGAGATGTTGTCGCTCCTCAGTTACCAGCGGAGCTAAGGGAATCCTTTCTTCACACACTAGCAAAAGGAAAGTTCAAGATGATGCCGAATAGAGTAATGCCCGCAAGACCCGCTTCGTTGCCGGGTGTGATTCTGCTTGGTGATTCCTTTAATATGAGGCATCCACTTACAGGTGGAGGTATGACTGTGGCACTTTCGGATATTTTCACCTTGAATCGACTATTATCATCCTTGGACAGTTTCTCAGATTGGAGTCCAATTGCCACAGTGTTGAACTCGTTTTATCATGAGCGAAGAAAATATTGTTCGACTATTAACATCTTAGCTAATGCATTGTATGGTGTCTTTTGCTCCACTGAAGATGAAGTCGGCACTGAAATACGCTCAGCCTGTTTTGACTACTTAGCTAAAGGAGGAAGACTGGCAACGGACCCCATGTCTATGTTAGGTGGTTTGCAATCGAATCCTTATTTACTTTTACTTCATTTCTTTGCAGTTGCATTTTATGGCTGTGGAAGACAACTGAAATATTTTCCAGATTTCAGCAAGATAAAAGCGACCTGGCTTTTATTTCGCCATGCGTTTAATATTGTAAAGCCGCTGATTGACGACGAGAATGTCACCTTCCTTAGTAAGATTCCTATTTCTCATATTTAAGAAGAATATATGTTTCTTTTGTCGAGAACATACCATGATCAACGACTACATTTTAATAAATTAAAAATTTTCATATTGTAATATTTCTGTTAATTCTGTTACTAATGCTGTGGAGCTGCCACATACCAAACTGTTGGAACATAATTCAAAAGTATTACCATCCAAAGTAGTTATTGTACCCCCAGCCTCTTCAATTATCAAAGCAGCTGCTGCATAATCCCATGGCTTCCATCCTTCACCACCGACTCCTACATACAATGCATCTACTTGTCCACTAGCAACTTTGCACAAATCCAAAATCCCACAACCCGTTTGTCGTACACCTTGAACACCTTTTAAGAGAATCTGTTTCAAAGCATTGACTATTCTCTGCACACCTTGTGGATCACGAACATAACCAAATTCTGTGACAACCAATGCATTACATAGTTGCTCGACATTGGAGACACGAAGTTTATTATGGTTACAAAAGGCGCCTTTTCCACGGCAAGAAGTAAACAACTGTTTCTGATAAGGATCATATACAACACCAACTTGAACGATACCCTCGACGACTAGTGCAAGGGAAATACATACAAAAGGAAATCCATGCACCCAGTTGGTAGTACCATCCACTAGAGTGAACAGAGCAATTGAATAAAGTAAAAGTGTTTGAAGTTCAAGGCGCTTACCTGGATCGAGAACCCAGACATAGCCCTGACTCAGAATTTCTTTCCACTCACTAAAAGGAATAGCGCTAGCACTTTCTTCACCAAATACCTGGTGCGATGGAAAAGATTGCTGAAGGTGCTCAGAGACGTACTTTTCGAGAGAAATGTCAGCACTAGTCACTAGATCTGTTGCATTCAACTTGGTCGTATACTGGCGCTCGGAAGAAGCACTGGCTATTTGTTCTAATAAGTTTGCGGCATCGAGCACCACTTGTACTGCTACATTCATATATTCTGAATAGTCTTGGCTCGCCTTCGCCGACATCATCAACTCTATCCAGTGACCAACAATCGGTCTACGAAAATTCACCAGGAAGTTGACTTGCAGTGCTCAATATGTGAAGTGCGATTTCATGAAACACTAAAAATGCTTATCCTACTTGATGTCCTTAGCGCTACTTTCTATTTATTTAAAGATTTATTCAAACATGGCTCGATAAGTAGCTTTTTCTTGTTTACCATACTTAACCATCCTTTTCTGTAACTCTTCTAATTCATTACGAATATCCTTATTTTGGGGCTGCAACTTGGCAGCTTGCATAAGGTCTTCCTTTGCTCCTTGAAAGTCACCTAACTTCATTCTAGCTCTTCCACGACAAAATAAAGCTTTCACATTGTTTCTATCTAACTTCAGCGTGGAACTGGCATATTGTTCTGCTTGAGAAAACCGATCCTCTTTAAAGTATGTCAAAGCAATGTTCGACAGTATTGCTACTCTTAACGAATTAAGTTCTCCGTTTATCGCATCAATGTCCCCATCTTCGACTTCTTTATGACCGTTTTCAGACTCATGATTAG
The DNA here is from genome assembly GCA_006232345.1 of Galdieria phlegrea. NCBI lineage: Eukaryota > Rhodophyta > Bangiophyceae > Galdieriales > Galdieriaceae > Galdieria > Galdieria phlegrea. The sequence continues at coordinate 182,455 of SDGA01000104.1, forward strand.
CGTTAGCATTTGGTTGCCATAAGTAATCTAAGATACGTGTAGCTTCTTCGTAGCTTTCCCTTGCCAGATTGAATTTCAACTCTTTATAATATGAATTCCCTTTATCCTTCAACTCAGCTGCCCTTCTAAGTTTGTCACTCGGAGACAGAGATTGAATTGATTTCTCTGGTACTGTAGGTGCAACATCAACCAGTTCTACGTTAAAATAAACAGTGGCATTGGGAGGAACGGCATACTGTCTCTTATCTCTATCCTTTTTATTATGTTTTGAGGTTCCCCCATAGTGCTTTAAACGTCCTTCAGAGCCAAAAGCATACTCCGGCGCCAATATCGCTGAACAGACTTCTCCAACTTTCATAGTTGCCACCAAAATTTCTAAACCAAGAATAACACTTCGTTTCCCTAAACGGAATGAAAGAGGCTATTGCCAAGAAGCAACTTTAGCGTCGAGAGAATTAAGCATACCAGTGGTCCCATACCTTTTCCCGTTCGCGAGTAGAATCGAAAACCTCTCCATTCTCTAAACTTGCAGTATAATTTATCCATACTCTCTGATTAGCTTGTGGTTGAACACCGTCACCTTGTTGCTTCACAAGTTTCTTTACACCGCCATCAAGTGTGAGGTTGCGATAGTTCTCCACACACATCCTCGTTGGAATCAATAAATCTTAGCCAAGCATCATTGCTATATGGCTCTTTGGCTATTCTTCTGCAATACTTTTAAACAGTTTTCATGGCATTTTCATGAATTGCTTTATTCTTGATGAAAATAAAACAAGTGGGTTTTATTCTTAGACAGAAGGGAATCAATATGTGCAACTGTTTCTTTCTTAAAAAGAGGCAGGCAATAGGGGACTTTGTAAATTTAACCAGTTGCTTAAATAGCCTTACTTTTCCCATCTTGTTTTGTGTCGTTGTTTAGACACCAAAAATAGACTTGTACCAGTGCAAATATCTAGTGTCGGTTTGTATTGCAACAACCATGATATCCGGTGCGTACTAGAATGTAAAATTTGTTGAAACTCAACGTGTTTCCAACCAGTTCAATCTCTAGGTGTTTTCTTGTTCATACTTTCAAATCTATTCAGTTTCCTCAATTCATCTTTTCAATTCTTTCTCTGTTTTATATGATTCCATCTCCAATCTGAACAGAGTAGTTACAAGTTGCTACAAAAGTCCTTGTTCAAGGAACTTGAGAACAAATTGCATCCTTAAGAAAAAGTATTTCTTGTGATTTAAGATGAAGAAATTTTTGAGTGGTATTAGGAGCTGATGGTTTCTCTTCCCTCTCTTCCAAGGAGGAGGAAACATATCATATCTTGTTTAAAAGGAAATGTGGTTCCAAGCTTTCCAAAAAACCTATTTGGAAAACATATGTTCCTTTTGATGAAATATAATACTTTCTTTAGTTACCAATGGCGCCATTTTTGAAGATTGACTTGAAACATTCACACATTCAGTTGTCGTGTCATCTTTAATATCGTCAGAAGTAATCTTGAGAAATTTAAAGTTTTGTTTTGCAAAGTTACAGTCATTATTTTATTAAGAGTGGACACTTCAAGTGGCTCTGAAAGGTTTCGATGCAACTCTAAAATCTCTTTTTTTCCAAGGAACGTGTGTGTATCAAAGTCGAAAGACTAAACTTATCCATTTTCTATTATTTTCGATGGGTTTCTAGCACACAATACATTGACAATTGCTAACAAGTCGGGTTCTCCAATAACAAAATATGTCTTCAAGTTGAAATGATGCTTGCGTTTAATCAATAGTTTGAAACATCCAATTCAATGCATATTGTTCAAAAGATATTAATCACCATATTTTATTTCAACGAACATGATTCAAAAACTAAAGACTACCTTCATTGTCTGTCGCGGAACTTTTCTTTCTACCTCTTGTCTTCTTAATTGTAGATGCATCACCAGAGGAAGTAACTTTGTTTGCTTTTCTAGTGGTTCTTCTTTTTGGCTGAGTCTCCTATTCTGTTTCTAATGACAAACAACAAGCAGTAAATTTGTACATACCTCATCACTCTTGAGCTTAATTTCCAGCTCTGCGACTTTCCTTCTCAATTGGTTCAATTCATCTTCTTTATCTTTCTGTACTTTCGTAAAAGAACTGACTCCTTTGAACCTTTTTAGTCAGAAAAATAGAAAGAAATTTCTTTAAACTTACCCGTGTGGTCTTGATTAAAAGAGTTGAAGGAATGATACAAATATTTTCTAATCAAACTCCACTGGTCTTGTTCTGGGAGTGTCTCAAGATGTTCTTGCAAGGCAACAAGGTCAGCACCCTGGCCATCGTTTTGCTGGAGAGTCTGAACAAGTTGTTTGAGCGTTATCTGTGTGCTGTGTACTTGAGAAGAACCAACTTCTTGCTCGTCTTGCACATGATCATGATGATGCATGTTACTGTTTTGGCTTTTCATTTCCTTCGACTGATTCAAAAGTGATAATAGAGCTGTCTTCATACGCATGATATCCACACTAACATTTTCGCATCTTTGAGTAATTGGCTTTATGGAGGCATTATGTCTTAGTTGTCCATAAAACTGCGATATGGACAGTTGCTCCATTTTGTTAGTAGAAATTTGAGCAAGTGAACGTAATGTCTCCAATCCACTGTCATGCACAGATTGTTCGAAACTACTTTCAACGTCATGGATAGCTTGCTGACTGAATTTTTCTAATGTCGAAACTAATGAATGATAGTAACGTTGTTTCTTATCCACATCCCTTAATATGTCGCTTATGACATCAATCATATCTTGCAGCGTCACGTTTCTGCCAGTTTCGCCGTCCTCAATTTCGAGGTACTTTGCAAACAGATCTGACGCATGTTCACATTCATTATTCATATCGTCTTTCAGCCGTTGCAAAGCCAGCCATGCTTTCGCAAGTTGAACTTGGGAACTGTCTCGTGACACGTGTTGCTCATCATTGATGTTATATTTTGAGGGGCTTTGAGCTTTGGAGCGTTGCAAAAAGCCCTTTTCAACGATCTTTTTGAATATTGTAGAAAAGACAATGACACAAGAGGCAAAAATTCCTAGCATTTCTATCATATATTGAATGTTTATAGGATGTTCCCATATTAGGAAAAAGACCACGCACCTAAGTTTATCTTTGAATCAGTTTCCAAAGGTTTCATTTGACCAACAAATAGATGGGGCATCTTGATAGATGAGTCATAGCTGACATCTTGTTGGCGAAATATTTGAATTATTGAATGAGGAATCTTTTCGAAAGACTGGCTTGCAACTATTTTGTCGCGCCAAGTAAAAGTGGAATAAGGTTTTGTCTTCTTTGATGAAACACTGTATATCTTCTTTCTAAATTTTTGTCGAAACAAAGTGTGTATAAGTGAAGGTTGTTTTCTTGTTTGGAGGGGCACACTCCAAACAAAGCCAGAGACTTCCATGGCTGACAACAAGCTTCCAAGATTTCCCGCCAAATATTCAAACAATTTGTTGTTATCCCAGGAGTTTCATTCGAATTAGATATAAAACAGGGACTCATTAAGGCACCATATTTACAGAATATCATAAGCAAAACAACAAAATCCAAGAAGATCATTCAACAGAAAAACACAAACTATAGTGTAATCTAAGTATCAAAGTAACTACTGTAGCTTCACTTTCGAAGCTTGCGCAAAGTGAAGTAGCCACCTTTTGAAGTATCAGAGGAGTGACGAGAACTATAAACAATTCGCTGAAGACCTGACAGAATCATGTTAGGAATTGAAAAAGAAATTTCTGCTGCGTTAGATATACCTTGTTCATCAACGTCTCGTCCTACTCCAAAGGCATAAAACGAAGCACTCAACTCCTCATATGATTTCCGAGCCTCCTGTATAGATAGTTCAAACTCCTCTGCATGAGTTTGACCATCTGTCATCAAGATAATAACTTTATGAGAATCTCTATGAGCTGTAGCAAGAATCTGATGCGCTCTACGAATCGGTGTAGCTATGTCAGTGGAACCCATCATCTGTTCTAATTTTTCAACGGTATCCATGATTCCAGGTTTTGAGACATCCGACAAACCGGCTTCAACTCTGGGATATTGATTAAACTGAATAATTGAAGCCTGCGAGACAGGATGGGTTAACCGAAGACTTGCTAGAAGTGCCCTGATTACAGTCGTCATACTAAAATAATACAAGCAATTGTCCTATTAACTCACCTACAAAACTCTTTCATTGCTGTGAAATCTTCTTCCGTGACACTTGAAGACCCGTCGATTAAAATAGCTATACATAATGGAGGAGGTGCCTGGTATCCATAAGATGTGCCCTCAGTTTTAGCAAGATCTATAAAACTATCGTTCACAGTAGCAGCCATTTGTGTTGGAAACATGTGCATGTTATACATCTGGTTTACTCCAACTGGTGAACCATGAGTGAACATAGAGCAGTCACCTTTGATAATCTCTAGGATTGCTTCCAATTCCGACTTGCTAGGGACAATCCATGGTGCTCTTTTCATCTCACTTAGATGCTTCTCAATATAAAGGCGTTTCCAACCGCCAGCAAATAGAGATGCGGTTTCCAAAATTTCTGCGTTGGCAGACACGCTCCATCTTTTTCGTACAATATTGCGCCAATGCGCACTCTCTGAACGCACAATGTCACGGAAACGTTTATTAACCTGAAAAAAGGTTAAACAACTTCAAATCAAGGCACCTGGAAAACATACGAATTCCAGTGATATCAGGTCTTTTGCATCCAAATGAGACAATAATGAACTAATAATTTCATCCGGTAAACACCACACAGATTCGGCTTTTATGACGTCTTTTTCTGGCAATCTTTGAATAACAGCATCAATAAAAGACATGATATCAAGGTTTACACAACTTACACAGCGGTAGCAGAACCGCATTTATTCTCTGAAAGTCCCCCCTCTTCTTGATTCTGTACCAACTCCATTGCAGGATACACCCAACCTCCCCTTGTACAGAGATTTAAACTTTTGGTATCCACACTTTCCTTTGTCTCCCGCTTGTTGTTTTTACAGAGTCTCTTGATAGGACTGTTAAGAGACCGGAATGCTGAACGGTCCTTTAGATGGGAAACAACACACTCAAGAAGGCTCTAACGGGCTGAACTTAATTCCAAACTTATGTGACCCCTCAATATTTACCTTCAAAAAGTTAAATATACCAGGCCAACCGAAGAGACTTTCTTCTGTGAGCCTCAAAGGAAGCCAACCACTTCTTCTGGAGAAACCTGCTGGATGACTCAACTCACTCTCTACAGTTAACCCACTACAAACTAACTGGGTACTTCCTTTATTTGCACTTATGCATGCGTTCCTCTCTGAAATGATGTCAGTATTTCCAGCCTTCAAGTGTTCCCCTTCTTGAGGGAAGATGCCGCAATCACACTGGACACCCAAACTGATCTCAAATTCTCTTCACTTATAGAGAAATTCCTGGCGGTCAAGAAAATTTTGAATTTCTTTCCTGTCTTTTTCCTGTCACGTATCGGATATGGCCATGCGAAGGTTAGAGTGACTGCGTTGTAATTTCTGTACCATCGACAAATTGACATAAACTTTTTAATGAAAAACAAATTGCCAACCCAAAAACGACTATCCCAAATGAGAACCCAAAGTCAGCTTTCTAGTCGATGGAAGCTTTCAATGCAGTACGAACATCATGATATTGAAACTGAAAACCTGAAGATAAAGTTCGTGAAGGATGAACCTTCTGACCATCAAGCAAGACAGTTGCTCCCTCCCCATATGCTAGACGAATGGCAAAACTTGGTGCTGGCAACCAACTAGGTCTAGAAATAACCCCCCCAAGGGTTTCACAGAACTGTTTCATTGTCACAGGATTCGGAGAACAAGCATTATAAACTCCTTTCATATCTTCATTAGTTACTGTATACAATATGAGACGCTTCAGGTCTTCAATCTGTATCCATGAAACCCACTGTCTGCCTGACCCTACCGGACCTCCCATAAATAACCGAAAAATAGGAACCATTGCAGAAAGTGCTCCGCCTCCAGGACCCAGTACAATACCAAAACGAAGAATCACAACTCTGGTACCAAAGGACTCATCTAACTGTTGTGCGGCAGACTCCCATTGCCGACATAGCGTTGCTAAGAAACTATCTCCAGGTGGTGACGATTCATCAAACGCTTTATCTTCACTTACTCCATAATAACCAATTGCTGACGTATTTACGAAAACTTTTGGACGCTCTGTCTGATACCATAGGTAAGAAAAACATTTGTCTGAACAAACTCTCCTCACCTTGTCCAACGACTTTATCAGTTCAACAATACTCTTCGTGGATTCAACGCGGCTATTTAAAAGATCTTTTTTGTATTCATCGGACCACTTCTTGGCAGTCAGTGGGGCTCCTGCAAGATTAATCACAGCATCAGCACGTACAAAACTGGCTTTCGTCTCAGTGTTATTGATATCAAAAGGTGTGGACCACGGAATAAACCGAAACGGAAGACTTTTTCTTTCAAGTGCCTTTAACGCTTCCTTTGCCTTTGTTATGTCTCTCGTAATCACCACAACCTCCACGCCTGCTCTGGAAAGCAACTCAACCAGATTTTTTCCTACAAAACCAGTAGCACCTGAAGCTCTTGAGTAGCTGGACTATACTCGGCGAAAGAATAGTGCTTACCAGCGACAACAACCTTCTTCAGTATTCTAGCCTCCTCCAGTGCAGAACTGGTTTGTGATAAAGTGCCTAGCAGAGTTCCTACACCTTTCTGGATATCGTCAGGCACACGGTTGGAAACTGAGAAACGTATAGGGTGTCCAAACTTTGGAGCCTTTCCCCATTTTCTTTGTGTTAGAACTTTATTCAACGTCTGGAGTTTTACCGTGTTGTGAAAACAAACACGACAGCCTGTCTTTGAACGTGGTGTCTCACATTTGCTCGGAAGGAAATGGAGATAGTGCACGAATAGCATTTGGACTGGACTGCTTTGTTAGCCACAGAGCTTGCTCATTTAAACAGTTTCAGGCCGTTTGGCCGTGTTTTAGGCATTTTCCTTTGCTTTCCTTGCCACGATGATTTAGATATAACATTGCTAATAGAAATTTATTTGGAATTGAACAAGGAAGCCACTGGAATTGAACAGATATTCATAAGAACAAAAGGGTTATGTTTTTATTTTTCCTTAGAAATATTGGTACTGTCACCAACTGATCAACGTGTTTAGTCTTAACAAAATGTTATTTGTTCCTGACTTTTTATACTCCACCAAATCACACGAGAAGAGATATTCTTCAACTCCACACTATTTACAACATTTTACAGCTTCTAATAGCTTAAAGGAATTTCTAGAAAACAAAAGTAACCTATCTTCAAATACTGTGATAGGCAGAACTCGGGTAATAGAATATAGGTGGAAAAACGCTGAGCACTCAACCAGAAGAAAAATAGTTTGCTCAGTGAAACCTCTCAGAAGAACAAAAATTCCGTACTTGTGGTACTGTAAACAGTAGAAAGTTCTATTGAGTAAATGAGTTTCGACAAAATTGTCTAAACACAGGCGGTAATTTAAAAACTGCCTTGTGTCGTAAAGGTCAATGCTATTCCATTGTCTAATATCTTACCAGCAAGGTTTTGGATTCAGCTATTATATAAAACTACAAAAAGATAAAAAGCCTTATTAGAGCTACTGACAGATCAACTACAATATAGTATGTTTTTAAAAGCTGACGGTGGAAGGCTTTTACACGAATACTCTCTTCTATATAATATTAGCAGTATTTTGGCTCACGTGACAAAAGTGTGCTAAGAAAGTTTTAAAGACAAGGCAGAAGCCCAAGTCTTAGTAAAGATGCTATTCAACCTGTGGACACCCAGAAGATCATTTTCATCTAGGCTAGCCTAGAACAGTCAAACTGTTTCCCGCCACAACTGTTTGCCGCCCTTCAGTGCAAGATACTCGTGGCCATGAGCGCATCCCGTCAAGAAAAATACAAATCATTAAAACATAATCTTTTGTTTGGAAAAATTCACTGTGGGCATTAGGGACGGCCGGAATTAAGAAAACGTGGCGGCCCCTGAAAACTCCCATCTGGAGGATTCCAACATCCCAAGATCTTGATCCCTTTGGGGATTTTATCCCTTTCCAACGGACGAACCGTTTCTCCTAATTTTTTTTTAAATTTTGGTTAAATTCGGTGGACCCCAAAATTGTGGCTCTTTATGCTCCTTTTCCCGCGCCACAAGACCGTTTGACGCCCTCATCCACCCTTACAGAAGCAACATTTATCAAAATATCCTTTTGAGATTAGCTTTGGTTGCAACCTTGTCCTATTGCTGAAGCCTTGCCACGTTTCAAAGAAAGCAGTTTAGCTGTACTGAACTCAACAACCCTGAAGGCGTTCAAGATCGGCTATTCCTAGCATGCCATCTTCCTGTGAACGATTCAACTCCTGGAGTAAGAAGCTCTGTTGAGTCAGATTGGAGAGACTGTTGAAGTTTCAGTTGACAGAATACCTTCATACAGTTTGTTGTGGTTTTATTTCCCACTTACAAAACCTTGATCAGTTGCTGATGGAGTTTTTATGCCCAAATACAGAGAACTGTCGCAGTGTTATTTATGCAACTTCACATACGAACTGCAACCGGGGAGTTGGAAAAAAGGACTGTGTACGTTCTTGTCGGGAAGGTTGCACGTATTCACCTGTGTCTCCCGCACTCTACACCAACTTTGTACCGTGCATAAATTCAATTTCGCAGTCAAGTTCAAAGCTAGAGTATACAGATTCTGATAAAAAATTATCTATTGGAAACTTGGTAGAAGCTGCTGGTAGTCTCAAGTCTGGAGAACTTTCTTCATGTGCAAATGAAGGCGAAACGGACAAGGCATCAGTAAATAATCAATGCCTTTTAGCTGAACGGAAGCAAAAGCAAGCAGAAAGTAGTTGCAGCTCTACTAGTGATGCATCTCTTTCGTGCACAATGGCCAAAGCAGTTCCTTATAAAGACGTTTTATTTAGTTTTTCAGGGGTACCAGCTCAAGCTTTGTTGAGCAGTAACATGTTCTTTGAACGTTCTAGCGGAGAATTTAAACCTATGGAAACTCAAGGTCAATCAGAAGAGACTCTTTCTAGAAAGAAAGAGTCGAGTCGAAGGAAACATATTATTAGAACTTCAGAAAGGATATGCTGTAACTGTAGTACCTCATATTCACCGAACTGGTACCTTGCAGATGATCGTAGACCATTATGTAATGCTTGTGGAAAATTCTGGAAAAGAACAGGAACTCATCGTCCTAGTTGCCATTGGGGTCGCAGAATAAAGAGAGGGATCAATCAGACGTTCATGAACTGGGCAACGTGGAAGGAGTATCTAAGAAGAAGGGAAAACAAAAGAAGAAACTGAACGATGGTGCCCTGGAAAACGCTGTACTCCACGCATCTGTTACTACAGAGAACACAAAAGAAGAGAAGTCTTACCGATTCGCATCCTCGAGGGGTTCGGAAGCTCTCAACATGAGTTCAGAGCATTTGCTTCAGTGTGACTCGAAATGTTCCAATTCTTGCCACAATGGACTTCTTCATAACTTTGAAGAGAATCGACCAAGTGTCGAAAGTTTTCGCATTTATGAAAACAAACCGAATTTTGGAATGCAGCATTCTTTGGCTTCTACACTTTTCCTTGACCCAGCGCAATACACTAGTAGTTTGGGAGAACGAGACGTCTCAATGGAATACGCTTTTCAACAGAATAATGAAACATCTTCGGTTTCTTGTTCAACTGGAATAGGACACCAGTATCCTGGTCTTATGCCTGTCATGGAGCCTTGCAAGTTGAGGAATTCAACATCCCGTAAAGCACAACTGTTTGCACTGGAAGAAAAGCATTCTAAGATATTTGGACAAACACCAGTTTCAAATTCAGTTGGCCTTATGGAGGTGTTGGCGTATGCAGCAACTAGGGCCCTGAAAACCTATGAATTCAGTAGTTGACCTACCGAAAGATACAACACCAGAGAAATTTTTTAATGTTTCTTCAATTCGTGGGCTTTTGTATGGAATATTTGTTATGTGATGGTTTGATGTGGTTTAACTTCCAAGTTTGTAATACATATAAGTCGCTACTTGTGTTATAATAGTAAAGTGTACTCTACAGATTAATTGCACATCATTGAAACGTAAATATTTTATGATATGCTGTGAACGAAGCAAGATGGGTTCTATACTGACACAATATGAAAATCTTCATTTAAAATGACAAACATGTTTAGCCGTTGCCTTTCAAGTAACTAGAAACCTTTATAGTTGTAGCTTTTTGGCTCTTGCAGGGATAAAGGCTTTCATTTCCACATCACTAATCATTCTCTGTTGTTTCCTCAATAGTTAAGATCTCGTGTGCAGTGGAAATGTGGGCGAGATTGCGTGGATGGTCGAGGTTCCAAGGTGACACACATGGGTGCTGGTGAGTATGAAAGGCAAGTTCTCTTCTTCGCTGTTGGTCAGTGCACGAGCAATTTTGTCAAGGTAGGAAACTGGAAAATTTCCTCCTCTCTAGTATGCAATAAACGATTGATTGTTCCTTGCTGTGCCAACATTCGAAAGACATTGTATCCATCTCTCATGTTTTTACAATCTCGGCACCGTTCTGATTCTTGGAGCTCTTTGCGGGGAAGATTTCTTCCAACTGCGTTTGACTTGGAAAGAACTTCACTAACACCAGGTGAAGTGGCTTTTGGAGAAGAACTCGAAAACCCTGAAACTGCTGCCGAACGAGAAAAATTGGGTATCGTACGTTGTTTTGTCGTTGGAACAAGCCTAAAGTCTTCAGAGACAGTTTACTGGAATCAAAGATCTAAAATTGCTAGACTGAGGTGGGAAAACGATGAAGTATTTCGAGAAAAGAAAAGACAATGGTTGAAAGAAGGCGCAAAAACAAGGAAGGCGAAAAAGCCCAAAAAAGAAATATTGGAGTCACCTACCAAGCGAAGTTATCATATGAGTGCTGAAGGACAGTTAAGAAAGTCCGAAAAGTTGCGAAAGAGACATAGAAATGTCGTGGAATGGATGCAGGAACGACTAGACTCCGGAGAAGAAACACGTCGCAGAATATTTGACGTTGAATACAAACAAGAACTTGCACGTAAACGATCAGAGCTGGCCAAGAAGAGATACAAGAAGAGAATAGAAAATTTAAAGAGACGAGAACAGGGTTAGTCATCTTGGTTTATATGGTCTAACTAATAAACTGTAAAACGCCTTTTAAATATTATCCAGTATTCGTATTACGATTGAGCAGAGTAATCTTCCATATAGGAATTCCTGGAGATGACGGTCGAAAAAGAAGATAATAGATGAGATCATATTGTTTGGAACATTACCTCAATGTGAAATTGGTGTCTGCGTATTCTATTATAGACATTTTATTTTTGAACCATTGAAAACAAATACCCAAATTTTGCTTTCAAACCCAAAGCCGCATTATTATTCGGCGTCATGAACAGGCAGCAATTTATCCCCTAAATCAGACCCAGTTATAGAATCGACTTGTAAAATAAAACGTCTCATGGCTTCTTTTCGATCCATTCCTGAAAGTGATTCCCATGCTCGATACTTCTTGAGGTTCATTTTCCTTTCAACGGTATTGAATAGCCTCTCACTCATACTACGACGCCTTTGATTTTTATTTTCTTGTTGAACGGCATCTCCGTATTTAGCTTGGTTATGGTATTGGAATAAAAGCAGCTTTTGTTGATGTGTTAATGCACGCAACTGTTTAAATGCTTGGACCTTTGCAACGGCCAGAGAAAAAACATTTTCCAAAACACTCGATACCACATGCTCACTTTGGCTTGGTATATGTTTTGAAACGGCGACTGTTGCCTTTTCATCTGATACTTGTTCAGTGGCGAATGAATGGGAGGAGTTCTCTAGCTCTGAACTATTACGGACACCTAATATTCTTTGATTATTGACACTTTTTTCACTTCGTATGTTTTTGGGCCATTCTGTATAATTCTCGTTATCTCTAAAATGTCCATCAGGAATATGTGAAATAGAGGGAGTTTCTCCTTCGTTTATCTTTGTGAGAGAAGGATATCTACCCAATGAAACATCTTCTATCAACGTATTGGTTTGTCGCTTATTGTGTGTTGCTTGTATAAGCTTCATGTCGTCGCTTGAGATGAGCTTAACATTCAAAGGAGATACTTTAGAATGAACGACTTCATATTCACTCTCAACGCCATCATCAATTTCTCGTTTTCGTCTTCTCTTTTTTACGCCTTTCTTAAGCAAAATGAGTACAGTAGCTCCAAGGCACCATATATAAAAGCCAATGCGTTCTTCCATGAAATTCAATTGCAAATATTTGCAACGGTATGTAACGGAAATCATTGCCTTTCCCATTTGCATTTTTCTTTCGGTTTCTTTGTCCATTAAAGAATGTAATTTCTCACCGTTTGAACTCAAAAAGACTGCGGACTGCATGACGCTGTTCATTCGGAATGCAACTTGGTTTCTGAGCGATTCCTTAAAGAATATCTCAATTGGGATCGAATCTCCATGTTCATTTTATTCTCCTTCTTTATCTTCATTGAAACTTTTCTGTCCTTGTTACTCCCTGCCTTCTGTGTCTTCTTCAAGACAGTATTCTTGCCTAAACGCGGTTTCCAAGAACAAATAGCACAATCCGAGACAACTACAGAAAGTTTAAGACAATCAAATATTAATGACTTTTGAACTAACCGTGTCTTTGTGCTGGACAGTAATCACGCCCATACTGAATCATTTGCAAGTGCAACCTTAGCCATAGTTCTTGTGGAAAATACGTTTTCAAATTCTCTTCTGTTATCCTAATCGATTTCTCGTTTCCAAAACCCCATCTCATATTCACAAAGTTTAGCTTTACACAAAAATAAATATATATTACTTACCGACATGCTAGACGTTGGATATGAGTATCAACCTAGATACTTCGTTTACATTCAAAAAACTCTAAAATTCTATTCTACGAACCGGAAAAGCAGGTTTTCCAAAGGCTTGACTCATGACGACACTTGCTGTTTTATGTCCAACTCCTGGAAGACCTTCAAGTTCCTCAAAAGTCTGGGGAACAATACCATTGTACTCTTCGCAGAGCTTCTCAGCCAGTAGCTTTAAAGCTTTTGTCTTACGAGCTCCAAGACCTATTGGCCCAATGATCTTTCTTATAGTCGATTCTGGTAGTTCCCGCAACTTTTCAGGTGTTGGTGCAAGCTCGAACAGTTGAGGTGTTACTTTGTTGACAACCTTATCGGTAGCTTGAGCCGAAAGAACAACAGCAACCAGTAAAGTAAACGGATCTTTATGATCTAAAAAACAAGTTATGTTTGGATAAAGTTTCTGTAAATATTCTTGAACGAAAAGAGCCTTTTCACGCAGCACCTGTTCAGTTTGGAACATGATCACCTGTAGAAATAAGGACACAAAAAACCAAGAAGACAATCAGCTAGATGAGTGTTCACTCCCAACGAAATCTTCAATCTTTCGAAGATTAGAGTTTAAAAGTTGACTAGCAAACACATCAACCTCCTATATCTTCAAGAGGTTTTGTTTGCTATCAACCAATTGCATGCGAGGAATTTCATTTCTTCGAACTGTCTGATTTGTGACATGATGGCTCTTGGAGGTACCAAGTCGTTGTTTTCAACTCGACCTGTACAACAGTTAGTTCAACCAGAGTTTGGCTATGTTATCGTTGTGATTGTATTCTTCATTTTCATCCTAGTATGGAAGGAAGTAAAAGTGGGACAAGCTCGAAAACGTTTCAACGTGAAGTACCCAACCATGTATGAGAATAAGGAGGACAGTCACTTCAACTGTTATCAACGTGCTCATCAAAATACTTTGGAAAAAACCCCAACGTTTCTAGTGCTGATTTTGCTTGGAGGTTTATATGCTCCTGTCTTTTCATCCATTGCTGGACTTATTTGGTGTTTTGGTCGTATTCAATATGCCCTCGGTTATTATACAGGAGACCCCAAAAAAAGAATGCGTGGTACTTTTGGTTGTAAGTATACTAACTTGAATAGCTTGTGATAGTTTCTCAATCAACTTAGATATTGGCCTGCTCGGATTGCTAGGGGCAACCATAGCTTTTGCACTTTCGTTGCTTGGTATTCTTCCTTAGTAGGATAGGACCTTCTGTTGAGCTTTGTAATAAACTTGTGAAATTTCTGTTTAAATTTTCCAAGCGAGTCTTGATTAAACGTTCACCAGACTTTCGGTGATGAACCTATGCAAACTGCTTTATTTCTCTGCAGCAGTGTCATGAGCAGGTCACTATTCCTTTCTATAATGTACAACAACTATTACAGAAGAGGTCGAATTCTCTTGCGCACATTAAACTTGAGTGCTTTTGGTGCCTTGAGAATAAAAAAGTATGCAAAATATCCTGCGATAAAAACAGATAAACGCCACAGAACCATTCGAGAAGACACCTGATAAACATTTGTTGACGATTAAGGCGTTTTCCTTGACGATGGCCGTACGATGTCAGTTTGAGAGCAGCAGTGAAGTTGGTGTTTTCGCAAAACTAACGAGTGGTTATTGCTTGGTTTCTGTATCTTCTTCAGAGAACTTCTATTCCGTATTCGAAGCAGAGTTGGCTGACCACGTTCCAGTCATACACGCTACTGTCGCTGGAGGTTGTCGCTGCATTGGCCGTCTTTGTGTAGGGAACCGCCATGGCTTAGTTCTCCCTGACTCTACATCGGACCAGGAGCTACTCCATCTTCGGAACAGTCTACCGGATTCAGTGGTCGTTCAGAGATGTGAAGAAAAACTTAATGCGTTAGGAAATTGTATTGTGTCAAACGATTATGTGGCCTTGGTGCATCCAGACCTTGACCGCGAAACGGAAGAACTTATTGCAGACGTCTTGGGTGTTGAAGTTTTTAGGCATGCTATTGCGGGTGAGGCTTTAGTTGGAAGTTATTGCTGTCTGACCAATCAAGGGGGTCTTTTGCACCCACTAACTCCCATTGAAGACCAAGACGAGTTATCAAGTCTTATTCAGGTTCCTCTTGTTGCAGGCACAATCAACCGGGGTAGCGAAGTTATTGGAGCGGGGCTTGTTGCCAACGACTGGAGTGCGTTCTGTGGGTTGGACACAACCTCCACTGAACTCTCTGTCATAGAAAGTATTTTTCGATTGCGTGACGCAGAGCCCATCACCTCTTTGGGTGAATTGAAGCCAGCTCTTATTGAGAACCTTGCTTAGAATGTTGTTACTGATATGCAAGGAGACAGTTTGGTTATTGCTTCGTTGAACTTGGTCTTGTAGGAAAGTGTTTCTTTGTCCTTGAAGGTGCACCTTTGCCAAAAATTATTTTGTTGAAAGGTTTTATAGTTTTTATAAAGAGATAAAAGACACATTGCTTTAGGAGGCACCGCCGTTGTTAGCAACGACTTTCACTAACGAGTGGCGGTGTTCTGAAAGGAGGAGATTTATGTTCAGCATTGTTAAACTTTATTACTTTTTACTCTTTGACTTTAATAACTGTTCCTGAGCAGCCTTCAACTTTGCTTGTTCCTCCTTCTGTTTCTTCTTAAAATCCATGTCGTCCTATGAAAGTATTTCGGCTTTTCTTTTACAAAATACCTTTAAAGATTACCTCGGTAAGTTCCTTTGAGGATGACTTCGGTTTCTTCAGTGGCTTCGCTTTGCCTCCAGCACGACCTACCATAGTGTCTTCGCAGTCACGTTTGTGTCCACCAAAACCTTTTTGAACAAAGCGTCCAGGAAATGGGGATCTCGATTTTAAGCTAAACCACTCAGACTAATTCACATATGCCATCATCATTCCTTGCAAAGTTTCTTCTGTAGCAGACAATTTTTTGGTTCTTTCCCATTCATAAGAAAGATATCTGGAAGTAAATCCAAAGAGCACGGTTTTCGCTCAATGCAACCTGAAGAACAATCTTAAGTTTGCTACAACGCTTGCATATCGATATTTAGGGAAATAAACATGTCAATGCTGGAGTTCAATGCTCATCATGTGCTAGCCATCTACACGACTCAGATTATCCACTTGTTTGCTTAAGGTATTTGCTTAGAAATGTAGTTTTTGACACAAAAGATACATACATGATCTCTAATATAGCTTGTATCACAACCCTATGGCTGCCAAATAATGGAAGCATTTGAATTTCTCCCGTTTTGTACATCCTAGACAAACTCATTTGCTTACAAGTATGGGAGCCGGAGACAAAAAACTTACCTCTTTTGGAAGCTGAGAAATTGGTCCGTATAAGATGGCGAATGAACATGAAATAGAACAAATTTGAATACGTATGAACTTTGTAATTCTCCTATACGTCTGAGTTCTTTCTCTTCATTCATAGAATTGCCATCTATTATGACAAATGCCAGCGGTAGTGCATTCTCTTCAATAATAGTGTAGTCCTGACGTTAATAGTGGCATTAGCCAGGAAGAATATTTGGTGGTATTCTTACGGCTGCTGAATGTTCAGTATCTGTGCAGAGACCGATTCAATGAGGGCAGAGTTGTAAAGGAAACAAATACTTACAGCGAATATTGAAATGTTCCGAAAGTAACTCAGAATAATATGAGTTCTTTAATTCTTCTTTAATAAGAAGCAACCTCGATTTTTCCATTTGCTTTATTTGATAATCGAAACACTGGTCTTTTCTATTTGGAGAAGGGCGCCAAGTGCAAATTTTTTTATTCATTTTTTCTTTCCAAGAAAATTACAATGAGGAACATTTGTGTCAAAGATTTTGTAACTCTTCTGAGTTGGAAAGTGGGCAATGTCAAGTTTCAACTAGCCAATTTACGAATGTTCTATACCTGCTGAAAACTTCGAATCTTTCTTCTTCGGTACTCGTTCCTTAAAGTAGCATCGCATATCATATGCATCTTCACCATCAGCATAATACTTGGATTCGATATCGTGGATTTGGTATGAAAGAGACTCCATATAAAGATGCTGAGCAGCTATATTGGTAACTCTCACATGTAAGGAACAATAAACTGCATCAAATAAGACTTGCATTTCACGATGTGCAGCTTCCATCAAACTTTTTGCTATTCCGAGTTTCCTATATTGCCGTAAAACAGCCAAAGATGTGATGTGACCGTGAGGTTCAGCAGCATCTTCTTCCATTTTCGCTAGAACGTAACCCACAATTTTTTTATCAAAGTTTTCAGCAACAAACAACAGCTGAGGCCAAGAAAGCATATGATACAAATAATATTTGAACTGATAGTTTTCTGGGAGACAAAAAAGGTTGCAAGTTTGCATCGCGAACAAGTCTTCTGCCTTTAACGGAGAATGACAACAAGCGTTATTCAGGGCACAGACACAATAAGAAGAAACTTACGGTCGCTCTACGAATATTAACCATGGCTAGGATAACTGTTTCTATGTATGGTTTCAAACAAGTTGGACAGAAAATGTTAAACTGAAGTTCCCGTAAAGAACGTCGCTAAAGAGATTCTCAGGGCAAACAAACAGTAATCAATTTTTAGAGAGTTGTCAACGTCTTGCTTGTCTTTATATTTGATCATCGAGAAAACTCGTTGGTTCCATGAGAGCGCTGTCAACTATGGTATTTTTTAGTATTCACTTTTTTTCATGGTATACTTATCTCGTTGTTCAAGTTACGGCAAGTGTACAGAAGACAGTTTGTGGGAGGTCTGAAGAAGAGCATAGATTTTGGACACCAGTCACAAGTCCGACCACCATTTACTCAAGGAGCCTTGTTTTCTTCAACCTCCAGAGATATTAAGGGTTTATCAACGCTTATTCCAATGGTACTGGAACAGACTTCTAGAGGAGAGAGAGTATTTGATATCTATTCTCGCTTGTTGAAAGAACGAATTATTTGCTTGAACGGTTCTGTAACAGACGATGTTGCATCACTTGTTGTGGCACAGCTTTTGTTTCTAGAAGCAGAAAATCCTGAGAAGAAGGTTTACATGTATATCAACTCTCCTGGAGGCTCCGTTACTGCGGGACTGGCCATATATGATACTATGCAATATATTACACCAGCCGTTGCTACAATTTGTTTAGGACAAGCGTGCTCAATGGCTTCCTTGTTGTTAGCAGCTGGTGAGAAGGGAGAAAGAAGGTCGCTTCCGAACTCTAGGATAATGATCCATCAGCCATCCGGAGGTAAACAGAGTTATTTATTCATCAAAGAATCCTTGTGAATTTTTTTAGGTGCAACTGGTCCTGCGAGCGATATCTCTATTCATGCGAATGAGATTTTATTTTTACGGAGACGACTGAATGAGTTATATTCATATCATACTGGTCAAGAATTATCTGTCATTGAAGGGAAAATGGAAAGGTTTGTCTGCATCATTCATTTGTTTTTGTGAAGTAATAATAGAGTAAACTATTAGGGACCATTTTATGTCTGCAGATGAAGCTTTGAAATTTGGTATTTTAGATGAAGTTATCATGAGAAGAGATCAAGAAACAATGAAAGTGAGCCCGAGTAGTCGATATATATAACGTTGATGTCTATGGAAAAAAATTAAACGTACAGTATGTTTTTGTTGTCATTAGAGGAATAAAAAACCGTTTGAGATTACGAGTAGTAAATAAATTGTAAATATCTTTTCTGAGCTGGTTTGTTTTTTAGAACATTAATCATTTTTAGTAGCAACACGATGAAGAGGCTTCAAAGAAGAGAGGAGATGCAAAAGATGAACAGAATGAATGCTTTGTTGAAATAGACACTTGTGAGTTTTGGGATGGGTTCATGTGGATTGATTGAAACGGAACCAAAAGAAAGCAATACGAGTGTTTCCAAGACAAAACCTAATAACCAAGTGTTGCTTCGTAATTTGAAAGCCATTTAGGTGAATAGTTCTTTATTATCCCGAAAATATTGGCTATAACGAAGCTTGTAGTTGCGAAGCCGACATCCTTTATATTGGCTTCCATTGTAGTTGCACTTGGTGTCATATGCTTACCGTATTGCCATAAAAATGTCCCTCCAAAAGTGAAATATGGTGTAATATTTGATGCAGGAAGCACTGGGACTAGAGTGCATGTGTGTTCTTTCACAGTTTTGACTACTGGTATGTTGCTTTCGTGGTTTAGTGAACTTGGAATACTATTATGTTTGTAAGGTGATCTGGTTCTTCAAGATGACTTTCACCATGAAGTAAGCAATGTTTGTTTATTCAAAAAAATTAGTCATTCCAACTATAATAAGGTCAGACAAAGTTTAGGAGTTTGCTGGAAAAACTCTTCACGGATGATCAATGTTGGGTATATACTGTCACCTTTGTTAAATTTTGCTCGAAAAATCGTACCCGAAACAGAGAGATTGGAAACTCCTTTGTTTCTAAAAGCAACAGCTGGTTTGCGTCTTATCGATGAAGAGACAGTTGACGCTATATTGGATGCTACTCGTGGCATCCTCTTCTCTTCAGAATTCTTTTTCGAGCCTTCAATGGCCACAGTAATTGATGGTACTGAAGAAGGATTCTATGGTTGGGTTACCGTCAACACGCTTTTGAAAAGGTTTTCTTGCGACTTTAAGTCGGTCGGAATTTTAGACCTTGGAGGAGGATCTCTTCAAGTTGCTTTTAACTCAAACTATGAAAACGCTGATAATGAGGTATAAAATACGTTTCTATGTATTTAATTTTCCAAAAGCTAAAGTATCTTATCTAGCTTGTGCGCCAGTTTTCTGTCGGAAACCACCAGTACAAAGTGTATTCGGCGAGTTTCTTAGGGCTAGGTTTAGTGGAATTTCGCAAGAAATTCTATGAATATTTACGTGTAACAAACAAGAGTCTTAATAACCCTTGTTTTTATCGAGGTGTCACTAGCACGATAGACGTATGTCTGCAAGTATTGTGTCGGAAACATGACATTGAAAAGAATGGTAGGTCGATGGTCGACAAGATGATTTTGTAGAAACTGGTGGAACTGGTGACTTTGATGCCTGTTTGTTGCTTGTAGAAGATATTTTGGATAAGAACGATAGTTTGGATATTCTATTGAAAGGAAGAAATAGGAATGAGTTTGTAGACTTGATAGATTCTTCGGAATTCATAGCATTCGCATACTTCTTTGATCGGACGGTTGGACTGGGACTGAAATCGGACACAACTCTTTCAGAGATAAGCACGTTTGGTCGGCATATATGTAGTGAAAAACTGTATACAATCATGAACAAATACTCCAATGTCCGAAATGGAGCGAGTGAGCATCTCTGTTTCGATATAGCCTACGTATATGTTCTCCTTTCACAACTGTTTGGTTCAGCTGAATTCAATAGCAAGGTTTTGTTTTTGCAGAATGTTGCTGGAGCAGAATTTGGTTGGTCTGTTGGTGCTTTATTTCACGAAATGAATCGTCTTGCTTTGGAAAGCAAAGTTTTATAGGAATGAATGGGCATGAGTGTATGCTTTTTACGTAGTATATACATGTTGATGAGTTTTTGAAGTAAATTGGACAAACTCAATATTTTTAATTATCTTGGAAAATATGAAGCGGTAAAATTGCTGACACCAGCACGTTTGGAATGTCTGGTAGTTGACTCACATGAAAGTCGACTGCCACACTACAAAGACAATAGGCTTGTAGAGTACTGTATCCGTATGTTCGATGAAGATAATTAATCATGTTCCAAAGTGCATTTCTGGTCGCTAATGTCAAGTCTTCACTATGATTGGTATCGGCACTATGATCAACACAGATACCCGTAGTTGCATAAAATGAGCCATGTGAGGCAGAAAGACAACGACCATTCTCAAGAAATGATTCAATGGTTCGACTAAAGGAAATGTCTCTTTGACCTGAAAGATGTGCCTCTCCTTTAAGAACGTGAAAGCGTACCGATAATGTTGCTCCCATTTCTATAGCAGTTCCACAGCATTCATTATCTCCTTGAGCAAAATGTGCGTCACCGGCTGAGAAAAGAGCTCCTGAAACATAGACAGGTATATATACTCGAGTTCCTTTCACGAGCTGCTTAATATCCACGTTTCCACCTGTTTCATGTGGAGCAATTGTTCGGACAGCGTTTCTTGAAAGGTGACCAGTTGGAACTGCACCGTGTTCTGCAGGCAGTTCTACTGCTCCTCCTCTTTGCTTCAATTTTTCTTCTCTATTGTTAATGGATATAACAAGTTCTGCTGAAGGACTTGTTCCCATAACACCCATGAAAGGATTGCCCTGAATACGAACTTTAGGAAGATCTGGTGAAGTGGCCATGTTCCCTTCAATCTTCCAATGGATAATAAAGGGATCCTTCATACTGTCTCGTAGAAAGCCAAACCCTGGAATATTTACTGTGTAGGCAAATGGCTGAGGTTGAATTTCTAAAACATCCACTGCCAAGATGTCTCCTGGTTCCGCTTCCTGAACATAAATTGGACCCGTTAGTGGATGGACCCGTCCGAGGTCTACTTGAAGAAGATCTTGAGCAGTCGTTTTTGGCTGTATTTGGCAATCAAAGGCGTCCAAAGTATCCATGATAACTGTATCTCCAGATTTCACTGTTGCTACGGGAGGAATATCTGGATGCCATCTATTATGTCCTTTATGTGACTGTTTATTGAGTGTAACATGATGATCCAGTTCTATTCTAACGGTCGCCATGAAGAAAAAGGAGAAATTGTTAATTGCATTTCTATGTTTTGTGTTGTTTCTTCAAGCCTTGTGATTCCAAAATTCTTTTGGCTTCTCGTATACCACTCAAATAGGCTCCATGCGTTGTTGAATAAAAGTAACGATGTGTTGCTTCCCCTGCAAACAATAAACAAGGGTTCTGTACTTGGTTATTCTGGACTTGTGTGAGACTACCCCTAACAACTGGTTCAGCCACTACTTCAAAATCCTCTCCACTTGCGTGTGCTGGCACAAAAGAATAAGAACCTCGGAAAAAAGGATCACTATACCAATTGCTCCGAAGTAAACGACGACCTTTCAAAGGTTTTAAACCAAAACAAGATAACAATTCAGTCACCTGTCTTAAAATATCTTCATCGGACTCCTTTTCCAACTGGCGAGCAGACTCACCGGTCACCCAAAAACTTAACATCTTATCGACAGCTCGTAGGGAAAATACTTTCCTCGTCCAATGAGATGGTTCATCTTTTTCTAATCCTTCATACCATAAGAGAGATACATAATCCCATTCTTTTCCTTGATACTGTAATGGTGATTCATCGAACTCAACAAATACTTTATCTACCGTTCCTAAAGCTAACCGATGAATAGCTTCTCTCTTCTTTTCCGGTAAAGAAGGCTCAAACATGTTGGATTCTCTCTCTTGTAACACTCCAAGGGAGCCTGTCCATAACAAATATTCAGCAGAGAAGACTTCTCCATTTTTACATTTTACAACCACTCGATCATTTCCTTCACCATTTCCCCACTGAATATGAACAACTTCGCGACCAAAAAAGATATGACTAGAAGGGAAACCTGCAAAAAGTGCTTCAACTATTTTAGAGAACCCTGCAGTCACTTCAACATTTTCTCCAGGAAGTTCACAATATTCATGTAAATACTGCAAGGAGAGGTCCTTCAACGTCGAGCAAGCAGAAATAGAACATTCTAAGTACTTCCTCCAGTTGAATACCAAGCGCTCTTCAATATTAGATACCTTATTTTTGTCTACATGTTCGTTTTTCCATCTTTGTTGAAAATATTCTTCAACCGAGTCATTGTATACTCTACTGTCTAGTTTCAACTTGGGCCAACGAAATAATTCATTTCGATATTTACTAAAGACTTTAAGCGCTTTCTTGACGATATTAGGTTCTACTTGCTTTCCTCCTTCCATGATAAACGGATGTTCTGTAAGCCTCCAACTACTTAACTCTTCTTCGTTGGGATTCAAGCTTTCAGTTTGTTTCTCTTGTGGTCTAATGATACCTTTTGAAACCGAAACATCATAGATTGGATTGTTTACAGTTCCGTGTATCCAAGTTGCACCCAACTCTACTCCTGGTTGGATAGTATATACTCTCCCACCTATCCGATTGGAAGCTTCCAATATGTAAACTATCAGGGACGGGCTCAAAACCTATTGTCATAAGTCCTCATGCATTCCTTACCCTCCATACTTGCGGCGTGTAGTGCCGAGGCTGCAGTTATACCAGCGACTCCAGCACCGATAATAAGAACTCGTGGCATGGCTCGAGCGACGATCGATGCAACAACAACAATGACCGACCAATCAGAATTGAAAGGAAATGGCATGAGAAACAATTCTTCAGAACAACATTGAGGGCTTTAACGGACAATAACAATGGAAAGATTGACTTTTCCTACAAAAAAGCATTGCTAACTAGGAGAAGGTGCCACTCTCAACAAGGAAACATCGAATACTAGAGTTTCATCAGGAGGAATAAAACAACCACGACCTTCCAAACACACTCCTATAACCAAACTCACATTAGCAGACGTTGCACTCAATTAACACGAGAATAAAACCACCTTTATGACCATAAGCTAGACTGGGTGGTATAACAAGGATCCTTCGACCATTTGGCCGCATATCTTCCAAACCAATTTCCTAGGTTTTACAATCAGTTGTTTGTGTTTATCCTCTTGAAATCCTTCATGCAGACCCATCCAGGAATAACTTGTCCTTTTCCATAGCGAAAGGCAATCGGTCTTCTACCCTTCGCCTTGGAGGAATCGAAAATTTCACCATTGCTCAGATATCCAGTATAATCCTTCGTCGGTTAGGGTTAAAATATGATATTTAAAAGCATCCTTGTTCCTACCACCACGCAAATGTCTCCAGGACTGGGGGTTGATCCTTTGCCGACGGCAATGTCAGCAAGACGAAGCCCAGATAAGTGAGTAGTAAAGTGAAGAGTATCAAAAGGAGCTTTCTTCAAGACTGCAAGGTCATCAGAAGCACTAAAAACTGCTTTAGTTGAAACAGGCAGTGCCCACAGAAAGCTGACTAAACGGTTCTCAGTATAAGAAAATAGTCACTGTGAGTGTTGACTATACCAAAGTGGACAAATTGTCTACGAGAAATCTGAAGCATATATGGAGCTGATATAGTACAACTCAACCTTTTACATTTTCTGTTCAAGATTGCTTTGGAACCCGAAGGAACTTGGCTACAAATGTGATAGTTGATCACAAATCCAACCTTCATCGAGATTGGTCACAATCCAGGAAAGCTGTAAAAGTCTTTCAAGTTTTGTTAGTTTCATTGGGTGTGACCCATAACAAAACTAAACATATTTCCTAATTGAAAATCCGAATAAAACAATAAATCATTAAATGATGAGCAGCAGAAAAAGAAAATACATTCTTTCATCTGCGTCTTGAAAAGAATTTTCACAAAGTTGTAAAATGAAGGAAAAGAAAGAGAGTGGACTAGAGTGATGTCGTTGTTGGTTTAACAGTGATGAAAATGTCAAATAAAAACTTAATTTTGTTGGTTTCTTTGGCATGTCATTAAGCAGGTTTGATGATGACTACATGACGCTAAGAAAATTTAGGATGCAAATTGCTTTGTTTGTGGATGACACAGTTAGCAGTGCCTTCACGGACAGGGGAAACAAAGTGCTTTATAGGTGGTGAACCTATATGGTTTGGAGAACCACCGACAGAAGATTTTATGACTTGTCAGCACTGTAATAGTCGTGACCATGTTTTGTTCATTTGTCAGATAGAAGCTTCATACGAGGAGAACAAGGAGAGGTATTTGTACCTGTTTTTGTGCTTCAAAGAAACTTGTATGCGGACTTCAGAAGGTTGGATCCTTTTAAGAGGAATAGTTTTTGGTTCAGTGCAGAACACTGTTTTTGGGCAACAGAACCAATGGGAAGATTGGGATGACTTGTATGACAATCAAAATGATTGGACTCAGTCGGCGGATATTTTAGATAAGGATACTTATACAGATAAAGAAGAAGTTGTTGAATTATTGAAACGTTTCCGCATATCGTCGTTACAAAAGAATTCTATCGCTGAACTATCAAGTACTGTCGAAGAGAAAAGACCTATGACTGACGGAAGCAGGAAACTAAAGTTACCGAAAATTCCTCTGACTATTGTTGAAGAACAACTGTTTAAAGGCTTCGTAAAGACTGATTCTGAGATAAATTCTAAAATACGTGAATACTATGCAACTGTAGGTAAAGAAGAGAAAGACTTAGGCAACGAGGAGAATTTTAGTTTTGCAGAGATGCAGAAAGAAGAGTGGAAATATTATAAAGCCTTAGAAGTTTGTCCTGAACAATGTATTCGTTACAACTATGCTGGAGAACCTCTGATTCCACCATGGATAAGATTGCCTCATGGTAAAGATTGGGATTCCGAGTTGGCTTGTTGCATAACTTGTGGTTCTAGAAGAGTCTTTGAATTTCAGTTAATGTCCCAGTTCCTTTATTTTCTGAAGAATAAGTCATCGTTGGAGAATGAAACTCTGTCATTTAATGAAGATGATTTGTTTATGTCGCTTTCAACCATCATAGCATTTACTTGTGCACAAGACTGTGCAAATGTAAATAACCGCAACAGTTTTAGGACGACATGTTATTCGAGAGAGTTTGTTGTTCCAATATTTGAGAGAACAAATGTGATGTCATTTCTTCACAGTTGAATTTCATGGTAGAGTTTTGGTTCTTATGGTTGAATATTATCCACCAAAGTAGGAGAATTCCAATATGGATAGCATTCAAAAGAGTAGAGGAAAGATTTGCTTTCTGATTCCTTAGGCATTCCGTCATTACGGATTATACTTTCATGCACAACGAACCTTACATAGGTCGGAAAATATAAACCTCTCTATGTGACCATGACATCTCATTATATTAAATACATCTATGATGTCCTCTTCGGTCCACGAGGACGATCAAATACAGATTCCGAACCCTTTAGTTCTGAGGCCTTTCTTTTACGGACCAGTTCCACCTCATCCCTTGTAAGATTAAGCTTCTTATTTCCATAACCAGTACCAAACGTTGTGTCTTCATCTGTTAAATGAGTGTATTTGGTCCTCCCTTTAAACCCAAACTGTCCGCGTCTCGTCTGCATAGGTTTTGGAAGAAACGTTCGGTCCACAAGATCTTCCTCTGTGGCTTCCATAAAGTTCCGATTGTAAATGTCCTCCTTATAACGACCACTTTCGTCCTGTTCCAAAAAGAAGACACCTTTATGGTAATACTTTTGTAAAAAGGCCATCTTTGGCTTCTCTTCACGAGCTTTCTCGTCTCTACGCATTCGTTCCTCATCCTCTTTCCTTCTCTCTTCCTCAGAGAGATTCCTTCTTCTTTCCAGTTCTTCGAGTTCCTTTCTACGGGCCTCATCACGCTCCTGCTCACGCTCTAGCCGTTGCAGCTCTCGAATTTTCCATCTTATGAGTTCATCTTCATATTCACTTTCTCTGTCTGCGTCATCCGGCATCTCAAAACCATTGTCATCCAAATCGACAGCTTTGGTAGCCAGAAGAGTATTTTTTGACTCCTCTGACGCTTTCGCGACCACATTCTGTGCCTCCTTCTTTCTCTGTTGCTTTCTCAAAAGTTCAGCCTCTTTTTCACGCTCCATCTTCTTTTCCAACTCTTCTCTTTCAATTGAAGTTGTCCTTTTGTCTTTTGTCACAAATACTGCTCGGAACAACTTCGGGACACTCTCGACATCTTCTGTCTTCTCTTCAAAAGAGTCTTGTTCATCTTCTTCGTCGTCAACATCTTCCTCTGAAGAAGAAGAAGAAGAAGCTGGGGAGTCTCCTTCACTTTGGAAAAGAGATTTTGCGTCTGTATAAAAGGGTTGTTTTATGGGTTCTTCTGCTCTTTCTTTGAGAAAGTGGCTGTCACGTTCTTCTTCCTTATCGAGCAAGTCTGGCTGTACCTGTCTTTTTTGTAAAACTTGCGCTTTAATTCTGGCTCGTCTGTCTTGCCCCTCTTCAGAAGGGTGTTCAAGTACGTCCGTGTTTATATTTTGGCCTTGGTTAAAGTCTTTTGGGCGATACTGTCCATTTAGGGATGCTGAAGCAACTGTTCTATTTTGTTCCACCTGAGAGGATGCTGCCTTAAGCACGTTTCGGTGGTTACGAAGAAGATCGAAATCTTCTTCCCCGTCATCGTCGTCGAAACTTCTAGTAGCATATTCAGGAACTTTTCCTGGCCAATATCTCTGTTTAGGCCTTGAAGTAGAAGCCATCCCACTAATAATTCGAACTGCAAATGGATTTGAGACAAGGAATGGCATTAATAAATGAAGCACGTGCCCTCATGTTTTGTTGTAACAGAAGGAAAGTGAACTGAATCTATCTAGTTGTGTACATATCTCTCTATTGTATTTAGTAAAACAGATCTCACCTCAGGCATATTAAAATTTTGATTAGATTTTTATTATATTACAAGGTTTCGAATCATTTTACTCTGTTGTACAAATGATTCGAAACCTTCCTATGTATGCAATTGTGAACAAGATGTCATAAGAACCCTGAAAGCTCTTAGAAACCGAAGGCACTAGAAACCTCGTGACTAGCTATGAGTTTCATTCTGACAGTGCAAGTAGAGAAGGATGGAAAATATTATGAGTACACGATAGTACCAAGTGAGAACAATCGTTCTCTGGGGGAGGAGGGGAAACAGCCTGTTTCTGGTGCTTGAAGTAATTTCAAGTCTCAAGAGACGCAAACGCTTCTTGAGAGAAACTATTTCATTGCATTGGAAGCCAATGGGTGCAAGGAAATATTCTTTATTGATATCAGAAAAGAAAGCTATTCAATCTCCTGTTTGTGCACGTTTCAAGTCTGTCGCTAGATAACTCTCTATCCAAAATTTCCATTTCAGTATTTTTTGTAACAGTTCATTGTAGAACCAATGATAATCAACATAGACTTTCATTTATCTCAGCTTTGAATAATTGTCGTTTACAAACTTTAAGGACACGCATTGGGCCGAAGATTTTGATGTTCACGGTTCACAGTTTGTTAGGCCACAAAGCTTTTGGAATTTTCCATGCAAATTCATGATGAACAGACTGTTTCAGAAACTTTGCCACCTCGCGAAACGAGTGTGGAACAATCTTTTGAATCGACGGATAGTATTGAGCGACTTTTGAGAGACTTGCCAGGTCCAGATGAGGGTTTTCTGCTAGCCACCTTAGAAGCTTCTTCAAAAAGTATTCCTCGTCCTCCCGAACTTGGGAGCCTCGATTTTTCACAGCTCAGGTTGTACGAAGACTCTGAAGAAGATAATTGTGGGCCTGAAAATGAAGCCGAACCATTGTCTTCTCAAAACACTGTTGTTGAGAAAGAAGAAGTGTCAAGAACTTCTGGACTGTCAAAACGTAGTACATCCTCTAGCAAAAGACGAAGACGAAGAAGTAGAAGTTTTCTGAACAGTCCACGGGCAGGAAGTCCCTCAGTTAGTTTAGCAAGAGATTTGGAACTTTTATATGATGCGGATACACAGACCTCGCGTCCAACCTCTAAAGCGTCAAAGTCGTCACCTGGTCTTATAGATTCCCTGTTGCGTCTTTTATGCTTGAATGCATGTACAGTGCCCGTTGATGTCCCTAGTTCTTCTATAGGAAACAACTCCTTCAGAAAGGTTGACAACTCGAATAACACTGGTATCTCAGGTTTAAATACCGAGAAAAGTCAGTCAACGAATATAGTTGATGAGGATAAAAATCGTATTAGAGTGTCTATCAAGAAACAACTTGTTGCCTCATCCACGGACAACCATGATGAAAGTCGTCAAGGCTTAGAGAAGGGGTTGACAAGGCTTGCGTCTCTTCCACTGTTGAAACGCAGAAACTCAAGGTTATTGCCCTCTCAGTCTGATAGTATGAAAGGCCGGAAAACTTTGGTATTGGATTTAGATGAAACTCTTGTACATACTAGTTTCGAGGATGAAAAACATGAAGCGGATTTTACTTTAAACCTGAACATCAGCGATGTCTCTATGACTCTCTATGTCAGAAAACGTCCTTGGTGTGATGAATTTTTACAAAAGGTATTCTCAGGAATTGCTTGTTTATGTATTGTCTGATTCCTTTTAGGTTTCAGAGGTTTTCGAAGTTATTATATTTACTGCATCTTTGCCGGCATATGCAGATCCTGTTATAGATATGCTATGTGACTCGGCAGATTTAGAACTGATACCTCCTGAGCGTCGGTTGTTTCGTGATAGTTGTGAATATGACACAAAACAGTCTGGTTATGTAAAGAAGCTGTCTCTCTTGGGTCGGGACCTTGCAAAGACTGTGATCGTAGACAATTCACCTACAGCATATGCACATAATATGGACAATGCTATTCCAATCGGTTCCTTTGTCAATGACATGAATGACCACGAACTGTTGAATATATTACCCTGGCTTTTGTCACTTAGTCAAATTGATGATGTGCGAGAAAAGATTCGTCAACGTAGAGAAATTTTCTCGAAACATAGTGATTCGCTAAAAGCGGAGTTTAAGCATTCATAGGTTTACACTGGTTTGGACTCGAGGAAATGGACTTTTTATCTGGTAATGACAGTGGATACCTATGTAAACTTAGTAACCAGATCCATGATATAGTGGCGTTCTTAGTCAGGTGAGTCTCATACTATGAAAAGCAGACGATAAGACAAACTGCAAGCCATATCATCGTTATTTCCGTATTTTTCTGCTTCTAAAGAACTTTTTGTATATTTGAAGTACTTGTTTGAAGAACCTATTCACAAGCAATGTATTCGTGGCTTGTCGTGAAAATTGGTCACCACAGTGAATGATTATTATTTTCTTGTGGGAAATACGGAAAGATTTGATTGAAACTTCTTTGTATAATGTTGTTCTATAAAATGTTGTCGCGCTGTCTGGACAGGTCGATCTGAATACAACCATGTGCATTATTTCAGGTTAGAGAGAAAACGAAAAGATGCACCTGTCTTCAAGAATATGTACTTTTTGCCAATAAAAAACTGAGACAACATCCTATCAGAATTTGAGGCATAAGAAGGCAGTCACTTTTCTAGACCTAATAACAAATGTAGCAAATCAAAGACACTGGAGAAGTAACGTCATGGACGAGAAACTTAAATTACTACTCAGTAGCTCACAGAGCAAGTGTCTGCTTCTGAGCTACACTTTCATTGTTTTCTTTATGAATTATTAGTTCAAATGACAATATTTCAGTGACAACTGAAAGTATTGAGATAAACGAATGATACGGAATCGAGTGAAACACAATGATTGATGTGTGCATCAGGCAAGTCTTTATCATTGCAATCTGTTTTCATTCCAATACATTGTTTGCCTTCCAATTCTTGCCCTTTTTTATTTATCCAATGGCTTTTAAAACAGTTGCCTATCCTAATGTCCTCTATTAAAACAAGTAGTTGGTGATAGCGCAACTGTCTTAGTACCCAAGAATCTGAAGAAATGCAACCAAAGAAGTCTGAGTCACTTTATTTTCATCTCATTAACTGTATAAGAACGACATATACATTTGGATGAGGTGGTCTATTGATCATTTTCAGTCAATTTATTTCTCGACACAAGCGGAAAATTATTTTTGCCGCGTAAATTGAATTATTTCACTCAAACTTGACGTTTTCCTCATGTGGAGGGGTATTTATTATGAAAAATATTTTCCAGCAGACCTTATCTTCAGGTGGCTCTCATACAGTTTCCAACAGAAGAATCACTTGTTTGAAAGAAGGGAATTGTCTTTTACTTTGGAAAATGACGTTTATCTTCGTTATCTGAGCTTCGAAAGTGCCGAAGAACTCCGTACAGCACTGTTGCAAAAGCTACCAGTTAAAATAGACATCGGTGCAGTTTACAACTACCCGCCCTCTGGTCATTCCCAAATCACCTTGTTCACACCAATAGAGAGGGAGTTTGTTATTGACATTGACTTGACAGACTATGAAACAGTTGCTCTTGCGCATTCTGAAGACGAGGTTCAACTCTGTGATGACAACTGGTACCTTATCGCTACAGCCGTTGAATTATTAGATGAAACACTTAAGAAGGATTTTGGATTTCATGATATTCTTTGGGTTTATAGCGGAAGAAGAGGAGTTCACGGTTGGGTGTGCGACGAACGAGCAAGAAAGCTATCCGATGAGTGCCGAGAAGCCATTGTAGAGTATTTATCAGTTAGAGTGCCTTCAGTCTTTAAGGAGCTGTCCGAAACACAATCTGCTGAATACGCCAAGACAGGTATTCAAGACGATTTGCTTATGTCGTGGAACAAGTTGAATCCATTTAGGAAACGGTGTTATAATAGACTCCACAATATTTTCCTCCAGTACGTCGTGAAAAATCCTGTTTTCTTAACTTCTCATTTCAGGAAATATTTATGTTTGCTTCCAAAACTGCTGATTGAAGATGTTTTAGAAGTGTTACCTTCGGAATTCTCAGAGACAGAGGCAGAAAATAGTTGGAATAGAATTGAAAGAATAGTGGAAAAGGATAACAAATTTGGCTTCATTATATGCTTGGTTTTTCATTATCTGTATCCGCGACTAGATGTCAACGTCTCACGACATATCAATCATCTGTTGAAAGCTCCATTTTGTTTACATCCAAAGACTCAGCGAGTGTGCGTACCTTTCCTGGCCAACCATGTTTGGAGCTTTCAACCTTCTTGCGATGCTCCGAAAGTTACTGAAGCAATAGACTTGAGCCAAACTCCTAAGTTTCAAGAAGCCAGGAAAATTTTTTTTGAATTTATTATGAATATGCAAAAAGAACAAAAATTGCAACGTATTAATGACAAAGAGGTGCAAAGCCTTGAAAGATATGACATCTTATAGATCTCTCAACCAACAGGATCGATGTCGAAAAATAAAAACGTTCTACCAACCGCTTCTACAGCAGATGATGAACTTCCTAATTGTTTCTTTTTGTCAGTTTTGTGCTTCCTACAGCAATAAGGACGAAATATTTTTCTAATATATAAATAAGTTGGCTATTAATGGCAATAATATAGTAACGAAATAATACACCAAAGGTGCCGTAAGGACATAACTATCAGTTCTATCTAAGATACCACCATGACCAGGTATGATATCTCCTGAGTCTTTGAAGCCAGCATCTCGTTTGAATAAGGATGCCGTAAGGTCTCCTAACAAGCCAACAACACCAATCATAATACCATAAACAGCTCCCGTAATGTACCATAGTGGAAAAGACAGCAAGTATGCAGCAAGCAGACTGATGCATGCAGAACCAAGAAAACCTCCTAAAGCACCTTCGATCGTCTTCTTTGGAGAGACGTCAATAAACTTAGTCTTGCCGAATAACTTGCCAACAAAATATGCACCAACATCTGCTCCAACCACGGAAAGCCAAGTCCAAAAGGTTAGGCACGCTCCCAAAGAAAAAACTGGCTTGAGGCCAAAAAAGTTTATAGTCCGAAAAAATGGTGGAACGATTAAACGACTGTGTAGACCAGTCACTGTTTGAAGCGAATGCAAACGAATCCAATATGAAGGTAAGTATCCAGCATAGAAAAGACCCATAAAAGATGTCGATATATCAGCAATGGTGGCCTGTCTCTTTCTAAACAGTAGATAGCAAAAAATTAGGGTTCCAGCCACTGGAAATACCGTATCTGCGTACCAAGGCAATATATAAGCAATAAAATTCTGTAGTATACCGACAAGAATCCCAGCTCGATGTGCTGGAAGATGACCTTTCGCTCTAGCCATACGATAATACTCTAATTGGCCTAATACACAAACAAGTGTAAGAGCCAGAAGGAATATCACATCTCCTGAAAATATAGAAACGATAGCAAAGAAACCCAACGAGAAACCTGCAGCTAGTCTTTCCTTCAGTTTCTGGAAAACTGGATTCTTTTCTTGTGGAGACAATACTAGTTTACTGAACGGTTCAGGTCCTTTCTGCTCCAAGTTTTGAACATCCGGTAATTCGTTCGTGTTGGCTGGCTGCTTACACGACCTAGAGCAAACTTTCTGATGCGCTGAACGGGTTGAAAAGACAGGAATCTCGGGTAGGAAGAGAGCTACTCTTCTTCTAAAAGCAAAGCCTCGTTTAAATTGAAGTATCACTGGCCTTGTCATAAAATGATCGGAAGCATCAGTCTTCCTTCTTATTTTCTCTATAAACAAGCTGCTATTAGTGTTCTTCAACCTATAGCCAGGTGGCGACGAACTGGGGATGAAGCCACAAACACGAAAAAACATATGAGAACAACACGGTGAATTTATAATGGCAATGGCATGGCAGAAGTACAGTTCTAAATTGATTTTCCAATTCAACCGAACTTGTGAATTTTAATGAAACAAAGCAGTTGTACTCCATAAATGTTTCCTTTTTAAAGTCACCAATTTCCTTTCATGTTATCTACAGTCTAACTTTCCTCACTAGATGGTGTCGTCTTTCATTCATACCTGTCCAAGAACTATGAGAAACCATCAAGGAGTGCTCATTGTCTGTGTGCCGTTCTCCATCACAAGTTGAGATTTTTGATTCTTCTGCTAGACGCGCTGAGTGGGGACGGATTTCTTTGTTGTCTAAAAGGGACAACAGCGCCACTGGATAAGAGTATTAAACGTCATTTCTATGATAGAGGAAGGAAATACCAGTACCTTGAGAGGTAGAAGACGTCTGGAACACGCTGTTTTACGTTTCAGACGTAAAGAGGTGGAGAGTATTGAACAAGAAGTAAAACGTTTTCGGCGTGGTCTGTTTCCGCAGGGTCTGGACATTCGTTCCGTAAAGGACGACGGAAATTGCTTATTTAGGGCAGCTGCTGATCAGATAGTTGGTAGTGAAAGGTTTTACGTACAACTGCGTGAGCAAGTTTGTGATTATATAGCGCTGCATGAAGACTACTTCAAAGACTTTGTGGAAGACAATCAGACGTTGGAGGAATATCTGAAAGAGATGCGTAAGGACGGAACTTGGGCAGGGAATATGGAGGTATGTTTGTTGGTGAAGTTGTCGGTTAATCTATTAACTGTTTCTGCAGTTACAGGCCATCTCTCTATTATATGGAGTAAACATTCGGGTACATAGAGTGGACCAACCAAGTTTTGATCTTGAGAATTTTAAAGATAAGAATTCCGTGGTTATTCACCTGGCCTTTCATCAAGGAGAACATTATTCTAGCGTTAGAAGGTTGAAGGATATTCACTCCAACGCCCCAGCAAAGCATTTCGAAGTGCCGGCCACCCAGAGAGCCTCAACTGCAAAGGAATTAGCAGAAGAGACAAAAACTACCATTGATAAAGCCCTCATTGTATTGAATTGTGTGGATGGAGATAAAGATCGTACAGTTGACTATCTCACAGTTATTTCGAAAAACTTGAAGTCTGTTGAAGAAAAAGAGGTGCTTCGAAAACTGAACAGAGGTGAAAGGAAGGAATTAAGAAGGCTTCGAAATGTTTTTAAGAGATCCGAGTTTGGATATCATAGTGACCCTGAATATAATTTATCGTCAGCGTTATCCATTTGAAATTGGCTGTACCATCTCTTCTATAGCTTTTATAGTACTCAGTATTTGAGAATCTTGTGAATTCAAATTTCGTTTGTTGACTGAATATAGAAGCTTCGTCTGAAACCAGCGAAGCATTGTGAAATCACTGTCTTATGTGGAAATGTTTAAATTAAAATTGTTGCACCAAGGGAAGGACTCCTGTTGGTAGGATTTTTTCCAAGGTAGTTCTTTTCTAAGAAGATTGGTTATTTTTCTCCGATAAAAACCATTCCGCAGAGTTCTTTGATAAATAGAGGATAGGTTGCCCATTGTTTGCTCACTCAACCAATTGCTCGTGTGATTGATAACAGTCAAAGTGATGTTGTTCCTTTTCGCGAAAATAGAAACGTATATATCAGCCATATTCTGATATTGAAAGTGTTTCAATGATAAGTTGATTTGTCGAGGTTGGAATAGCATAGCACCAGTTCCAATAATATGAACCTGACAAGGATAAGGAATGAAACTGTCCAAACTTACTACAATACGTGAATGAAAATAATCTTGACGAAAGAGTTTTTCCTGATTTAATATTATCCCATAAACACCAAGAATGGCAGGTTGACGCAAAGATTGAAAAGCTTCCAACATACTGTCAACATAATCCTCCGGATAAATAATATCATCATCTGCAGTGAAATGAAAGTCAGAAGATGGAATACTATAGAACTTTCCATTATCTCCCAGATCTCCTGTCTCTTCTTGTTGGCTGGAAAAAATATGAATAAAGTCAGTATGAAGAAATGATGGAACAGACTCGTAGTCGTTCAGATAAAGATATAATTTGTCTATCTGGTGTGCTAAACTTTCAATAGAATCATATAAGAGCTCTATTCTAGGCCATGTCGATGCCATTGAACAAGAAATTTGCCAAAGATCAGCTTGGAAACGAGAAATGGCTGCATCTCCATCAATAAAATGATGAGTAGAGATTGTCTCTTTCCTTCTGAGTGCAGGATGCATTTTTGAGTTTTCAAATCCTATATGATACAATAGAGAAGTTCCAGTAGTATACATGTTCCAGTTAGATTCAACTAGAAGACGAGAAAGCAATTCTCCTACACCGGAAGATGCCAATCTTCGGCGATACCATCGACTACAAGGTACAGATGGCATTATAAAGCCCATATATTCAAGGAATGATCTCTCACAAAGATAATTACTAGCCTCTACCCAACCAATTTTATATACATCGCCTTGTTTCTTTGGAAAAATGTCTGTCCAGCAAGAATGGTTCACTCTATTCTCATCGATATGCAGCATTAAGGTCATCTTCTGTGGGTCTTCTATTGAGTTCCAAAGTCCTGTGGCTCTTTGTAAAAATGAGGTACATATTCTCATATCATCCTGTAAAAATATGTAGTAACTAGCATTAATGAACTTTAATGATTGGAAAGCCTTGCTTATTAGTTTCCAGTGTTGATATTTAGAGAAACGACGCTTAGCAACCCATAACTTCCATTGGTTCCGCTCTAAAACTTTCATCACTTGGATAAATCTGGAAGGAAATGCACAAGGGAGCTGCAAAAGTTCTGAAACTGAATTGACTTTATAGAATTCTGCATGATTTTCGGACCGATTTCTTCTCCAATATCGCTGGTCAGAACAACCAAGAGTGTTATCATCGATAACTTGTAGAGCTATCCTTGTTCTTGAAAAGTTATGCAGAGTTCCTTGTTCCTCAATATCTTGAAGAAGATTTCGAACAAGTCTTGGTCTATCATACGAATAGATAGTAATAGCAAATTCGAAACTAGCGCTACTTCTATATGCGTCAATGGAGCAGAACAACAACCTATCGCAGCACGAACAAACTAGATATATCATACAGAAAAGATGAAGAAGAGAACTCAGTAAACGAACTTTTTCACAAGTTTTTGTCATTGTACAGTCATCTTGGCGTCTTCTTTCCATAAATAAAGAGAAGACTGAAAATGAATTTTAATTTTGGGAAATGGACTTGAAGATCTGTTCTGTTCAGAGGCAAAGAAACAGGGAGAACACAGAGCCTATTTCTTATCCCATAAGACAAACGACGACTCCCCTGGTTACAGGAGGTTCCGTTATTGGAGTAAAGTGCTCAGATGGTACTGTTATTGCCGCTGATACTCTAGGTGAGTACCTTTGTTACTTCGCAGATGAATACCTCAGCCTTGTTTTCAGCCTCTTACGGTTCTTTGGCGCGCTTTCAAAATTTTTCAAGACTCTCTCAAGTAACAGACAATTGTTTGATTGGAGGTGGTGGAGAAATATCAGATTTTCAGGAGATACAACGGCTTTTGGAAAACTTGACCACTAAAGACTTTTGCTTCAATGATTCTCACAAGTATGGTCCACGTTCTTTGCATCAGTATTTGGGAAGAGTGCTGTATGCTCAAAGAAGTCGCCTAAACCCTTTGTGGAACAGCATTCTGGTGGGAGGTTTTGAAGAAGGCGAAAGGTATCATAAAGAAGAGTCCCTCGAGTAATTCTAACACGACAAGAATAGTTTTCTCGGAATGGTTGATTTATATGGAACCGCTATTGAAAGTGAAGTACTTGCAACCGGTTTCGGAGTCCTTTTGGGTTTACCCTTATTAAGAAAAGGGTATCGTCCAGATCTGACTGTTGTAGAAGGAGTGAAACTTGTGGAAGATGTTTATCGCGTGCTGTTTTATCGAGACGCTCGAAGTATCAATAAGGCAAGCTACCTTTTTTGTGCACCTTAGTCATGCTAAATAAGATTGCTAGATACAAGTGGCAACCATATCAGAAGTAGGTGTTCGCGTGAGTGATCCATATTATTTGGATACCAAGTGGGACTTTAAAAGTTTCGTGAATCCACGTGGTGACTATGATGAATCTACTTGGTAGAACGAATAGTAAAATAATTCACTTTAAATCACTAGAATCTGTACACTGAAAGACACATAGTTAAATGACAGTTTCGAACATGGCAAGAGGTGTTTCCATGTTAGCACTCTCCGTATATAATTCTTGCTCTTCGTCCATATTGCCACTATCACTTTCGTCATCCTTTGAAAAACATGTCGACAAAGTGCAGGAAAAGAGTAAAATCTTCTTCATCGTTTTGTGATAAAAAAAGTAGCAAAAGGACCAAAGTGCGCCATTGTCACTAAAAGGATCCGACTCGAAATCTGGAATATATGAGTAAATTTCACATTCCTCGGGACGGATGACATCCCTAATATTCTCCCATAGTCTTTGACGAAATTCGGCTCCAAGAATTTGGTATAAAGACTCAAAAAGAGAGTCTACGTGTTGTTGCAAAGAATAAATATCGTTGATACGCTTCAAACGAGAGAGTTCAAGACAACTGAAACGTTTTTGAGCTTCGTTGCTAGCATAAAGGCTAATTTCGACACTTACCTAAAGTCGTAGTCTTGATGTGCGGCATTCAGCGTACAAATGAGGTTGATTAAGGTTTTTCGCGCACTTTGAGCTTCTAAAGAACCAACAGGGGAGTCTTCTAGAGCCTTTGGAGACACTTCGAGTTGTTCCACTAGTTTCTGTTCTAAAGACTTGCTCAGTTTCTTATCATACCCTGCGGGCTTGCCTAAGAATACTGCATTAGTCCAATGAGTAACAATAAAGGACGAATTCTTGCTCACAAGAATATGCTTCTAGCTGACATCGCAACCGGTAGTCCGCCAATTCAACGTCGTTGAGTGTTCTTTGTAGCTCGCTTAAACTTTCAATATCCAAATACTTCATCCAACTAGTAGTTGCTTCGGTACCTAATGAAAGGTTTGCCACACAAAGGACAAGGGATGAGATTCCACACAAGTTGAACGGGAATTGAATCTTTGCAAATCGGTGCTCATTAACGAAAGTGGTCACATTATCAACATTGTTCTATCCAAGTAAAACAATAACTTTGACATTTATGTCCATTCATGAACATTTGTATTCTTAGGTAAGAAGACATGAATGGACTCAATCTTATCGCAGATGAATTTTCTGTGCATAAATAGCCATGGTTGGTCTTTTCCTGATACGTCACATATCTAACGAATGGTCTTCTCTACCTCAGTAATGGAATATCTTTCTGTCTTTTAATAAACATTGAAATATGTTCAAACTCACCATGTTTCAAAGAGAGGCAACGTGTAGTCACTTCCTTGCTCAATTTGCAAATTTATTGAGTTTTCTTGTCTGATCCACAAAGAATAATGGCAGTGCATATGAATCGAACCTGTTCAAACTGATTGTGTCACAAAGTAGGCATTATCTAAAAAAAGATGATGAGCATCAAGACGCTTTGTGAAGAGCTTTCTTTATGGTTCCCATTCATCAAATATTTCCTTTAAGAAATTTGACATGAGACTTTTTGTATCTTGTCAACTTGATTTTGATACAATTACACATCATTTGTCTTGTCATCGTAAGAAATTCATGTTTGTCCCTTGCAAAGTTACGATCTGTTTTCATTAAGAAACCGAGTTGGTTGAAAGTCAATTGAGCTGTCTCTCTCCATTTCCTATCATTTTCGTTTCGTTTCCTGTCGCAGAGAATACAAATTTTCAACCATTTATTCTTATGAGAAGAATAAGAATCAATTTTCCAATGCATCAGCCAAGATATCTTTCGTACACCAAATGTCTGAACAATTCTAATCACATGCCCTTGTAAGTTTGTCTCTATTGGCAGTCGCAGCTTCGAAGACGTTTCCTTGCAAAATTTTTTCATCAAGGCAAACACGTTTCTTGGTTCAAAATGAATTCACTCACAAGTACTGTGATAGTCGCACAACCTTCGTTTTGGAGTCTACGCTAATGGGACTAATGACCACTACAGTAACTCCAAAGAAGAACCAATTGATTAATACAAGTCATCTTTCTGGTTCCTTGATGACAATCAGGAATCAACAGTTTTCGTCATATTCATAGTCTGCTTCTC
This sequence comes from Galdieria phlegrea, assembly GCA_006232345.1. Classification (NCBI taxonomy): domain Eukaryota; phylum Rhodophyta; class Bangiophyceae; order Galdieriales; family Galdieriaceae; genus Galdieria; species Galdieria phlegrea. The sequence goes on from SDGA01000104.1 coordinate 221,782, forward strand.
TTCAATGTTTGTCAGAATGGACTTTTCCAGATGTACGCGTATCGTTCTACTGCTTCCGCCTACTTTCTTTTCATGTGAGCCCCTTGCATTTATACTTTTTGACTGTTGATCCAAAACATCGAATTTCAACAGTTGACAATTTGAATGATGGATAATACTATTTAGAGCATATCAATGGTTCTAATGATTGTTACCAGTTGCTTAATAACAAGATGGCTTTGCACGGGATAAGAGTTCATAAAACCGTTAATCTTAGAAAAAGAAGATTGTTACCTATTAATATTGACTTATTCTGCCATGGCTGTCAATTTGTATAACACAAACATTTTCTTGTAAGATGACAAGTTGCAATGCCTAAAGAGTCTCTGTCTTTAACAATGGAGGATTAATCTGTTACCCTGTGGATTATATTCCCCCCAGTTAATAACCCTTACGAGATGGAAGAAACAAGGAGTTTTCCGTTCGACTTGCCATGTTCTCAAATGATTGCCGAAATTTCTCTAAGAAACGGTTCTTGAGCGTTTTCAATCTTTCCATGCAACCCATACCATCTGCCTATCAACAGGTGAGAAACTTTTTCCCGCGTTTAAAACCATATGTTTATAAATATTCTAGGCTTCTGGTTTCTACCAATCAGCCTTTATCAACGCCACTTCAGTATGTTCTATGTTGCCTTGAGACATAAATGTTTTTCTTAGTCTCTTTTGTGTTTAGGAACAGTCTAATTCTCAGTCGAACGCGTTTCCAACTGCAAACTTTGAGGATGAACCTCCGCTTTTAGAAGGTAGACAAAAAGGTTTAGAGATTTTTGACAGAAAGATAAGCTTGCGTAGAACTTGGGATCGACATATATCGCATCATAGACAAAGCAAGAGCAGTTCTGAATCCTTTTGCAAAGTTTGATCATAGTTTCGGCGAAGACGCCGACATGTCGGGTCCTTTGACTTTCTGTTTGTTATTGGGTTGGTTCCTGACTTGAGTTAATTTAAGAAAAAAAGGCTAAATGAAAGCTATTTCTTCAGGTTTTATATTACTGTTTTCCGGCAAAGTACACTTTGGCGTCATATATGGTCAAGCAATTATAGGTTGTCTTTCAGTATACGCTATACTAAATCTGATGAGTACCAACGGGCTGGACTTGTACAGAACAGTTAGCATATTAGGATATTCTTTGGTTCCTATCGTTATTCTGTCCTTTTTATTGTTAGGTTTGTTTCTGAAGTACGTTATCACTCTGTAACTGCATTTATCAGCTTATTGTTCCTATAGAAAATCTACCATTTTAGCTGTCTTACTGAGTGCAGTGGCCGTAGCCTGGTCGACGAACACAGCGACAATGATATTCGTTGAAACACTCTCCATGAAGGTTAGTACCTTTTTTTATGTAAATCAGACAGTTCCTCATGACTGCATATAATAGGAACAGCGCTGGTTAATAGCATATCCGTTGGCTCTTTTATATGCTTCATTTGTTCTAATAACAGTTTTCTGATTTATCAACACAGTCTGTTGTAAAGATATGCTTCCACCTATCAAGATTTATAATAAAGAAAACCACCCACTTGGTTTTTCGCTGCGTTGTAAAACATATGTTGTAATTTTAACGACCCCCATTAACAATAACTTAAAAACTATAATACAACTTGCACGTAGTTGTTCTCATTACTATACTTCACCAATAATGACACTATTGTCCATTCGGGCATACCAGGCATCAACTTTGAGCTTAGCACGCCTATAAAGTTCCTCAACTTGGTATGCATCAGTATCCAATGATGTTTTCTGTACTGTTTCGTTTTGTTCGTGCCGTGGCGAATGCTTATTAACGGCTGAGCTCCGTGCCACTCGACTAGGTTCTTGTATAGCTTCTACACTGGAAAGAACTAACTCACTTTCTGAAATCTGTTCAACTGGAACCTTTGACTGCAAGCAACCCATAAGGACCGGTTCGAATAGTTTATCTTTGCTGTTCACCCTTGTCATGAGTTAACCGATGCATAAAGAGTAATCATCCACAGTCTGTTGCACCATATACACTCTGTCCACAGAGACAATCGAAATCCGAACAGTCCTGTGGTCCCTGCAGAAATTTCAATGCCACTCATCATATGAAAGATTATTCACCAATACATCTCTATCATATCCTGTTTTTGAGAGAATATCACCTATGTAGTTCAAATAGATGGAAAATTGATGAATGTTTGTGTTCTGAACACAGTGTCTTGCTTTATTTTATAGACTAAGACACTGGAGGTTGTCGTTTTTGGTTTATATCATTCAACACAGAAGAAATGAACCAATTGGTGTCCATCGATACTGTTTTCCATGGTTCAGTAACTAATTAGACAAGAAAAATGGCAACTTTTCTTCATTCGCTCCATGATTGCTTATACAATGAGACACTATGTGAGGACAAATGCTTTTGATGACTTGCATTATAAAATGCATGGTCTTTTTTACAAAGACAGTGCAAGATGTATCTCAATCTTTTAATGTCATAGTTCCAGCTCGACTTGCATGGAACAAGATACGTTCCATTATGCTCTCATGTAGCGTTTTCCTCAAATCAAAATGCACTGCTTTGTATTTACTCCAGAAATAATAGACAACCAATCTTCAGCGAGATGCTACTTTCTGAATTTGTAACTTCTTATTGAGTTCGAGTGTCTAAGTGGAATGGACGAGAAGTGGTGCCGACAGCATGAATCACTTGCTTCCAAACTCGAGAGTGACTCTGTATCGCCTTTGATACTTCGCAAGGATTATCAACTTGTATCTTTTTATAGTCACACAACCCACAACAACGCATATGTCAAGAAAGAAAAATATTTCTATTCTGCAAATATAACTATTACATGATACTCAGGAGATCCCAAACTATAATCAAAGTACACTAGCTCATTCACAATGATAGCATTAAGTTATTTAGCAAAACCTTTAAGTGAACCGAGATTCAACATTCTGGTGTAGACTCTTCATCATCACTGTTCCCTGAAACAGTACTAGGCAAATGAGAGAACCATTCATTCATTTGAATTAAAGCTTGTCCTTTTCCAGCTTGCTGAGTTATAGTGAGATCTTCTTTCCAATTCCAGAAAGCTTCCGACGATACAATGCCACAAGAATACAATTTGTCAAATAGCAAACGAACCATCGCTACTTGTTTGCGGTCTTCTTTGTCTTTCTCCTCGCCATTCGCAGCCAAAACGAAGGGAAACCCCCGTTCATGGCAAAACTTTTGCGCATGAACAAGCAAGGTTAACTGCTTCTCGTAGTCATCGCTAATAAGATTAGCAAGTGTCTTTTCACAAGTCTTTTCCTGTACCAACAGTTTCTGCCGTTCCATGTCTGAACTTACAGAACACTGATTATCGATAGCAGAAAAATAGAATGTCCCTAATACCTTCGTCAATTCTTCTGAATTCCTAACCGTGTCATCAAATTCTTCCATCAAGTTCAAGAAATGCTTAGATATTGATTCTCCTTCATTCACTTCACTATGTTCCAATGCTCTCTTCAAAACCAATTCAAGACAGAGAAAAGTACTTGCATGTTTCTTTAGAATGGAACATAAACATTCGTCTCTGTTGGTGGAGGCTACTTTTTCCGCAATTTCTTTCAACGAAACATCACATTTCTTCAAGGCGTCCAAAACCAAAGCAACACTATCTGCGTTTTTCATTTCACTTAAAGCTTCTTTCAACTCTGAGAAAACTAAAACAACAAATTTCAGTTGACGACTTGGGTCTCCAATTTTCTGTAACTCATTTCGTAGAAATGTTAAACCAAAAGAAGGACTTTCTTGACCCACTTCCTCTAGCATTCCTAGTGCTGCTGCTCGTCCCACAAGCGAAGCAACAAACTCACTTGCATGAGGATCATCAATGTCTAGTTCATCCAACAATTCTAGTACAAGACAAATGCCATTCTTTACGATATCGGGTGAAAGAATTTTTCTTGAGATACTAAATAACGAGACTGCATCCCTCCGGACAGATGTCTTAGTCTCTAGAGCAACTTGTACAAACTGCAGCACAAAAGAGTCCAAGTTTGCTTTTGGAATTTCCTTTAGACTTTCCTCTGCTTCGTGCACATCTTTAAGGGAATGATACTCTTCCAAAATACTCTTCAAGCGTCTCCCAAATACTTCTGAAGATAAAGCTTCTTCCTGAACATTCTCTACATCGTTGACTCCTTCTTCTCCCTTCGAAGAAGAATCACTAACTTCTATTGATAAATGTTCAACCGCATCTGTAGAAGTTTGTGCAGAATGTGACAAAATACTCTTTGGACGTATCTCTCCCGCGTTGCCACTCTCTGAAGTTTTTTGTGAATCTGACGTTCCATGAACTGTTTTCCAACCACGTGCACCACCAGCCATTGCCATAATCCCACTGCTTGGACCCAAGCGCACTGGACCAAGTTCAACTTTATCAGCATATTCTCTGAAATCTTGTTTCCTTCCTGCAAACTTTTCCCAGTTAGCTTCTACTCGCTGATTAAAGCCTGAACTACGAGGTGAAGAAGTGCCCATATGCATAGTCATTCTGGGGGTATAAGCTGAACCCGTTCGACGATCTCTAGCTGTTGAGGTGCGATCCCTTTCACGACTAGCCTGTGCTTTCTCCTTCTCTTCACGCTGAACCTCAGCATGAATTTCTCCGATGGTCTTCGCTTGTGCTTCCTGTCTTCTTTCAACCCAATTGTTCTTTCTCAAATCGTGTAGGTCCATAATCATGAAGCGGATTCTACTTGGTAGCTTCACTGCTGTTCGGAATCTATCCAATTTTTCGAAATATTGGTCTAATATTGTCCGATTTTCTGGGCGAGAATCTAATTTGGCTCCAACTGAAGTTAGAAGTTTGCATAAACTTTCAACATCGTCTTCATCCGGATTGGGAACTAAAGAAATAGAAGCCAATCTTGGGATACATTCGTCTCGAATAATTCTTTCCAATATCATATCTTTCTTAAACAGCTCACCAATAAACTTAATATTTCCAATCATTCGACGCTTCAACCTAATGCGTTCTTCTTCCTCATCTACAGTGTTGCTGTTGCTGTCTGATTTATTCACACCTTCAGCTTCTTCCTTCTCTTTGGCGACATTTTCTCCTTGCTGAGAACTATTCTCACATTTGGCAAATTTCTGAAATTCATTTTGACAGTTGCTAAGAAGAATGCCCTTAAATGTAACTTTCTTGCCTGATTCGTCTCTAAAACCATCCTCTGCTGATTCTTCAAGCATCTTTTGCATATCACTTGCCAATCTTGCACAAAGTTCTGCATACATTGGTCCAAAATTGGGTTCTAACAATGCTTTGTCAAAAATCTCCGAAACAATGCCACGCAGAATTTCTGGTGAATCTATTTTAACATCAAGAATTTGTTCATACAAACGATCAAACTTCTCATAGGTTAGTTTGTTTAGGATAGAACGCACAGTATGCATCTTTTTCATATACTCATCTTCATCATCTCTTCTGTGTTTCCATGCTTGTGCGGCTTGGATAAGGTGCATGTCTGGTGCTGCAACTTTAGTACCACGAAGATCCGACAGTTCCTTTCCTCCATAGGAACGATTCTTATTGGATGAGGAACTTGAATTTGGTATAGGCACATTTCTACTTCTTGCTTTACCAAGATCAAATGCATCTTTGCCATCTTTGCCCGTTTTCGAACTAAAACCTGGCGGTGGTCCTGATATATTGCTTCCAGGAAACATGTTCCTTGAAAGCTTATTGTTATCAAACCCTGCTGACTTCTTAGTGCTGTGCGAATTTCTATTTAGTTGGTTAAGAACTCGAATGTCTTCCTGCGTTTTCTCGTCAAAAGATACTAGACTTCCAGACGTTTTGGACTCCAAAAGAATATCCAATGTATATTGTCGTCTATCGATTGGCGTCGACTTGGTCTCCATTCCTTCGAACGTTGCTGGCTGCTCGGTAGAACTATCCAAAATATTCGAACCGTCAACTTTGAATGCAAGGTCTGTATCTCGATATGAATGTTGTCTGGAAGTAATTGCCTTCCCTCCTCTGACAACAAATCGCTCTCGTCGAGGACTGACAACCTGTTCTGAAGGCTTCTGTTTAGCATTTGTCTCCTCAACAGGGACATCCTTGAAAGACTCAGTAGTATCTACGTTGCGCGAAAGGACCTCATTTGTGTCAAAGCACTCTTCTTGTTCTTTCTTGGAAGTAGCCAAAACTTTGTCTTCTGTCAAGGAATTAGATTCTGCCTTGTTCACAGATTCCTTTTGTTCTAAAACTGTTTCTAGGTCTTCTCCAGTTGTCATGTTACTTGCTGAAACATCTACAGGTGCTGGCTGGACCTTAACTGAAACGACATCCTCTATATTCTTATTTTCTTCGCGTGTCACAACCATATGGATAGGCTTATTAGACTGTTGACTCTCAGGAATAGACTCCTGAGTTTCTAAGCCTCCCATCGAACTACTTTTAGGAACTCCATTCAACAACGTACTTTCTTTCTCAACAGAGGACACAGAATCTTGTTTAGAATTTGCATCAGAAGCCTGTTTCAGAGGCTCCAAAGAGGCATTTGATTGTTGTTCAGGTGTTGTGGAGGTATCTGGCTTTAATTTTGTTTCATTTGAGATGTTCAAAGGCTCGACAGATTTCTCTGTTTCAATCTTGCTCTTAGGTTCCTTAGTTTTCTCGAGATGACTGCTGGTAGATAAAGGAGAAGATGAAGCAGATGACTGTTTCTTTGCTTTTTCTAAAGAGGTTGCTGATAAATCAATTTCTTGCTTTGTATTCGGATCAATAATTGGAATCCTTTTCTTTTCTCTTTTAGGCGGTACCACAACTCCCGAAGATACATACGGAGGAGATACAGGCTTTGCCGTACTAGCAGTGTTTCTCTGGCTGTTATCATACATGGGAGGGTTTGCAGCAGTGTACTGTGAATAACTGTTTTGATTGAGATAAGCGGGATGTTGATTTGTACCATAGACCGGATATCCTACTCCTTGCGGCACATTTTGACCAAACATAACATGTTCCTGTGCAGTTGGTCCCCCATAACCAAAAGGCACCGACAATGAAGTGGCATTCGGTTGTCCATACGAAACATTCGTGGCACCGTAAGGAAGAAAAGCATTTCTCATACTATAATGTTGAAATCTATCTGGTAGAAAAGGAGGGAGTTTACCGACTTCCGCTGGATTCGGGGGTGCCGAAGATGTCCTCTGCATATCTTTAGGAATGTTGTAAACTCCTGATAACACTTGCGAGCCTGCGAGACCCTTGTCCGTCCCAGCAGTCTGGCCAGGGCTCGTCTTGATTGAAGAACTCGGAGAGCCTTTGTGTGGAATAACTGAAGGTGTATAACCTGAATACTGGTTTTGACGTGTTTCTGGAGGACTACTGTTGCCTGAAGTTACAGCCTGCGGGCCAAGTGGATTTACCCTCTCTTGTCTGTCAACTTTTTTCGTCTCTCCTGTTTGCTCTTCTTTTTTCGAAAAAGACACATTGGCAGAGCTAGTTGTTTCCACTTCCGGTTCAAAGGAACCAAAAGTCAATGACAAAGAATCTTCTTGACTTTTGCCTGGAAAAGGTTTAGAAAAATCTTCGAAAACTAGTTGTTATTATTTACCTATCTGCTTGGAATTTTTTACTAAATATTCTCCACTTCTCACTTCTTCCCGAGGTTCTGAAGACTTCTTGAAAACGGAATTCTCTTGTGTCACTCGTTTCGCGGTTTCAGAATGCATACAACAGTGTTAAATATCAAACAACTGTAGCCCAACAAACTTAAAAAGTCCCAGCTGTGGTTATAAGCAGATATATAAAACTGCTTATGAGGAACTAAACTTTCAGTCTGAAATTGAAAAGAGTCTTCAAGTTTCTTTTTCTAGCTGGTTGTCTTCACCACCAGCTCGACGCCCTACCAAAGAGGGACTCGACGAATTACAAGTTGGGGTGACAGACTTTTAAGGGTTGGTCGATTGCTCAGTGCACACAAATACATACAGCCTCTTCCATGAGCGATGAGTTACAGAAATATTTGCAAAAGACATATGGAATAACTAATAGTAAAACTGGAGAAAAAGTCAAGAAATTTAAAAGGAAAGTGGAGCGCAACGGCAACTTTTCACTAGTTGATGACGACGTTGTTCACCCACAACAAAAAAAGAAACAGTCTTCAAAGAAAACTGACGACGAGACTCCTAAGAAGTTACTTGCGTCACATGGATGGACAAGTTGTCCTCTAGGTGGGTTGGGGTCGTCGGATGTGAGCAACTCATTAGCAGAAAGAGTGCCAGAACACTTGTTTCAAGAAAGAAAAGAGAGAAACTCTTTGCCTTCACTTGATGACGATGGTGACTTGGAAGTTTCTTTGAAAGCCGCAAGTCACGTTGTCGATGAGGACGGAGACATTGATCTTTCAGCACTGAGAGGGACTCATAAAAGCAATACCTCACAACCACGGTCTGACTTACAAAGTACAGCGCAGACTGTAGGTACTCAGTCATCAGCAAAAGAGCTGAAAGTTGGTTTGCAGAGTGCAGAAGAAGTACGATATCAGACGAAGAGAGAGTTGGACGAACAAAGAAAGAGAATGGTAGCAGCAGCTTCGGAGGAGACTGGGAAGGATGCCAGCACAGTCTATCGAGATAAGAGAGGTTTGTTGCTTTTGGTTCGAAATGTGAATAGAAAGATATGACCTGATACATTAGGAAAGAGATTGGAAAGTTATGAGCAATTTGTACAGTCCCGGAAAAAGAAAGATTTCACTGTGAATAAGCCTGAATATACTTGGGGTGCAGGTATTGTGCAGAAACAACAGAAAGATGCAGAGATAGGGCGACTTGAGAAGGAAAGAAGTCGCCCTTTTGCTATATATAAAGACGACGAGGAGTTAAATGAAATACAGAAGAGTCAAGTTCGTTGGGGAGATCCTATGCTATCAATATTGAGTGTAAAGAAGAAAAGTCAATCTGAGCAGCCTTCATTGGGAGGTAATCATACGGCAAATACTCAACAAGAAAAGAAAATGACTTTTAATAGAAGTATTCGTAAAGATCGTTATCAAGGGCCTCCACCACCTCCCAACCGTTTTAATATTGAGCCTGGTGCTCATTGGGATGGTATCGATAGAAGTAATGGGTTTGAAAAGAAAATATTTGAGCAGCAGGCGAATCGTGTAGCGATGGAGGAACTGTCTTATAAAATGAGTGTAGAAGATATGTGAAACAAGCAAGCAGAGTCTCTTGTCAGCAGTCATCCTATTCCAATGAAAATATAGAATGGTAAAAAATGATGTGCTATATGTCAGTGAAGCGTACCATTAAAGCGACGTCGAAGCCGATACTCTCAAAACGAACCATAATAGAGCTTTAGCACTTGTTAAAATTCACTTGAAATGTTGTGAGTTTGGGGGAATAATGAGCAGCAGAATAGCCGAAAGTTTTCCATTTTCTGTTACATATTAAATTATAAAAAGTTATGTTATACAATACATATATGAAAGACTGAGACGGCATGGTTTGTCTTTATAGCAATTGTATCTATGGAAGTTTTTTGTATTCTTGCTAGCGTAATTGCTTTGGGGTTGTTGCACTTGCAAAAATTAGACAGTAAAACGGATATTTTTGTCACAACAACTTACCACTCTTCTATGCAATCTGCTAGACAGTCTTGTCTGGAACGGGCTAAACCTGAGCGTGGCTTTGTGCAGTCATAAAGGCAGGCACTTAGGCAAGTTCGATAACTCTTTTCTTTGTTCATTTCGCTCTTGTTTTCGTACTCACCAGCACTTGTGGTTAACTTCAACAGGTCGGGTCTCTTGAAAGAATAAAAGTGTCTTAGCAAAACGAAATAGTACAACAAAAATCCTACCTTGTTATCCATAGCTTTTACCAGTCTGAACAAGAAAACGGAAGAACATAGGAAAGAAACGAGATTCCTTCGTGAAATATTGCAACCTCCATTTGAACTTGCACTCAGAAGAAACCTAGAATGTTTTCGAAGAAAGGGTCGATTTAGATCACTGCAAATTTTTCTTTTCTGCAGTTTTGTAATCAAAGTCTTGTTTTTTGTCAAGTTGCAGTTTGTACAAAGTTGGATAGAATCAAAGCACAATCTTGAAAAGCTGCCCGTTCTCATGCTGACAAATTCAACCAAATGTTCTGAGGTTGGTCTGGTCAATGCTCATGTTCCACCAAATGTCTCTTACTGCTATTCCTTTCTATGAACACTCTATCAAGTGAAGAAGAATTCAAAGAACAAAAGATAAGTGAGCTACTGTTCAATAAAAACCCAACAAACCTAAAAATTCAAAGAGTCACATCGTTCAAATAAAGTTATCTCATTTTATTGTTCAAATGATATTCCTTTTAAAAGATTGGTTTGTATTCATTTTGTTAAACTGTTCATCTCAATAGTTACATTTGAACAGATTCTGTTAATAATGGTTATCCACAAGAAACGCTGAATGTCTCCGAAAATTGTTTGAATCTTCTTACATGGCTAACCATCATGAAGACGAAAAACGTCAGAGAGCAAGGGGTTTGATACGAGACAGAGAAGCTATTGAAGATGAAATAAACAGCATAACGTCTCTTCTTACGGTAAGATAGTCGCTTTTACTTTTGTAAAGTGTATTTCCAAACACTTGTTTGCAGAGACCAGGAGGTCCAGGACTTCATGGCAACCTTATAGACGCAGAAGGTTTTCCTCGTTCAGATATCGACATATTTGTTGTAAGGTCACAGAGACAAAGACTAGCTCAGCTTTATAACGACCATAAGAAAATAACAGATGAGTTGGAACAGCTCTTATTTTCGGTAAGAAGAGGATCCAGGTTCACTCCTAGTATGAGAGTTAAAGATTCTCTTGGAAAGATATTGGGTAGAGATAGAGCACCAGCTACTTCTTTTTCAAATAACAATAATGCCCATAGAAGAAGTCAGGGAGATGAATCAAACACATTTACAATACCTTTGGCATCACTTGGAAGACCTTTTGCAGTCGTAGATAGTGTGGTTGCTTCGTCTCCAGCAGATGTTGCAGGTTTCAAGAATGGAGATAGCATTCTTGCGTTCGGAAATTTAAGTACGGAGACGAGTGGAAGGTAGGAAAAATTGAATTCTTCGTGTTATGCACACGAGTGACAAGTTGTTGTACTGTTTCAAGTGAGTTAGATGCTTTCCGGTCTCTTGCTGGAACAGTTCGTGATTATGCATACGTTTCTATTCCAGTTGCAGCACAACGAGTGGATATGGAAGGACTGCGCAATGTTGTTTATCTGAATATTACTCCGATGCCTTGGGACGGACCAGGATTGTTAGGTTGTAGGATCCTTCAATTTTCCAGTAACCGGAATGAACCTCATTGAACAGCTGCAGTTGTTGGTATTGTGTATCAAAGGCTGTAAGTCTAAGAGACATTGTGGACAGTTCAATCTAAACACAAAACGAGAAAAAAGTGCACATGTCGAACTTCAACGTCTGGACCTGTAAACTGTCTACTTTAATATAGTCCTTGCAAGGTGTTGTTTTGCGGTTTGTAAAGCGTGAGAAAAACCTTGCTCGGTTAGTTCAGGAATCAAATCTCTTGGGTCCGTTGAGTACATAGCAAATTCAACACGCCCAGCAAGATCAAAAGGCTCTGTTTCAAGTATTATGCCTTCATTATCTACCAGTTCGTCTACCATCAGCATCAAGACTTCATAATGTTGAAGCACACTGAGTTCAGTCAGAGGAAGATTTTTGAGGACTTTCTGTAGTGCCTCTATCCAACAGTTTAAGACTTCCGCTAAAATAACTTCATTTTCCGATATTCGCGAACTTACAAAAAACAAAAGATCTTCTGTCGCTCTACATACAACAATATACTGTCCATGTTCAAATACACCAGTATCTAAAAACTATTAGTGACCAAATGTCTCATAGTACGGCAACACATACTTTCGTCGAGGTCTGGAATTGTTTGGGACTTTTTCAACAAATCCAACTCGAACTTGTTCTCTGTTTCCAAGTCTGGGAAGAGTTCTTTGTTCGTGTACCGAGAAAATACCCTTCCCCCTTCCATATTTAGTACAACTAGAGCAGATACCAACGGTTGCAACTGAGTCCGGTACTTGAGAATATTGAGAAGAGAACGAAAGTAATCAAGGATACGCTTTACTTACTGACATCTTAAGAACCAAGTGTCAACACAGTGAATACGCTCGAAAATCCAAACTCAATCTTTGGATGTCCTTTTCGATTTCAAGAGGAGGCATCAGAGATAGAAAGCAAATCATAGGAAACCACAAGAAACATTTTTGATACCCAGTGCACGTCTTACTGTATTTTCTATGTGTTTTTACTCTTCATTCAGGTAATAACTTTGAACTTCATATGTCCTATTGACCTGGAGAGATCCAAGGAAATTAAAGTGTTTACAAGTTGAAGTTCTGATGCATGTGGCAACAAAATTCTTTATAACATCCAAAAAAATGAGTTGCTTTTCTGTGTCATAATAATGCCAAACTAGTGAAGAAAGTGTCTATTCCTTCTCGATACAATGATCATCTACAGCCATTTCGTATTGGAACTGAGCTCGGAGTGATCCTGGTTCGGGATTTGGAGATTGCTTTCTGTTATTCTTGTCAGACGGATACAATGTTTGTTAGTCTTGTCATTACAGACTGCCGGCGAAGTAGAAGGCAGTATTGTTGTTCCATGAGTCGAAACAATTGTTATCTTCTTCGTGTAGACGTAAAATTACGTGGGACTTTTCTCCCAATTCGCAGAGACTTACAGCGAATAAACCTGCGTCCACTTTCGTTCCTCACAGCAAATTTGACAGAATCTGGACTCTTAACCGCTGAAGTAAAATCGGATGAGTATGTTGTGCTTGGTTTAGCCTGTTGCTTTCAGCGCGACACAAACGGAAAGCCACAGGAAGTAATCATTATTGAACCTCTCCCAACGAGTACTTTAGAAACTGTACTTCAAGGGGTTCCTACGAGGTATTGTTGTTGTTTTATTTGAGAAAAATTTCGTTGAGCAACGAATGTATAGCTATAAACGTCTCTTAGCAACCACCTATGGCCAAGCCAAGGAGTTATCTTCCATACCTAAAGATTTTATTGGAGAAGACAGAGTTTCTCTTTGTGAGAACTATGAAGAAAGATTGCAAGCAGCAAGCCGTACCTACAGAGTTCATCCCGAAGCCAAAAAGGTATGTGGTTTAGAATGATTTGAACACCGAAAATAACTGTATTATAGTTCGACGTGGGAACGAAATATTACGAAACGAACTTTTCTACAACTCCAAAACGAATATTAAATGAAAAGTTCGAGCCATCCTTTGAGGATAACGTAAAACAAGATATTAGTATTGACGTATATGGTAGGAATAAGGACGAAAAGGACGTTCAGAAACAGATAGAAGACCTTTATAATACATAATATAACTTGTTGTATGGAATATAAAGTTTGAATAGTTGTTGGCTGTCTTTCTTTGTTGACAGTCTTTCTTTGTTGACAGTCTTTCTTTGTTGACAGTGTCTCTTTGTTGACAGTGTCTGAAGGAAGTGTATAGCTGAGCGCGTCGATTTTCCATTTGGACACGTAGATTTATTTATTTGGAGGGCTTCTCTTTGCAAAGGTTGGATTGTGAGGCATAGACTCCGGGAAGCTTTTGGAAAGAATAATAGTACTAGGTAGTTTGAAGAAAACATGTATAACGGGGAATATGTGTACAAAAACAATAGCAGTCGAGACGCAAACGGTGTGCGTTCTGCTGTGACCCCTCTCGAAGAAACTAAAGGTGTTGGTTTTGGCTCCAAAAATGTTTCGCCACAGGATGCTTCTCCGGCTAACTTTCTTAAACAGCAGTTATTAGAGAGTAAAAATGAAGACAGGAAAAACACGTATGGACAACCTCTTACGAATTCCGAAATGTCGGAACAATTTTGTCGTTGGAGTATCTCAGAAACTGCGAGTAGACAGCAAAATCCTCCTTCAAAACAGAGAAACTCTGAACAAGAACCACTATTGATAGACCTGAGTGATGAGGCTGTAAATGAGAGCAATGAGTCACTGGTTTATGAAGAAACTCCCTGTCCAGTTCCTCCTCCAGAAAAGTCGATAACAGCTGAAGAAGCCTTAACTTTTCCATCCATGCCTACAACTTTTTCGGGCTTGCACTTGAAAAGTGTTGCAGAACTAACTGTGGGGACGTTTTTAAACTTGTTTTTAAAAGTGCTTCTGATTGGGTATTCTGATAGGAAATTATAAACAACGATGAGGCTTTGGTACAGTACCTGCAAACGCTACCAATATATCGGTAAGTATTCTTATTTTTAGGATCGTTTTGTTGGCCTAAATCTTCTTAGTCGTCTGCGGTCTACACAAGAGCAGCTGATGCAAGAAAATCGTTATCTTGAGTGGAAAAACACGCAAGCTCTTGAAAGACGTGATAAAGTAGAAATGGCGAAACTCAAAGAAGCAAAGAAACATCTCAGAAGGTTGAAAGAACAGCTAAATGAAGCACAAAAGGAAAAGTATGTATTTTCAGAATATTTTCTTGGATGCTAGATACTTATATCTATAGATTCGAGTTACTATCTAAAGTTCGACCAGAAAACCTAGCAAAAGCTTTCAATCCTGCTGTAGAAGAAAAATTGAGGAAATCTGAAGCGATTAAAAACTCCTTGTTGAACGGGGAGGCCGTTTTAAATGAATGTTTGCCTCAATATATCGCTGAACGCAAAGCATACCACATTCGCCGAGCAAAGACTAACTTTATTACGGCACTGGCCAATTCAACCTAATATTTGTATGTAGTCGTAGCTTGTGAGTGACTTCAAATTTGTAAAGAAAACATCTTTCCATAAAACCCGACGGATATTAGATCGGAAGAAATGACAACCTTGAAGAAAAATGCTAACTCGTATTTGGCGGCATCCGTAACATTTTGCCATTATCTTTGTTCATGTATAGTCAAGAACATTCCTTGAAACAACACAGTTCTTAGCTTAAGTATATGAATCATACTCGGGCACTTCAAAGATATTTCGTCATATCTATACTAACATTGTGGACCATCTCACCACGTGGAATCTATGTCCAGTGGCAGAATATTAGTGACAGTGTTGCTTTTCAATGGACAACAAGAATTACTGAAAGAGTCTGGATAATTTTTCGAACCAAATTGACTGAGACAGTTGACTTGATTTCAGTCATGTTTGCTACAAAGCGAGATGACTTGTCCCACGAGGTAAGAAATACTGTACTCATTCTGACTCGGACTAGAATCCATGTCTTCAGTTTTTCAGCGCATTCAAATGGTGTCAATCCTCCAAGAGAAATACTAGCACCAGTAGTTCTTCACTGAGACTTCTTATCGTATTCATGATAGATAATGCTGTTTGCATGGATTATCATCGAAACATTCTCCAACTGCAAAGATTCGAGAGACAGTTAAATGAGCAGCTTTCATTGACTAGGCCCAGGGACGCGTTCGGAATAGCTATTTGAAACTAGTACTGATCCAGAAGGAGAACAGAAACAAGTTACAACAAAGCGCCTCAAGTCATTTGTACGGTCTTGGAGATAGAAATCAAACTGTGTTCAACTGTGACAATATTTGGGATCAATTTCCATCAAGTAATTATCTCCCCTTTCTACAAACAGATTATCAACGATTGATCAGTTCGGGTGTCTGTAGTTCACCCTCCGAATTTACTTCTTTTGAATGGTTATTATACATTAATTGCTGGGAAATACATAGGCTTTCCTTAAATGTTGGAGAAATAGCCAACATCGTAGCCGGCCAAAGTGTGTATTCTCCAGGTTGGATCATTAAATTTTTGTGGAAGAAAGAGTTCCTGCCAAAGCCTGGTTGCATTCATGGTTGTTTGTGGCAAGGATTTGATGAAAGTGCGCTTTATCATATTGGTGATGTGAACTTTCAGTGTTATCTCCATTCAGTGGAAGCTATTGGTCCAAAATACCGAAAATATTGGCGAGTGCATCACATGGAGGATTTTTGGAGATTTAATACAGACTTGTCGACATGGAACATACATTCTTCATTTCAACATCGATGGATCTTCACGAGATTTTCTCCAGATCATCCTGATGAGTTTAATGAAAGGAGAGCTTGAACCAATGTCCAAAAAGCAGAACCTTGAAGAAACCGTTTCAAAATTGCCTGCATGTATAAACCAAACTTTCAATTTTTGCTTACGGCAATCTGGTAGTCTTTCTATTTCCGTACTATTGAAGTTGCTCTGAATTTTAGTCAGGCAGAAACTTTAATACTTGTCAGATGGAAAGTACGTGCAATCTCGAAATTTTGAAGACTTATGTGTAAGTTTAAATTTGCCGAAAACATTACATTGGATAATGGAGAACAGTTCAAGGGAACAAATTCGCACACATTGGCGGCATTTTCTATTTCATTAGATATGAATTTGGTGATGTCATCGGGGACTTTGTTTGATGACAACGGTTCCGTTAGAAAGGAACAGTTCCTCCGAGTATATGAAGAAATATTCAAAGAAGAACTTGAAGATATGGAAAAATCTTTCAAGCTTCCTTCTTTCGCAAAAGATCACATCCAATTCTGTTCATGCTATAACATCCCTCACGGTAAACTTCAACGAGGTATCGCTGTTGTGGAAAGCTATTGTGCTTTCACAGACATGTTGCTGGAACAAATTCCTGAAGAAAATTTATTGTTAGCTTGTATATTGGGTTGGTGTGTAGAATGTTTACAGGCCTTTTTTCTCGTAGTGGATGACGTTATGGATGGCAGCAAAACGAGACGTGGACAAACTTGTTATTATCTGCTTCCTAAAGTTGGCATGAATGCCATCAATGACGCTATGATATTACAGGCTTTTATTTACAGAATTCTTCATAGATATTTTCGTCGACTTGATTGCTACACTCGTCTCGTAGATACTTTTCAGCAAGTAACCTTTGTTACGGAGTTGGGACAACTTTTGGATACAGACTCACAGAATTCAACGGAAGATGCACTTTCACTATTTACTCCCGAGAATCTTGAACGGATCTATGAGTACAAAACAGCAAACTATACTTTTTACCTTCCTTTTGCCTTGGGATTGATTCTTTCCGGCAAAGATGAGGCTACGAACATGAAGAAAGTTTACTTTTTGTCCTTGGAGTTGGGTAAGTATTTTCAGGCACAGGATGACTTTTTAGATTGTTTTGGTGACCCGCAAATAACCGGAAAGATTGGAACTGACATAGAAGACAACAAATGCTGTTGGTTGGTTGTGAATGCTTTACCATTGTGTTCATCAGAGCAACTCCAAGTGCTGAAAGACTGTTATGGGAAGCCAGATTCCTCAAGTGTGGAGAAAGTTAAGCAGCTGTATGTTCAATTGGGACTAGTGGACCTGTTTCAGAAGTACGAAAATGAGATATACCACAAAATACAACTGCAAATCTCTTCCCTAGACAATTTATCCAAAACGCCATTTCAGAAAGTATTAGAGAGCCTTTACCGTCGTAAGAAATAGATATCAATGAAACAAAAAGCTACAAAATATAATGGCTACCAAAATTATTTTGTTTGTCGGTTAACTATGGTTCTGTTCAGGCATGTCTATCTTCTGCACAGCTTCTACACGCATTGAAGATATCGTGCAAAGAGGCATGCTTCCCAGGTGCAGGGTCTCTATACTCCAAAAAAGCCGCAAGACTACCTTTTGCCACCACGACTCCGCCATTCTGGAAGGCTTTTCCCTGTATTGGTCCTTGTCGAAGGCCGTCCCGAAAGGCTGAATAGGCACGAATCAACATCGAAGGATTGAGAAGGCTCTTTACAGATTTTCCAAAACCTAATGCTTCATATGTTTTCAATTCTGGGTCTGTATACACGTCTCCAGGAAAATTTACTTCTTCCTGAAATTTCTTTGCCTATAATAACAGTGGATTATTCTTCAGAGAGTATATAGGAAACGCACCACTACCTGTTCCCATGAACCTTGACCAACCAAAGCTATGGACACTCCAAGTTTATCCAACTCGGGTTTGGCTTGAGCCATTTCAGCAGCGAGTTGCTTACAGAACACACAACCAAAATGACGAAGCCAAGCAACTGCACGGCACTGTCCTTCAGGAAATAAAGAAGCTGCATCTATTATCTCTCCTGAGGTAGTGTAAATCTTTAGTTCTGAAAGCTTACCCACTACAGACATGCTTATCCCCCTGGACTAATCCACTCAGCCGAGATTTTGTGGCTGCTCCGAGAAGCCAACATGGATGTAAATTCATGCTTTTTCGCTATGGCTGCCTTTGGTTTTACTTCCGAGTTTACAGTCAGGAAGCATATCAGACGTTTCAATATTCCAGAGAAGAAATACATAGGTAAATTCAAATATGCAATCTTCGAAGTTTCGTCCAAGGAGTCTTCTGTCTCGAAAGAAGCTTCCCTTCCAGATTGGAAAGAGGAAGCTTGCCTACTGCTGAAGTCGGAAAAATCACTCACAGGTCAGAGAATACTTCTTTATGATCTTTTCAAGAGAACTACGGATAGCATCCTTCGTGAAAAGTCAGCAGATACGAGTTTATATAAAACCACTGAAAAGGTATGACTTTTAGCCGAAAAGGATTTTTATCTCTGAGTTTTGTCAATGTAGACTTTGTGTCCCTTCGAAAATTTCGCACAGGAATTCCTGAACATATTTTCACCAATGCCAGTAGGCTTGGAAACTTTTCGCTATGAGGTCTTACAAAGGAAACTCTCGTACGAGATCAGGAAATATGAACCATATAGCATGGTTATGGTTCCAATGTATGGCCCAAAAAAACAGAACAACGCAAGTAAACAGACTGGTTGGTTTTCTGACTCTGTGAGAGTCGGAACAAGTTTTCGAAAACTTGCCAACTATTTATTTGGTGGCAATAGTCAAGGTGTTGCCATGAAAATGACAACTCCTGTGGTTATGGAAGAAGATTTTGCTCATACAAAGTCCACAATGGGTTTTCTGCTTCCTTCAGAATATTCAAATAACGCACCCACTCCTTACGACAGCAAACTAGAAATCAGAGTTTATCATGGTGAAGTAGTTGCTGTTCGTGAATTTTCTGGTATCGCCACAACAACGAGAATATCAGAAGAGCTTTCAAAACTACTACAGGCGCTAGAAAGGGATCAAATTATTGTCAAGAAAGAAAATGGTGCACGGTATGTATACAAATTATTTCGAAGAAAGTGTCTTAATAGTACGCAGGCTGTTCCAATACAATCCTCCATATACTATTCCTTGGATTAGAAGAAATGAAGTCATGGTTTATATTTCAATTTAGTAGTTCTGTATTTCATCAATATAGGTTGACGTAGCAGTGGGTTTTTAGAAATAAGAGTTTCTAAGGAACTATTGTAGTATAGTTTTTTTGGTTGCTTTTGGAAGTTTAGCATAATAATAAGGATAGTCTCTAAGGAGTAAATAAGAGAATAACATTTGAGAGACAATTTTGGAAAGCCCATCGTCGACGCTTTATGTCTAATCAGTCGTTTCTTCCGTTAAAACATTCCTTCATATAAAGGAAAAAAGCATAGAGAGAGAGAGAGAGAGAAGGATAAGTTGAGACCAGAGTCTCCAGATATCCTTCATAATAATACGATCATTGAGGGAGACTATAACAATTAAACAGAGCAAAAAAAAAGTCGAGGGTATGCCCTTTGTCATATTATGGACCACACCAGAACGATGAAATAATGAAAATTACAATTTAAAAACATGACAGCGATGCTTCGTTTTCTTTGTTCAACTCTATCTCCTTTGTTTTTCAGGAATAAAGTGCAGCCTAAACTCTGTACACAGAATGAAGCTTTTCCAGCTTTCAAAATGGAAGTCACTGGTTGGTAGCTACGTTTATAACAAACTGTTGTTGGAACTCCAAGTTGCTTTTTCTACCTTTTACGTTTCATGGCGCTAATTTGGCACAAAATCAAGTCTTTCGGTTCCTTGCCACACGGAATATTAAATATGGTTGGAAATTTGCAAATTTGATTTGAAAAACTTCTCTTTAACCGAGGTGGACACAAGCAGTCTATAATCAGCCGAAATAACTAACAATTTTCGTAAAAAAACAAATTTTATGAAATAATGTCGCATAGAGTCATTGTTCACGTTGACTTGGACTGCTTTTATGCACAAGTAGAATCTGTGAGTGTTTTTGAGTTTAACAAATAAAAAACAGTGAGCTGAACACTTGAATAAGGTGCGTCTTGGATTGGACAGCAAAGTACCGCTATGTGTACAACAATGGGACGGTGTCATTGCAGTAAATTATGCTGCTCGTGAACAAGGAGTGACTCGCCACGACAGAGTGGAGAAAGTAAAAGAAAAATGTCCTTCTTGTGTCTTGGTTCACGTGGAAACGGTAGGTCTTCCAGAAGAAAATGCAATATCCGAGTCTTCGAAGCTGCTTGAGGGCTCTAATAATATTGCAAAGAAACGTTCAGACCAGAAAGTTTCTCTTGACTGCTATCGTGAGGCATCAAGGAAGGTTTTTCAAGTATTATCTTCGTTTGATAGTGTAGTAGAGAAAGCAAGCGTAGACGAGGCCTACCTTGATCTGACTTCAACAATACAACGCTTACTTGACGAAGTAGACGATGCAGCAGACATTGAAGAAGTATTTAGAAAATTAAAATTTTCTACTCAAGAAGCAGAATGCTATTCAGAGACTAACTTCCAACCATTCGGAGGACATTCTCATGCGGATATTCCCTTTCATCTTTTAGTTGGATGCGCCCTCTCTGCAAAAATAAGGACGGCTATCTATCAACAATGCAAATACACATGCTCTGCAGGAATCGCAGAGAACAAGTTGGTATGCAATAATGTAAGAAATGATAAACACTGAAAGTTATCTTCAGCTGGCAAAATTAGGAAGCTCGTTGAACAAGCCGAATCAACAAACCTTAATTGCTCCAAGTAGTGTTCCATCTCTTCTAGAGAGTCTACCACTGAAGAGGATTCGCAACTTAGGGGGGAAGTTGGGTTCTTATATTGAAGAAAATACCAACTTGAAAACTGTAAAGGATGCTCAAAGATTATCATTGGAAGAATGGAATGCTTTACTGGGAAAGCAAACTGCTGAATGGATATACAATATCGTTCGAGGAATTGATGACTCACCAGTGACTCCAAGAGAAAAAACAAAATCGATACTTGCTGCCAAGTCATTCCAGGCAGAGTCATCTTGGGATGGTATAAAAAAGTGGATTAGCATTCTTTCCTACGAGCTTTTAGAAAGGCTTACGAAAGATGAGCTGCTCAATCATAGAAAGGCTTGCAATTTGGTAATACACTGTACTTGTAGTGGATTTCATTCGTTTTCGAAAAGCATTCCTTTTCCTCCCGGAAAGCAGTCTATTGAAACAATTATAAACAAAACTAAGAAGACTCTTGAAACATCACAGAATTTTCGATTTCCGTGTTATCGTATGAGTTTGTCTGTCACTAGATTTCAGGAATTTTTACCAAATGAAATCTCTGTTCTCGAGTTGCTGAAATCCCATAGCTCGAATAGTGAGTGCAATTTGTCAACGAGTAAAGAACAATTTACCAGTGAGACTGATTCTTTTCCGGAAATAACGGATAAAGCAGAAGAGCAAGGTGCTGTGGATGATTCAGACTATGCAGTTGCTTATCAGTTACAGCAAGCTGAGTTGGCGAAAAGTGGGTTGAAACATGTATCTTCATTGCAACCAGAAAGAGCAACAAAGAAGGTGAAAAGTTCTTCTCATATGTACACATTAGATCATTACTTCCGTAATGGAAATGGGCACAGATAACAGTTGGTTTATGTTTGGAAGAACATTTGGAGGAGAATGGAAGGGTTGGTGACGTTATCACTTGTTACATTTAATAACTAGTGGAACCCTCTCAATTCTGGGGCATATAGTCAGTATGAGGACGTCGAAGTTAGTGTTGATTGCGGCCGTCATTCTAGTTATGCAACAGGTAGATCACAAAGCCCTAGGCTTGATAATTGTCACGAGGTTACTTTTCACGGTTTATGTTGGTTTGAGCTTATTGCTCAACTGGTATTTGTGGTCTGTAGTTCAAAGCACTGGGGACCAGTCACCAGCAGGTTCCGCAGCAGAACCCTCACAATCGGAAGGAGGAGGTTTGAATGTTAAGGAACATGACCTGTCGGAATTGTTCCGTTCTCGGGTTTTCACCGTCTTAAATGCTGCAGTTCTGGCCCTATTGCTGTTTAAATGGGAGATGTTCACACCAGTAGTGCTACAATGCTGTTTAGGTATCGTAGGGCTCATTGAAGATCCTCTGGTAAGCAGAGTTTTATGTTTTGTTGATGTTTTGCTTGACCTTTCTTTAGTTCCAGATTTACATCCTGAAGCGCTCAGCAGAAGGGAGACTAAGAAGACCTTTTACAGCGAGTTCTGGGTTCTGGTCTGCTTTTCGGTGATTTACTCAGTATCTTAGTTTTCAAAAGCAGTCTTTTGTCCATGAAAATAAGTCTTATTTCCAATTTGGCTTGTGACCTTTGTTTGAAGGAACATCATTCAGAAATACCTTTGTATTTTATTGGAGACAAAACAATACTAATGACATAAAATACTCAAAGAAAAGAATTTGTTATTATCCTTCACAAGTGTTAACCATTAATGCAAATAGTCTTTGATAAACTGTTGCACAATGTCGTCAGTGCTATGGTCAGGAGTGAATCCAAGCTTTCTTGCTACTTTAGAATCCATGTGAGAGGGCCAAGAACTAAGAATGTCATCCACTTTTGGAGACTTTCGGTAAGATATCCTATTTGCCACTTCTTCTCCAGCAGTTCGTCTCAACGAGTCAACGTAGTCCTTTGGTGAAGCACTCAAACCAGGAACCACTAGTACTCTTGAGGGTCCTAATTCACTAGTATCGATTTCCAAGAGAGATCTTTTTAAGGCTTCGACAGTTTTCCGCGGCGATATAACGACAACTTTTTGATTTTCGTCCACTGGGCACGTCACTTCATTTCCTTGTAGAGGTTCGCGCACCAAGTCACTGACAAAGGTAGACGCTGCACCAGAGGGGATTCCTGGTCTTACTGCCACAATTGGTATTCTTAACGAAACACCATCCAGAAGCTTTTTCCGTGAATAGTTTGCCAGTAATAACTCGACGGCTGCCTTTGCTGTTCCATAAGTGCTCGCAGGTTGCTTGTCGTCAGGGGCACCACCACTTAATTGCGTGTCATGAGGTGACTTATAGAGAACGTTACCAAAGGCGGCAATGGAACTAGAGAAGACAAAACGAGGTTGTTTGCTTTCGTTTGCAGCAGCCATCATGACGTGAATTGCGCCAATCATATTTATTCGCATAGCATTATCTATATCTGCCTCTGATTGGCCAGACATAATAGCAGCAAGATGTATTACTCCATCAATTGCATAAGACTGCAATGCCGCCCTTACTTGTTTTTCATCCGTTATGTCTACTTGCTTCTTTATTATTTTTGGAGTGGCTTCCAGGCTGTCAAGAGGTTCCTTCTTGTCAAGACATAGTACAGTGTGCACTTTTTGTTCGGAAGATAGACTTTTCACGAGCAGTTGTCCGAGGAAACCCCCAGCACCAGTTACAACAATTGTAGACATACAGGTTTATAGAAAAAACTTGTGTAGAAAAGAAATGTTTCTCCAGAGGCATTTTAATTGAGCATCATTGCCGGAGTGATGGTGACGAGCGTTGTTGAGATGATGAAGAAACGAGAAGACGAAGAAGAAGAGGGAGAAATTGTTGAAGAGACAGCAGCTTCAGGTGTGTTGTTTTACAGCTTTCCGAAAGAAAGTGAGTTAATTGACAAACCAGGTGAAACACGGACAAGCTCAAATCTTCCTTCGTGGCTGCAAGGAAAGGCCCCGAAACAAAGTAGTTTGTGTACATCTTTACCTTCTTCGCCACCACCACCACCACCACCACCAGTTCCATCTCCTAGTGGGTCAGGAAAGCCAAAGTCACCTGCTTGGTTGTCCGGGTCTCTTGTGAAAACACGGGAACGCCAGCAAGACTCCTATACTGAACCAAGGAAAAAGAGGAAATACTGGACCAGTCGTTGGTCATCAAACCGTTCGCAGTCAAGTTCTTCACCACCTCCTCCACCACCTACCGAAAATCCTTCTCCACCTTTTGATAGTCCTTCTCCAACGCTGTCTGCAAACTCAAGGAGCAGTGGGAAGCGTTCAACGCATAGAGATCGGAACTCGTTGGCGTCCATGGAAGTATGCGAGTCTGTAAACTACTTTATGTTACCGGACAGAGAGGTTTCTCTCAGCATTCAAGAGGAGCTGGCGGAGAATGATTCTGCAAAGGTCTACGAAAAGGAAAGAGTTAGTCCACAATGTTACCAGAAAGATATGTCTTCAGTGACTTCTCAGTATAATCATGAGTCGGACAAGGAATCTGCTTCTTGGTGTGAGAATCATATACAAACTATAGTTTCTGCAATTAAAAGCAGTGATAATAGTATACCTGAACTTCATTCTTGGCTTGATGAACTTTCAATAGAAAAGCGCTTTTATTTTATAAAGGATTTGCAGTCGAAACAAGAGCAACGCATTCTCTCCATGGAACGCGAATATAAGGCCGCATTGGAACTAAATTTAGCAGAGGAGGAAGTTGAAAGAAAGGAATTTGAGTCTCATGTTCTGAAACTACGTCTAGAAAGATTAGACCGTAATATATCTTTTATTGAAAGTGAATGGAAAAGAACGGCGAGTACAGTTTCATAAGTGTTTTGGAGATGGTCAATGTCACACGTATAAAGGATTTGCAGTTTTGGAATAAGTTACCTTTGTGGATACAATTCATATAACACGGAGAAATGTTGTATAGTATTCTGAATAAAAGAATGATTTGTGAAAGATGAGTGATAAAGACCAAATCATTCAAAAGTCTGTTGGAAACGCCAAGAAGAGTTCACGAGAAGGAAATTGATTGTGTGGTAGTCAATTGTTCGATTGATTGACAGTGTGGAATGGGTGGTCCATTGAGGAACCGAAGTGTTTCATATTCACATATGATTGCGGAAAACTTGCGAACTTGTATAGATATTTTTCGAACACAAGAAGATTCCATTCCTCTAAAGGTGAAAGGCTCGACGTGGTCTCTTATTGAATTTGTAGAGGCTCTTGCTGTTGGACTTATTGTCTGGCTCCTTCGAGTGTGGATTCACCGAGTAATGTTCTCCAACCTTTTTAAGAATTATAGCAAACGAAAACGTCAGAAACTTTCTGAAAATTTATATTATACAGTAGCATATAGTATGTCTTTTTGCTTTGGAATCTCGGTTTTTCTGCTGGAGAATTGGGCTCTTGACTTGGGTGGTCCTCTCCTTACTTCGTTATGGACCCCATATCCTCCCCCTGTGTCTGCTTTCTTTCGTTCCTTTTATATCATAGAATTTGGCTACTATTTGGGAAATTTAGCCTTTTTGTTACTGACAGACACAAGACACTCAGATTTTCTAGAGTTCTTTATCCATCACATTTCAACCCTTTTATTGATATTCATAAGTTACAGTTTCCAGTATGTCCGCATTGGTTTGGTAATTCTTACTCTACACGATGCGAGCGACATTCTATTATATGGAACGAAATGTGTTTATTACTTTGGCGTTCAACCTCTAGACAGTATCATGTTTTGTGTCTTTGCCATCGTTTTTTATATTACACGGTTTGCAATGTCCTTGTTAGCTAGATGTTTTAGTAATATGTGCTCTGCTAGGTTGTTTATTTTTCCAAGAATCATATGGGGTGTTGCTGTAGATGTTGTTCGCCTTGTCCTGAATGAGGTAAATAGGCCCTTGTCTCTTATTTTCATATGGTTCTTACGCTGTACAGCCGAGTTTCAGCGGATTTGCTGCAAACTGGACAGTCCATTTCTCACATTATTTCGTATGTTTAATCGCTTTATGCACATTAGAACTGTTGCATTGTTTTTGGTTCTCACTTATTCTCAAAATGATTGGCCGTGTCATATTTGCGTCATTCGATCGATTGCGAGAAGAGGGAGACATTCGTAGTGATGACGAAGGTGGCGATGAGTAGAAATGTTGGATTTGCTTTCATTTTGAGTTAAAGACGGTCCAAAGTGTTTGACCAACAAGTTCGATTGTATTTGATCTGTAAAGCTGCAAAGTTTTTTTGAGATTTAATAAACCTGAAGAGAGTACAGACAACTTTCTAGTTCGAAACGTTGTTGCTGTATCAAGGCATCCAGTAACTGCTGGAATTCTACCAACCTCTGTTTGGTTCTAGCATTATCTGATTTCCTCTTAACACCAAGATTAGTTACTATAAAGCGTTCGAAGGAGTATTCGCGAATCCTACGAATTTTATATATACCACCTTTTCGTTTGTTGACAGAAGGAGAAAGTTCAAGAGGGGAGCAAATGTCAACAAAGTTGTTTGTTTCTTCAGGACGCTCTTTCTTTATACTGTTGAGCAACTGCTTCCGTTGGTTGATCCAACGTTTCATATATGTCTTTGGTATTTCGTGAAGTAAGGAGTCATTATAAGAGGTATTTTTATCAAGTCGAGTCTCAATGAAAAGATCCTTGCAGGGATTCGGATGATATACGAGATCTTGAACCTTCCTTATTAAAGACTGCCATGCTTGTGACAGCGAGTTCTGACAAGTATCGGGGCTATCGATCGATGAATCCTGTCGTTCTATATTTTGGCATTTCATGCCACTTAACAGTCTCTTTTTCATTGGCAATAGAATTTGATGATGAATAGTTTTCCGAGTTCTTTGTGGAGTAGTTGATGGTTCGATGACCATATTTTCTTCATCTAGAAAGTAGGTTTCTGTAATTACGACATCGTCACTGTTGTTTGGTGTCAAAACAGAGCGAAAAAGATATTCTTCTTTTTCTATTTCTTCTTCTGCATACTTTTCATGGTTACAGGAGCTTTCTGGAGTCATCGGAGAAAAGAGATACTTGGAACTTGTTTCTTCTAGCAAGTTACTGGAACTAATCATATCAGGTTCTTTGACTGTTGTTGCTAGAGCATCAGTTGGAAGCGTTTGAATTTCCTCTTTGTTTTCCAACGATGTTGTAGGCGACATGGTTGTTGTTGAACTGAGCCGATGCCTTTTTTTTGTTTCTTGTGGTGAAGGTGAACAAGGTCGTCTTTTAGCAGAACTTTGAGAGATACTGCCGTTTCGGTTTGGAAAGAAATCGGTTGCTAAGTTGGCATTCACAGAAAAGTTAGATTCTTGCAATTGAGTCTCTTTTGCCTTAGCGCTAGTTTTAGTCTCTTCATTAGCAACGTCCTGATGTCTAGCACTCTCTACATCCTGATGTTTCAAGATTCCTTTGCATAATAGCATGTAGTAATAATTTCTGTAATTATACTTAGTTTCGTATAGACTCTATGATGACATTATTCCTACCTGCATTGATATCCAACTCTACCAGGAATATGGATAGAGAAGAGTCCCCAGTTTCCTTGTCTTTGTGGCGAATGAAGCTGTAAAGCTTTCATAAAGCATTTGTGCTCTTCATCACTCCAAGGACCTGTATGCTGTTCTTCTCCTGGAGCTGTAAAACGATAGAAAAAGGCATTCGGATTGGTATCTTTTTGATCCCAAGCTTTTCGTTTCGCAGGACACCATGATGAATACTCCTTAGGTCGACCCAGAGAGTTTGCAGTTGTTGGATACTCCTTACTCTTACGACATTTTGCACCCGATGCTGACTGATATTTGTCGTACAACTTTGTACATTTATGATTTTTCATTATTTTTCATGAAATGTTTCTCGTAGCACTGTTGTTTTATGTTAAAACTGAACTGAATTTTTCGGGTTTCAAGAGCAAACAAAACTTTTTTATACAAGAAAGTTATGTTGGAAATGAAATAGCAAAGCATTGTAGGCGGGCTTCAACTTGTGGTGGCGGGCTGACCCTATTTTGTTTCTGTCAACAAAGCATGCTCGCCCCTGCTTTCTCTCTCACGTTTTGCTTACGTCCTGTAGCAGGAGTTAGAGAATCTATATGGTTTCACAACAGCTACCGCGTAGCAAGAGACACTCGATGTGCCTCCAAAAAAAGCAGAAGAATAATCTGGAGAAGGTTCGGTTGCTGTTGCAGAAACAAGATTCCGCTTGTTACGGCCACCGTCTCAGAAAATAGTAATTCGAGAGAAAGAATTAGTTTATTTGACTTAACTGTACAGGAAGCTGCTGACGATTATGCGCTGCCTCTTGACTATGTTATAGATGTTTTAATTGGTGTCGGGGTGGAGGAACCAATATCCGCAAGTGATGTGTTGGGAAAAAGAGTGAAAAGTAGGTGGTTTAACTTGCTCGAAATAGAAGACACTTATATTTGTTTGCAGAAAGTAAAGAACAAGAAGTCTTAGAAGCAATTTCGTTTGCTGATGGTATCGAAGTAAGTTTCCCACTGGATATTCCTTGTTTACTCAAAACTTGTTGCCTAGATAGCAGACCTATATTTACAGCCCACGATTGCAGAAATTGCAGAAACAAACCAACTAAGTTGTTCGGAACTATTGTATGCACTAGAAAAAGAAGGTTTTTCTGCACCGTTAGGCTCTCGCAGTAGGGTTCCATCACAGTATAGTTCTCTAGTTCATGAACAAGTAACACGCTTGCTTTTCCGAAAATCTGGCTAATATTTGAAGACGACTTTTCATTTACTTTGCCTGGCTAAGAATACATTAGACCTTCTTTCCCAAATTTTTTCAAGGCTTACAGAGTTATTCTGTACCCTAACAAAGGCAAAGAATTTTTATTATTTGATGTTGAAAGTCTATCTAGTAAAGTCGCGACTTTTTGCTTGCTGAGTACTAATTATGGAATGCGAAAACGACATTGGCTGCAACATTTAGATTGGACCAAGTCTTTGAGGAGGGTTGGGTTGTAATTAAACGCCTTTTTGTTGACAACTTCAGTAGCGACAGACTTAACCGCTTTTGTTCAGCATGGGACTTTCAATTTCCAAATTATTGTCACGTCTGTTTGGTAAGAAGGAGATGCGAATCCTTATGGTAGGCTTGGATGCCGCTGGAAAGACTACCATCCTTTACAAGTTGAAACTTGGCGAAATTGTAACAACGATCCCTACCATCGGTAACGTTTTGTGAAGCAGTTTTAAAACGAATGCCGAACTTAGGGTAATATTTTTCTAGGATTCAACGTAGAGACAGTGGAATATAAGAATATAAGCTTTACGGTTTGGGACGTCGGTGGTCAAGACAAAGTAAGTATATAGTGCTCGTAAAAAATACCTGCCATTTGTACTCATTTGGAAATAACAGATCCGTCCCCTTTGGCGCCACTATTTCCAAAATACTCAAGGCATCATCTTTGTAGTGGACAGTAATGACCGGGAGCGTTTCCCAGAAGCCCGTGAAGAACTGCATAAAATGTTATCCGAGGTACAATCTTAGCAATCTTTTGTTTAGAATATTCAATAGATTGTTTCAATGTAGGAAGAACTTCGAGACGCAGTACTGTTAGTATTTGCCAACAAGCAAGACTTGCCGAACGCTGCTTCCACTGCAGAAATAGTAAACGCCCTTGCGCTTCCTTCTTTAAGGAATCGAACTTGGTTTATTATGTCTTGTTGTGCTACTAATGGAGATGGTCTCTTTGAAGGATTGGATTGGCTATCAGAACAACTTTCTCACCGTTGAAAAGCGTAAAGTGGCTATTTTTAAAACTTTTGGTTATCGACTTTATTTTTTCATTTGTTTTCCAAGTGCTTCCTAAAACACTTTTCTAATATATTCAAGTCCTCGTATCGTTGGAACTGTAAAGTAAAGTCTCGTTACCAGTCTTACATAAACACCAACCTTCCATTCATATGGATACCTAAAACAATTCAAGCCATAATTTTCAGACTCTCCAAGTTTATGGTTCTCCCTGTAATAAACTTTCCAACAATTCAATCAAATTAGTCAACCCAAAAAGATAGCCATCATTTCTTTTGTCGACATACCATTGAGTATGTGCAAAGTCAATCATTCGACAATCCGCTCGAATAGTGTCTTGTTTATCGTCCTGTTCTCCTTCATAAACAAATAATAATGAAGATGAGTAAAAATTAAAGTTAGGTTCACTCTCCATACGTTGATACAACCACTTTAGACGTGAAATGAAGGGCTCCATTATATCTATTCTTAGGGAAACCCCATTATGAAAAAATTCGTACAGTTCATCTTTCAACTGTGCTGGTTGTAGACAACGGCCGTAATACTTGTCATGAAACAAGAAATTTCGATATGGTAACTTGTAAACTTGCATCCCTGTGAAACGAATTCCCATCGAAGAAGAAGTGGTCGACAATGCTTTCAGAATGTGAGCACGTTTCTTTTCTTCTGAAGCGTCGTCGTCATAATGTCTCGTACCCATTTTGCAATCCAATACACAAGGTTTTTGAAAATTACTCGTGAGGTCTTCCAAAATAATAAATGAATTTGTATTATTATATATTGGCTCCTTTTTCAAAAGACAAGCTCTTGCCCAGGGACTGATATCTACTGCCAAGTTCCCTGTTTGGTCTTTCCAAATCGTCCTTCCCTCTGTAATAGTTTTGTTTCCACGATCATATTCCTCTGTGACCATCGCATTACTTTCACTCTTGCTGTCCACGTAAGACGCCACTTGCGTTTTCACAGCTTTCTCTTCTTCTTTCTTTGAGTTTTCACAGACTCCAAAGAACTTTGGTGTCATCTGTCTTAACCATTCCAACGACTGGGGAAGTCTATCACTATAAACAAAAGTATAAAACTCGATTTCTCTCTTTGAAGCTGGTTTAAGAACGTATCCATTTTTGAACCTTGAAAGTGCTCCGTGCCCTCCGACTTGATGGGGATAAGGCGTTTCTCCCACTGGGATGGAAAGAGAACTCTCAGTACCACTTCCAAACGATATACCGGTTCCTTCAACCAGCGTTTTTTCATTAACTGCCTTGCCTATAATAATAGTATTCATTGTTTCTGGTGAACTTGCACCAGGTCCAGAAGACACTCTTTTCTTGCCACTTTGCCCTTGCGGCGAAACACAGCCAGTCGTGCTCTTTACTTCATCTACACATAAATGGGACGCAGAACAAGACGAAGAGATAGTTGAGTGACTACTTGCCCGCTGTTCTCTAGTTCTTCCCACTGACCCTACACAAGTGGTACTTTCTCTTTCCATCCAGGGAGGTAGTTCCAAAAGACTATTCCTTCTCACAAAGTCGTGTTTAAAAACTCTAACGAGACAACTTTACATAGAAAGCACTTTTTTGAGTTTCAGGTTGCTTAAGATTCTCAAAGCCAAATGACTTTTTCCAAAGTGCACCTCCAGTGAATGGTTTGACTTTAATTTTAGAGAATTCGTTCCAATAAAATTCGCTTTTGCATCTTTTATTCAGAACATTAGAATATCATCTCGTGCGGATATTGTCCTTTCGACAAGGCAAATCGTGATGAAAGATAACTCATCATATGCGGTATTTGTTTCACTATTGGCAGCAATTGAGAATCAACATTGGTTTGTGCTTCTATAAAAGTTTTCGGCAGTTTCAATTTTCCGGTATCTGTCATCTCCTCCGCATTCTTCAATCTTTTCTTATTTTTCTTAAAGTATGTGTCGTCTATGGGAGGTAACGAAATAGACTGTATGTCTATCTTCGACTTGGTTGCTATAACATATCGTTGATTCACTCGACGCAAAGGAACGCCATTTACTCGAAAAGGACCAGTCACCAACAACAAACCACTCTCTAGCTGTTTCAAAAAGATTACTCTTTTCCCACGGAAACGGCCCGATAAAATAATAAGTACAGTGCCTGGTGTAATCGATGCACGTAGCTTGGTTGGTTTCTGAATACGCTTCCTTGAAGATCTTTTTGGCTTATCCTCTGTTGGGTACCACTTGTTACTTTTTTTGGTTGATGCAGCCGATTTCACGGTACTCTGCATTGCAGCCTCCTTGAAAAAAAAAGAACATTCAGTCTAGTCCAATGAAGAATACCATACATACGTTTTCACTGTTTTTAGTTTCCATAATATCTTTTGGTTATATCCCAAAGTTACTGATAGAAAAGAATCGGCGTCGACACCCCACCACAGCCTAACAATTTCCAATGTTGCTGCGTTCCCAAGTGGAAATGCCACTGCTTGTCATTTCCATTGAAGGAAATCAACAGCAAGAATAGGATAGGCGAGAATAGACTGTTAAAGGAAACGTCCTGAAAAGAATACATTATAAAAAAGATTTGCAATTCGATAAACTATCGACTTTTGGTTTTATTTATAAGAAGGTAATGATTACAGGTTATAAAAAAGGAACTTACCTCTTCTATTCACACTGATTGTTAAGAAAATAAATACTATCAGTCCAGTCAAATTCTTTGATAAATAACACGAGTCAAGCCTAAAAACGCTCCCATTCATTCTTATCAAGGAGGTCAATTGTGACTCTTAAACCCACGCGCTTTGGATAGAGTGAGGAGGGAAAGCTTTTTGGGCAAGGAACGTGTTGGGGAAGGACAAGTGACCATATGTTTTGCAAGGAAACATTGAGAGTTGTATGGAGTGGCCTTCGTCATAGCAAAGGGCCACGGTTCTCTTTTGTAGCATTTCAGAACCAGTTGAAAAGCAGCAACAGGATTTTTGAATCTACATCTTTGTTGAACAAGCATCCCTTTTGCAGCGCTGGCAAGTCCAGCCAATCAGATGAGAATCCTCTTCTCACACAACAAAAGAAATTTCTAGCGTCTCTTATTGAGATGATTCCTGCAGGCATCACAACAGCTTACATTCATAAAGGTCACGATACAACCCACGGTGGTGGAGAAATAGTATTGGAAGTTCCACCAGACAAAACGGTGCCTGTATTGCATTTTCTGAGGGATCATACTTCTTGTTTATATAATTGTTTTACTGACTGTACTGCTGCAGATTTTCCGCAAAAGGCACAGCGTTTTCGCATTGTCTATAACCTTTTGTCTTTGAAGTATAATGCAAGGATTCGTGTACAAACTCATGTAGACGAGGTTACACCCATTGAATCAGCAACTTGTTTATTTAAGGGCGCTAATTGGCCAGAGCGAGAAGTATGGGATCTATTTGGAGTGTTCTTTTATAACCATCCAGATTTGAGGCGTATCTTAACCGATTATGGGTTTGAGGGTCATCCGTTAAGGAAAGATTTTCCCTTAAGTGGCTATGTGGAAGTTCGATATGATGATACCGAGAAGCGGGTTGTAACTGAACCGGTGGAAATTACTCAAGAATATCGAGCTTTTGACTATACCAGTCCATGGGAGGTATTTCCAGAAGGAGGCAGCTTTAAGGATTCAGAAAAGTTACCGGAGCGTCTGTAGTTTTTATGTTAAATACACAGATACTTGTGAATGCTAATAAAACGCAAGCCTGAAAAGTTAATCATTCAGATGGGAAGCATCGTATCGCATGTATTGACTGACATAAGGTCATTGGGGAAGAAGTGGAAAGAAAAAAGAAATGGCGGAATTTGTGGAAACGCGTTCCCTTCCTCAAGAACAACAACCTACAAGTGTTTCTGCTCCTGCAGAAAACACTGGAAACACGGTTATGAACTTTATTAGTGGTAGATTTCCCACAAGTGCGGAAATTAAAGAACGCGTGTTTCAAGTATGGAGCAAGTCACAGCCCTGGAGCGACTTCCTTAACACGTCACAGGTAAGTCTTATACCCACTGAAAACGTTCAGCTGTTGTTAAAAACCATCCTCAAAGATGAACTTGCCTCCTTTTTCTGAATTACGCGAAAGATTGCAACAAAATATAGCGCACTATGGATATAACTATGTAGCCATCCTATTGGTTCTCAGTGGAATTACAGTGTAAGTCACGTTGTCCTTACCTTGGTCGTCGTTACATATTAACTGAGGATTTGATATGGACTAGTCTTGTGAGTCCTTTTGCCATTTTAGGTTTACTTAGTATCTTCGCTACGTATCTTTACCTTTTTGTATTTCATGCAGAGTCGTTTACCATAGGAAGCCTACAACTTGATAATAGAGCAAAGTCTATATTTCTCTTAGTGGTTTCTTTAATTTTACTGGGTTTGACAGGTGCAGGAGCAACCTTTACTTCACTTGTAGCAGTTGTAGGTCTTATCTCTTTGGCTCACGCTACTGTTCGAAAACCTCCAGGAGAAGCAGACTTTGAAACCGCCTATGCAACTACAGTAGTATAAAAGTTTGCAAATATTAATAGTGACATTGTTTTTTCATGATATAAGTGTAATAAATTTGTCAAGTGAATATGCTACTGTTTCTTCCTTCCATTATTTGTACCTAATTGATTAAGTATATTTCCGAGTTGATCGGCAAAATGTTTTTTAGAAAACGTCTCTTTCACTCGTTGTAAACCACGTTCTCCCATTTTCACAGCCAATGCCTCATCATCTATCAACTTGGCAATAGCAATAGCAAAATCCTTCATCATCAACATAGTCACTACCAATCATGTTGTTTATAATGCGAATTTCTTACTTTTGGCGCATCTTCACAAAGAAATCCTGTTTCTCCATGAACAATCGTCTCCCTTGGACCACCAGTATTACAAGCAATCACTGGCTTCTTCATTGCCATGGCTTCCAATGGAACAATTCCAAAGTGTTCGTTCATTGGAGTATAAACAACCATTCTACAGCGGCCAAGCAATGTTTGTCTCTCTTTGTCTGTAGCATTTGTCAAAAAGTGTGTACAATGTGAAAGACCAAGTACTTCAGCAAGATGTTGCCATTCCAATAAACATGTCACGTTTTCTACAAGGCGACTATCATAACCTCCCACAATTACCAAAAATATAGCATTCCATTTTTCCTGTGAAACCAACTGATTATCCCGAATATAAGCCAACGCTTGAATCAACAGTTCTACGTGTTTCTTTCTTTCAAACCTATTAATTGAAAGAATAGTTATTTTGTCATCAGATTGCACACTTTCCTCTGATGGTATAGCAATATAAGGATATAATACCGACAACTGATGTTTCTTTGCTATCGCTGGAAACGTTTCTTGGAATATTGTAGCAGTAAATTGACTATTGACAACGATAGTGTCCGCAAACAGCAAAGTGTGTTCTTCTATCCAATCCATCAAATAGCGATAAAAAGAGTAAAATAAACTTCTATTTTCTCTTATGGCTAGCAATTGATCAGGAAAATGACAATAAAAGAGTGAAGGAATTCCAAACAGTTTCAACAAAATAAGAGGGGACGAAACAGCATCAACCACAACGACATGAGGACTTTCATAAAACAACATCCAACAAGTTAAAATAAGGCAACGTAAATTTGCACAGATTGCTTGAAACTTGCCAAGAATTGTTCTTGGTACAAAAGTAAAAGGTCTTACTATGGGTATTGTCCCATCCTTCGTTTCTTGGAAGCAACGGTTGCGGTCCCAAAATGCGGTATAAATCTTGGTATCATATCCGTTTTGTAAAGTTGCTATTGCAGTATCTACAATTAGTCTTTCTGCACCACCAATACCCATATCAGGATGAATAAAAACAATGCGTTTAGTGTTAGTCATCATCAAAGCAGTGGTGTTCACAGCAACAGCATGGCACACAAAGAATGAAAATGTTTTGAGAATTGTTGGATTGCAGGCAGTGTCCAACCTTATGAGCAGAACAGAGTTATATCCACCTCCTTCTGATGGAATATCCAAAATATGTTTTGGTACCAATGCTTCAACTTCTCTTCTTGCGGCTTCCACTTGGGCTGGTAGTTTATCAGTATATGAAACTGCAAGTGGTACTTTACGAGTAGAATATGGAAAGGCGCAAGAACACCCACCTTTACTAGATTGCTGTTGGGTCAATGAATATGATATAGTTACTGCAAATACAAGTGGACAAGTTTTATTATATAATTTGAACTCGGTATGCTATACAATCTTTTCAAATTTTTGATACTGTTGTGACTAACAATTGTACAGACGTTACCAGCTAGTGGAAGAATTGTTGGCAAACATGACTTGGGAGTTCGCTGTACACAATATGCGTCAGACATTTCTTTAGTTATTACTGGAAGTTGGGACTGTTCGATAAAAGGTTGGGATGTTAGGACACCTTCAGAACAAAGCAGTTTTTCTGTTCCTGTTTCTGGAAAAGTGTTTGCCATGACAACTTATCATTATACAAGTATTGTTGGTACGAGTAAGAAGAAACTTGAATTTTTTGACTTGAGAAGGATGGAACGCCCTTGGAGTGTTCAGGATTCACCAATTAAGCACCAAATTCGAAGTATTGCATGTTCTTTGGATGGTAAGCGCTTTGCAGTAGGATCTACGGAAGGACGTGTAGCTATTAATCCATTGCCTATATCTGAGAATCATAACTTGGAGTCAACAATATCTGAGAAGAAGAATGAAGACTCAGGTTTTTCATTCAAATGCCATCGACAAAGTGCTGCTGGTCCAGATGGTGCTGATCTTGTGTTTCCAGTCAATGCTATCGAATTTCATCCTATTTATGGCACTTTTGCAACTGGTGGTGCAGATGGTATTGTTAATATTTGGGATGCTGTCTCGAAGAAACGAATTACTCAATTGGATCGTTATCCATCTAGTATATCTTCATTGAGTTTTCATAGCGATGGAACTTGCTTAGCTATCGCATCTTCCTATACATTTGAGGAAGGTGAACGTGATCACCCTTCAGATGCATTATACTTGTATCAAATTCGTGACTATGAGGTAATGCCACGAGGTGCTTGAGCGCAGTTATATCTGTTTTTGGTGTCTTGCTTGTTCTTATGGTTGTTTCTGTATTCTAAATGGTGCTTGGCCATATTTATAGAGAGACTTGACTTGTATAGCAAGTCCTGATAGTGATATTATGCTATACAATTGAAACTATCTCGAGAGAGAAAGAGGCAAGAGAGTAATATTAACTTTTAAGAACAAAATACACACAGATAGATAAATGGACAAACAACAGTCTTTTGAGTTTCTTTTCTCATTTGTTAGCACACGTCATGTTTTACATTGCTTCTTTTGTGGCCATTTTCTTTCATTCATTCCTGTTGTTTGGATCTCTTGCAACCTCCCCCCAGGGGATAACAAACGTTTCACTGTTTCCTTTTCTGACAGTCGTTCTTTGTGGTAATTATTTTCTATTCAGTTGGCTCTATTGATATTGAAAATGGTTGCCTGCCTATCGTTTCGTTCCACTACCTTTATAACACTTCCATCTCATATACCTAGTTACAACAAGTTGTGCAATAACAGTATACGACATAAACAAATAGCAACCTGTTCTAGTCATAACGGAGCACTATATGTAGTGGCTCAAACAAAATCAGTTTCTGTCCCTTTTCTGGAAAGGCCAAAAAACCTGGATGGTAAAGCTCCAGGAGACGTTGGGTTGGTGAAAGCTTTTATCACTACAGTTGTGTTTATAATCTATTGGTAGATTTGACCCACTCTACATTTCCGACTTGGTGGATATTCAGTGGTTGCGTGAATCAGAAATAAAACATGGTCGCATATGCATGCTTGCTGCTTTGGGATTCATTGTTCAAGAATTTATTCATTTACCGGGACAAGTATTTTCTAACAAGGTTGCAGTCGATGCGTTTTTCCAAGTACCAAAAGGTGCTCTTTGGCAAATATTCCTTTTCATTGGATTATTGGAATTCATTACAAACAAGGGTAAAATGACACCCTTGGATATGTTTTCTGATCCGAATAGAAAACCAGGTGACTTTGGTAAGAAAATGTTGATTAAAATAAGCAACAAGATTAAAGGAAAGCACAAGGCTTTGATCCATTGGGATTAGGAAAGAATCCCGAAGCTCGAAAACGCTATCAATTGGCAGAAATTAAGAATGGGCGTTTGGCCATGTTGGCAGTTGGAGGCTTTGTGCATCACATGTTGTTAACGCATCAAGGAGTGATTGAACAATTAACGCATTTTCGATCATTACCTCTCTCTTAACAACCGACTGCAACTTTTGTTTGGTTTCTTTGCCGACATAAAACTTGTTTCTCTTTATCTTTGTTTCTTTTGGAACCTAAAACAAACAGCATGGGTTTTATGCGGTATCTTTCTAGCCATTCTCGTAATTTATCGCTCTTTTTTGTGTTTCCATTCAATGGATTTTCCAACATTATTTGCTGTCTTCATGATTTTCTTTCGAACGTATTGCATCCTCTGTATCTTCTAGACTTCCTGAGCAAAAAAATAGTTAAACTCGGTCAATCAGCTAATTCTAGACAACCAACCTTCATCACTACTGCTTTCTTTCTCCGAACCAAAATCAAGATCGGCCATATCTTTCGAGTCCCACGCAGAACCTTGAACAAGTGCAATGAGCAAAAAAATACAAGAAATTTTTTTAAACCCTACCAAAGTCGAATTCATCTTCGGAGTCTTCATCTTTCCAGTGTTCCCAGTCCACTTTACAGTGAACATTCTTCCCTGGTTGCTTCAACAAACGCTCCCAATATGCACCCGTTTCCTTTTTCATAATCACAAATTGAACATTTCTAGCAGTGATATGGTATTTGGATTCCTTTTTTCCAACCCTATCAGTGATCTCTCTACCTTTCCATAATTAGCTTCCTTACCTCTGCTTTTATGGGGTGCAACAGTTCCAAATGAAGTTCATAGTCTGCTTGTTCGTGTAGTTCTCCCCCTCTAGCTTTAAAGTCCAGGTAGCCATCACCCTTCAACTGGATGGCAGCTGTGTTCTTGTCAACGTTGGGGACATCAATAGTAAGAAACAGTTTGTCCTTTCGCTGTGCCCAGTAAAAATCAGGAATATGACTATTCATTCAATATTAACTTGAGCAACTGACTTTATGGTGAGGTCCACTAACTTACCTCATCAGTTGTTTATTTGCGTACCCGTCCAACCCAAACAGCGTCCACCGAAACTACAATTTAGGCGCCAAAACAGAAGAATCTAGTAGCTTTTGGAAGGAAAAATGCAAATCCCCAACACATTTGCTCGTGTCCCATCTTATGGGAGTCCTCTATCCTCAGCTAATAAATATCAAGTTGTGTAGGAAACTAACAGGTTTTATTGTGTCCATCTGCCTAAACAACAACAAATATCTACAGACTTTTAGAAATCCACGTCTGTTCGGAATACTTGGTCTTCTTTTTTGGCCATGACCCCTGCCATTTGGTATTCCCCTACTCTTCTTTCAAAAAAATTGGTCTTCCCTTCCAAGGATATCAACTCCATCCAGTCAAATGGATTGCAAGCCTTGTAATAGGAAGAATAGCCTAGAGCCTTTAATAGTCGGTCAGCACAATATTCAATATATTGTGACATTAATGAAGCATTCATTCCAATCAATGCCACTGGTAAAGCATCTATAATAAACTCTTTTTCATGGGTCACGGCATCCTTAATAATTTCCAAAGCTCGTTCCTCCGATAATTTGTACTGCAAAAGACTATACAAAAGACAAGCAAATTCACAATGTAAACCTTCATCACGAGAAATAAGTTCATTAGAAAAGGTAAGACCTGGCATTAATCCTCTTTTCTTTAACCAAAAAATGGAACAAAAAGAACCTGAAAAGAAAATCCCTTCAACCGCTGTAAATGCTACAAGCCTTTCTGCAAAACTGACAGAGGAACGAATCCATTTGAGAGACCAATCTGCCTTTTTCTTAACACAAGGTAAGTTTTCAATGGCTAAAAATAATCGTTGCTTTTCTTTCATGTCTCGTACATAGGTATCTATTAATAATGCATACATTTCGGAATGTACGTTTTCCATCGCTATTTGAAAACCATAAAAGCAACGAGCTTCTGGTATTTGTACTTCAGTGCTGAATCTCGCTGCCAAATTCTCATTCACAATACCATCTGAAGCTGCAAAAAACGCCAAAACATGCGAAATGAAGTGCTGTTCAGAGCTATTTAAGGAATTCCAGTCTCTTAGGTCCTGAGAAAGATCGACTTCTTCAACTGTCCAAAAACTTGCCTCTGCACGTTTGTACATTTCCCACAGTTGTTGATAACGAATAGGAAATAATACAAAACGATGAGGATCTTCCACCAACATGGGTTCTCTTATTGCTTCATTGTCAGGCGCTGTCATGCAGTGTTTCATAGATTGCCACTTTTCTTGGTCTTTTGAATGGTCCACAGTATGATTGTTCTTCTGCTGTGTTGTATTCAAGCCATCAAGCTGGTTCATCCTATTTCCATAGTGTTCATTTGGAAACTTTGGTGTTTCTTCCATGCCTGTAACCATCTCATGGACAGTTTCTGATTCTTTCCCGTTGCAAGCAATTATTTCAATAGTTACTCCAAGTCTCTGAACAGACAGCCGTCTGTTTTTGTTGTACTTCTTGTTGCAGCCTGGCTGTCTGCTCTTCATCTGTCGCTGCGTAGAACTTGTCAATTCATTCTGGTCATCCCAAAATTGAGATGGTTCTCCACTACTTTTATTATTCATGTTTTTGTACTGTTCTGTTGTATGTCTATCTAAAATAGTTGTTTTCCAGACTCCAAGTGCCATATGTTTCCAGTTGGTGTTTCCAACCCAGTCGTGGTCATACTGCTTTTACCCAATCAAACACCATTCGGCATCGCTTGTCAACTTGTAGAGATATCAATATCAGGAACAACAATGTTGCTCCTTGTTGTTTATTTTCATTTACAAAACCAAATTATTCCAACATACATCATCATACACTACATTTGATTATTCTAGCAAGATGCAACATGTCAACTTGTCGAGTCAACCTATAACAGAGACCATCAAACAAGAATAAGAAAAGAACAAACAAAACCACAAGAAAACATCGGCTTCAGTTGTTATATGTGTGAAATCATTGGCATCGTTTTCTCATTAGGGGTAAGAAGAAAAACAGTATTATGATCATCATCACCAGCCTCCTTTTCCATTGATTATTCCACTTACCTCAGAAACATCACTTTTTAGTGAAGCATTTAATGGTGGTATAGATATTTTAGGTGTCTTTTCCGATACATATGGCTTGAGTTCAAAACCACTCAAATCAGGAACGACTATATCTGGTACTTTACTCCACTGAATGAGAAAACCTGAACGTCTAGTACGAATACCAAATCTTTTGGTTTTAGATTCTTGAAAAAACTTCCCTTTTGGATGTTTTTCATCTACATCTGGGAACTTTCTTCGTATTTTTCGACCTCCTAAACCACGAACCACACCAGTAACCAGTTGAAAGGGACCTCGTTGCATCAACACAAATAATTTCAATTGCTTTGGACTTGCATGTCTCTATTGAAGAAACCTCACATGGATGGAAAATACCAAAGATAATAAAGCTACCAGTTATGAACAAGCACTTGGAGAATTGAATAATCAGAATGCAGATTTCGATATTGTGTTGGACGATAACTTTGGAGACTTGTTGACTGATGCGTTAAGTGGGTTGGAAGAATGGTCTAGTTTTTTTGAAGATGGAAAGGCCGTGGGCAAAGAAGGTCTCAACAGAGAAATTGGAGAGGAAGAATGGATGAATGAGGGCAACCTTGGTATGACTAAAGAGTCACTAGAAACCAACAAGTCATTATCTTTCAAAGAGATGAATGTTGAGGAAATGGCTAGCAACTTTTATCAAGCAATTGATTATGCTTGGTCGCATTCCTTGCCTCCTTGGAAGTTTTGTCTGGTAGTTTATCAATCACGGAATAACAATTATCGTTACAATAATGGAAGGAATGACTCAATACGTTCGGATATTCTTATGTCTCAAGAACAGTATACATTGACTTGTTGTTTATTACAACGCATATCACATATTTCCAAGGGAGGCTCTCCATTATTGTTTCGGTTTCTCCGAGAAGCTATGAATGTTGGATATATCAATTTGACAAATGCTTTAAAAGTGATGGTATGTCTTGTTGAATATCGCAAACTAGGACAGTCTTCCTTGGTGAAAAGTGAATTAGATTGGCTATTTTCAGAAGATGCCTTTGCGAGTATTATGAACTCGATGATGCAAGTCACTTTGGTTGGAGACTATAGTTGTCAATTGGAATGGATATCTTTCATCACTGACTTGTTACAGAATTATCGATCAGATGCTTCCTTATCTAAAGAAGAAACGTATCGTCAACGGAAACTTATTCTCTATACTACTGAACTTTTATTGAACTTTATTCTTTATCCCAATCAACTATTAGGAGAAGATATATTCAATTTGGATGAAAGACCCTATCTTTTGAATCAATGCAATCACATACGTTGTCGAGTGGCCTCAACAATGAATGACGCTCGAGTGGTTGCATTGATAAGAACATGTGGTCGTCGAGATGTTAGTTATTGTCAAGTCATTAAGAGACTATTAGAAAAGATAATGACGTAAGGAAAAATAATTTAAAACCTTTCATTATTAGATGATTGAAACTTTTCTCTAGTGATGCCAAACCGCTCTTTCTTTTAAGTAAGTTGTATGATGGTTTGGATAATTATCTTTCTTCCGAATGGGATAAGAATACGCCACAAGAAAGCTTAGAATCTGAATCTTTTATGAAAGAAATATGTATTATGTTACAAAGTCATGGTTATGAGGAAGTTGCTAGTGCCATGGTGAAGTTTTGGTTTAGAGAGGATGCTCATGCTCAAGAAAATATTTCCATTTATTATCTATCTCAAGTTGCAAAGGCAGCAGTGATAGGAAAACGTCGCAATCAGATAACTACTGCTATTGCTTCTTCACAACTTTTAAAGTCACATTCTAATTTCTTTTT
Organism: Galdieria phlegrea; assembly: GCA_006232345.1. Lineage (NCBI taxonomy): Eukaryota > Rhodophyta > Bangiophyceae > Galdieriales > Galdieriaceae > Galdieria > Galdieria phlegrea. Next base: position 264,524 of record SDGA01000104.1, read on the forward strand.
GAATTGTATTACTCGTTGGGTATTCTGTAAACAGAAGAATAACCACAAGATAAGAGCACTTTGGGAAAGTTTCTCTACTCTCCAGTCCTTGGTGGAATCAACAATGGGCAAAGTAAGTCTCATTATTTGTTGTTAGTGTGAAAGATGAATTGAATGACTTCAAGCTCTATGTTTATGTCTATGATGATTATTCTGCTATGATATTGGCATTTATATTGATATTTTTATTCATGGTATGGATGCCCAGTGCTAAAGAAGAAGAAAGACAATGGCTCTCACAACAACTTTATCAATTGATTACTACTGGCTGTTGTTTTCGTACTGGAAAAGGATTGGAATGGAAACAAACGGTCTTTGTGATGTGGATATTATATTTTGGTATTTATTCCAAGTTGTTAAGTAGAAATGGTTCCTTATATGATATAACAACTGCCATACAAAATGCACTTTCTATTCGACAATGGCAATGGACTGAATGGAATATTTTTCATGTTTTATATTATGTTGTGATTGATATGTTTGATGATCCTAAAGAAGAACCCAATGGTTTGATTTGGTTTACTGAAAGTTGGTTGAGAAGTAAAATGGATGCCAATGTCTAAGTCAACTATCTTTAATAAAACTGGTTGGTTACTTGCTGTTGATATTATTTCTTCAACCCATAGACCCATTAGAAGACTTCATACTTTTAATATTTGTTGGAGAAAGCCAAGTGGAAGAAACCCTGGGGTGTTTGTTTTACCAAAGAGTAGTTGTTATGGTTGGGTCACTTGCCAGGATGAGTCCTTACCTCGAGATAAACTAAAGAATAGAAAGAAATTGTCGCCAACTGCAGCTTCTAGGAAACAAAATAACAATGACAGTTTATCGACAACTCCCAATAATAGTTCCCAGACTACCCATGACAACAACGACAAGAAGACAGACAGTTCAGAACGATGGAAAGATGCGGTTTCTTCTGTTCAATCATTGATAGAAAGAAAGAGACAAGGACAGTCAACCATTCGTAAGCATCAATCTGTGCCATCAAGTAATGTTTATATTCATTCATCATATTGCCTGACTGAATATGTTTTATGACTGAATATTAGAACCTGTGACGGTGTATCAAGTTGCACCAAGTGATTTGACCTTTTTATGGGAAGAATGTCATCGTTGCTTTTATTTAAAAGTCCATCGAAAATTATTTCGTCCTCGTTTACCATTTCCTAGTGTGTTCAGTGCAATGGATCAACAAATGAAAAACTTCTTTTCTGGTAAAAGAACTGAGCAGTTTTGGAAAGATTTTCCTGATGCTCAAGGTGGTGGTATATTTGCCACTTTAAATTCCTCTTGTGCATTATGGATAGAAAGTAAACCATTGGAAATTGTCAATGAGAAACCTGTTTATATCATTTTGAGAGGCAAAGTAAGTAGGCATTGTCAAGAGTGAACAATATGATATATTTATTTTGTGATAGATTGATAGTTATTTACAATTGGATGATGGCTCCATTGGCTTAATTGATTTCAAAACCAGTCAAGTGGGCCAACGATTATCCAATCTTTATTCTCGTCAATTGCATGCTTATGCTTGGAGTTTGGAATATCCTGCCAAAGAGAAGAGTGACAATGTTTATTCAATATCAGGAAAAGTAAGGACAATGGGATTGATTGGTTTTCAACCTCGTCGTTTTGATGCTCAAATAATCAATCCATCATCATCGGTTTCAGAAATGTTTGCTGCAGCACTTGAAGGAAGTATTCAATACTTTCCTATTCAACGGAATGATGCAGCATTTATAGATTTGTTAACACAAGTTGCTCAAGTGTTGCAACAACCACAAGCACCTTGTCTTTCAAAAGATACTCAATGCCCTTATTGTCAATATATTTTACAACAATAATATGACTAAGCTTGCAATTGGAATAATAAAGGAACCTTTTGAATATGTCCATCACTCCATGCAATAACTATAACAGAATAAAAGGTCATGTTGAGATAAATATTAATAATTGACATACCTAACAAGGCACCATAATCACAATGGGGTTGAAATGTCATGGATAATACATGTTGATGATGTCTTTCTTTTCCCTTTCCTCCAACAATCCATCCTATCAACGACATATGAAATACTATTTGACATTGAGTAGCATAAAGTGCAATGTATTCTCTTGCTTCATGATTGGAAGTCAATGCTATTGCTAATCGTTGACCTGTTGGATCCCATTCCACACAATGTATCTTTTGTTGAGAAGCATCATTGGCTGATGGAAAAGGAAATGGAATTGTTTCTGACCAAACCACTTGTTTTTCTTTGTATCTAAGACATATAAAGTACGTTGAGAAGCAACAATGAATAAAGAACACATGTTGTTATTCCATGGTCCCAAAATACCATTGTCTTTCCATTGCCATCTTTCTGGTGTCCATGTCAATGGATCATAAAGAGTAAAATACAACGATGAATAATAACCAACCATAAAGTATGAAAAATCAGGACAAAAAGATAATATGCTGACTGGTTTTCTTTCTCTACATAATACAATACACTCTGATATTCCTACATCCCATAATACAACATACCCATCATTTCTACTAAAGGAAGCTAATAGGGTGCCATCAGGACTCCAACTCAATGACTCTATATGAGTATGGTTCTTCCATTGTAACCAATTCAACTCATGTCTTCTCCACCAAGCAATACCTGCCATACATCCAACCGCTAACTGCCAACGACTATGAGGACGAAATGCCATACTTCTAATGTTGCGTTGTAAATGGGATCGAAGTGTATAGGTAGGTTCCTGTTGCAAAGAAAATAGAGTAATGGTATCTATTGCACTAACACAAGCCAAATACTTTCCATCAACCATAAACTGTAACAAGCCAATACGAGAAGCTTTTTCTAGTTGCCAAGCAAAAGTACGACGCCATCTAGAAGAATATGTCACTGAAGACCAAGACATATCTTGCAATGGATTATTATTTTCATTCATTTCCCAATTCTCTAAGGAGGTTGGAGGATAAGCATTGTCTATACTGTGTTTGGCATCTTGTGCTGCTCGTTCTAAACAAGGGTCCGCTATGGTTGCACTCAATTGATCTTGTAACCATTCTTCTACTCGCTGCATTAAAGAGTCCATAGGAAAAGAATATAAAAGTGCTTGATATTCCATCCACGTGATATGATTATCGGGTGGTAGAGTGCCATATGTATTGTTTAGATTTTCAGTGGTCATGAGAAAAGCCAATCAAAGCATAAGCCATACGATCAACGCATTGGGTCAAGTCATGCAGTCAACCACCACACTGACAACCATTCCAAAGCCTTGGCTAACCAACAAGTTGCTAATAGCAGCTATACATAAACCAGAATTGTTAGAAGAATGTGCACAAACTATTATGTTCAATGATGTATTGTTAGGTTCAGTAACAGGACAATTATCTGAAACTTTAGCCACCAATGACTTGGAAAGGGAAGCCGTGTTTGTAGAACAGACGAGTGAAGGAGTAGCCAAAATATTACATCAACTTATCAACTTGGGAATTCCTTATCAAAGACCTGATGATTATTTTGCAGAGATGGTAAAAGAAGATAGTCATATGAAGAAAATACAAGAAAAATTGGCGGCGGAGAAGGAACGTTTGGAAAAAATACAAAGAAGAAAGGAAGAAAGAGCAGCAGCCAAACATGCAAAACAACAACAAGTTGAGATAGAAAAGGAAAAGAAAAAACAAACGAAACAATTTCACGAAAAAGTTGCTCAAGTGAAAAAGGAAAGATTGAAGCAACGGGCGAAGAAAACGCATTCACTAGAAAATGCCTTTACAGAAGACGACGATGATGACTTTCCAGTAGAGTCAATATTGGATGTAGAAGAGTTACCATCAAGAGAATATTTTTCTAAAAAAGGAAAATCACAACGAAAGAAAGTGGCTGTGTCAAGAGGAGTCATTAACAAGAGAAAACCCCAATCTCGTTATTTCTCTTCAAAAGTTGCTCATTCCAAAAACTCCAATAAGCCAAAGAATAAGAAGAAGCGTTAGTTATGCTTGTTCCTTGGTTGATGACCTTGCTTTGAAAGTGTCGATGAAGCATTGTACTAGATAGGAACACGAGTCTAAGTTTGGTTAGAAAATGGATAAACTATTCTTACTTTGTTCAAGATATAAGAAACATAAGAATGAGACTTTTGTATCATTAAACTAATTTTTTCTTCATCATCTTCATCAACGTGACTCTTGAATTGCTATTTCCCACAAAAAGGATCCCTTTCTTCGTAAGAAAGTCTAAGAAAGGTGAGGTTCTTTTACCTGTTTGACATAATATCGATAATAAGGTTGTGTTTCAGTTGGTAGTTTTTGTACTTGACGTAATATGACGCGGTAAAGAGATAATACTTTGGCTTGTAAAGGTGTTTTATCAAGCATCCGAGGTCCTCTCATGACATGAGCCATTCATCATACAAAATGATTTCCAATGGCTTTATTCTTTTTTATGAAAATGAGTTGCAACAAAAGGCATCTTCACCAACTGACCAGCAACTTTCTTCCGTCGAATTTCTACTTCAATAGAAGTGCCACTCTTAGCAAAGCCTTTTTCAACATATCCCATTCCAATAGGCTTTCCCAAACAAGGACTATATACGCCACTCGTCACTTGACCAATTACACGATTCTCAGCAAAGATATTTTCATGCCCTCTTGCAGGTGCACCTTGTAAAACAAATCCAACACGACGACGTGTCACTCCTTCTTTCAATTGTTTTAAGATTATCTTATCCCCAAGGAATCCTCCCTTTTCCTATTATATAGATGTGCTTTCATTCAGTAATTCTACTCATTACAACCACAAGAAAACACCCACCCGACGACTCTTTGCTATAGTCCAACTCAAAGATGCTTCTACTGGAGTTGTACGATCATCCAAATCATTCCCATACAAACAAAGACCTGCTTCCAATCGCAAACTGTCTCGAGCACCTAAACCTGATGGTCGGACCAAAGGTGACTCACATAACCTGTTAAACAGATTAACTATTTGATCATTGGGAACAGATATCTCAAATCCATCTTCTCCCGTATAACCACAACGACTAACCAAACAAGAAACGCCATCTACTTCCATCTCACGAGCATTCATAAAGTACAGAGTGGATAAATCTTCTTGCACAAGATTAGATAAAACTTTCACTGCATTAGGTCCTTGTAACGCCAATAAACCTCTATCTTCTTGAAGTTCAACAACTACTTCTTCCCCTCTTTCTTTTGCCAATGCTGCATGTTGTTTCAAATGTGACAAGTCTTTATCCCGACAACAAGCATTAATAACCACATTTCTATGAAAATATCATTCCTATTCTCTTAATAGTTACCAATATTCGTTACTTACAAGTAATTCCCCATGTTCGTGATGATTGTATCATCAATAATACCACCATTTTCGTTGGTGAATAGCGATAAAGTAGCATGATAAGGTGGCAACGAAATCACATCAGCTACAACCAGACTTTCCAGAAAGGAAGTACGATGTCTTCCATAAATACTATTAAGGGATGTGTCTATAATCAGTGAATACTACAATGTACCTGTCAACTTACCGGACTTGGCCCATATGAGAAACATCAAACAACCCGGTAGAGGATCGGACAAACAAGTGATTGTCTTTTATTCCATCACTATACTGAAGGGGCATTTCATAACCACAGAATTCGGTCATTTTGGCGCCATGTTGTAAGTGTGTGGCATATAAAGTTGTCTTTTTGAGACCCACAGAGGCCTCTGTGACGAAGTTTCGCAGTTGACCATGAAACCACTGGGTCTTTCCACAATGGCGCCCATATTGCCACTAATAAATGTTTATCACATCTTTCAACAAGTTTGAATATATCGTACCCATGAACTAAGCTGTAAGTTGTCCGACTTTTTCACTAGCTTTGAAAGCATGCCAACAAGAAACAATACACTCGTTTCTACCAATCAACAAGTTAATTCTTATCTTTTCTGAATGAAAATCAACCAAACAATCCAATCGATCTCCTCTTCATCACTTTTAACACAATTCACTCTGACAGCTTTCCCTTTTTCATTGACTTGGTGACTTCATCATTAAAAAAAAGGTTGCGACTTGGGTTCACCTATTAACAAATCATCAACTGTGGATGGTACAACAGAAGAATGGGAAGTATTGAATTCATTGTTTTCTTCTGGATAATATTCCAAATCTATCAACACATCTGATTGCTCAGTATTGTTCTTTTTCATATTATTATCAGTTATATTTGTTGTCATCATGGACTGTATTAAATCATTTTCATAACCTGGCTGCTCTTCTACTGTTGGCATATCTGAGTCATCAGTCTCATCCTCAGAAGATGAAGAATCCATTATCAACCTATTTGCAAGCCTATCCTGAGAAGTATGCCATTCTTCTTCTTGTGTTGAGGATGTCGTCGGTTGATTCTGTTGATTTATCCATTGTGTATTACTTGTAATGCCTTTCTCTTGAGGTGCATCGAAAGCACCTGACCCACTATGATGTCGATTATGAAACAAACCAGTGACTTTACCAACCCATTTACGAACCTTCTTTTTATTGGTTCGTTTAATAGATGGTGCATAATAAGGATCATGTTGACTTTTTTCATTGGGATAATTATCTAAACATGTCATTCCTTCTCCACTTTCATCGAATCCTATTCGGCTCTCATGACTCATCGGATAATTATTTTCCATTAATAAATTCTGTTGAATATTCAATATGCCACATAGACGTCCAGCAAATACTCCTCCCAATCTTATAGGAACATCAAAGTTTCCTGGAGATGAAAGAGGAAGAACAAAATAACCTGCAGCAATGTCTTCTAACAAAGGAGTATCTATCATCACTTGACCCAATAGATACTGATCAGAAAGGTCTCGTACATCTTCCGTCATGATCATTCTAACTGTCAATACTTCCGACCATGATGGCTGACTGCCTCGTTGAACCACCTTGGTAGATACTCCATCTTCTACCCAATCATTTTCAAAGGTTAAATAAAAACTCAAAGGAATACCTGGGTCAGTGCCTGGAGGAAGACGAAGATTGGAAGCCGTCAAATTGGATATCCAAACATCACAAACATATATTTTGTTGCTTAGACGAGGTAATGGTTTGCCTGGAATATATTCATCTATTAAAGGCTGAATAAGACGTGAACTAGAAGAAGAATGTTCCATAGAAAAGGGAATTCTATCGTGCAATTCCAAATTCTCCAAATATTCCCAACCAGCAAACGAGTTTCTCAGTAATGATGTGCCACTTGATGGAATAGTCATCACACTGGCGCCATCTGCCATCTTTGCCCAAATAGGATCTCCTTCCGAATTCCTTCGAGACCAATGAAGTTCTCCTTTTACAATACCACCTAAATAAAAGTATGGAAACTGATTAGTAACATCATAATCAGGTCGACCTACTCGAAGATGAGTCAATATATCAAACAAATCTCGAGGTCCCTATGACAGAATCAGCCAATTCCTTTCTTTCTTCTTTTCCGTTTTTAGAATCAAAAAACTTACTTGACAGTGAACACCAACAAAACAAAGAGATACACCACAAACTTCCATTGAAATGCCAACACCACCATTACAAGGCTTGTTACTACATCGATAAGCATGTTCATTTACTTCCATAATAATATTGAATGCCTGAGCATTTCCCTTCATGAAAACAGCCATTGCTGGTCCATCCACTCGATGTGCTGCTACTGCACTTATCAATTCATAACCAAAAGATTCTATATCCATTGGCACAGCTGCCAATCCATACTTTCTAGCAAGAGAGCCTGGTTGTGGAACTAATAGGCATAGAATTTCTATATCACAAGTGTCACCATAAGAATGAGCTCCAGACTTTCTTTCTTCTAAATAGTCAAGTCCCCAATCTGCTAAACTCACTGGTGCTTCATGTGGAGTCGATAACATACGAACTCGAACTCTTTGTCCATAACCAGGTATCATCAAGTCAGACCAAGTCACTAATGCCCTTAAGAAACGTTCTCGTGCTGCAGGACCTCCCTTATGAAAATGTAAATCAAGAGAAGAAGCAACAGCCGGAAATGATGGAAAACGAAACTCATCAAACCATAAACGAAGTCTTGCCTTTCCAGAAGTCGAAAGACGTTTACTCCAAGAAAAAAGGGAACCTCTTGGATAAACATAACGAATGCCATCCGTAATAATAAGAATCATTGCTTCTTCACGGAGTTCTATGACAACATACTGTTTGTCTCCACCAGGTGACAATCTCTGAACATTGTTATATCGACTCCATAAAGGAGAAGAAAGACATGATAAGGAGGCACTTGCTATCGCAATACCAAGAAACAAATCCAATGCATCTTGGCGTTCTTCATCAACAAAATTCTTATAATAAATTCTCATGACGGAATTCATACTATCTTTAAATAAACCCTTGGTAGAACGTTTTCCTGAACGTGTATAATCTGTTTTTAGAGCACCTGTTCCCTATCCAAACCACTGATGAGCTTCTCTAGTCCACACTTGAAACAGAAAACTCACCGCATATTGTTTAGACAACACATCTGCATTGCTAGACCATATTTTGTTTATAAGTGATTCACTAGCAGAATCCAATCGTGAAGGACCCAGCCTATTGGTATGTTTCATGGGATAATATGCAGCATAAACTGACTTTGCTTGAGGAACCAATAAATATCTAGCAATAGCACTTTGTGCAACATTCGTGCGATCTAAACAGTCCACACAATTGACTCGGAAAACCCCATCTTGTACACTTCTCAGAGAGGTGCCTTTCTCAAGACAATGAAGAACAAAGAATCTTTGGCCACTTGCAAAAGTTCTCACTTGTTCTAGTAACTGTTTCATGCCTTCTTCCCAATCACTGCCCGAACAATGACGATGAAAGTCAAAAGATATCAATTGAGGTCTAGTAAATTGAATATCTCGTAATTCTGAACATAAACTATCCATATCTAATTCAAAATGTCTTGCATAAGTAGCTGCCAATAAGGCTTCTGAACCAGTTTGATCTACCAGTGAAAGTGCCACCACAGAACCATAAGAACGAATGAGGTTTTGAAAATGTTTTCGAAAACTATTTCGACACCATAAGAGAGATGCATCTAATTCAGGTGGAGGCTTCATTGAGCCTTTGTTTTGTCTCCAAAACAACGGAACTGAGCCACGAATAATGACAAATGAAGAAAATGAACAACGACTTGACTCTTGTGTTGACTTCCAAACAACTTGCTCTGTTTCTACAAAGTTGGCAACATCTCCCCTTCGATCAATTCCTCTCGTAATGAATCGAAACCCTGCTCTTTTCCTACTTCGACGACTAATGAGCGTCATATGAAATGTCTCCACTTGATTCAACTTGAAGTCTTCTAGAGAATGACTTGTTGTTTGCTGACAAAAGAAACTCAGCTGACAAGTTTCAATAAAGCCATAAATTGTTCTTAGACACCATCTAATAACAGACTGCTCTAAATGTTGACACAAATGATAGTTCCACCAAAATGAATGCTTGCTGTTTGTAGAAGTAACTGAATATTGACTTTGTAATCGTTTCGTCAGGTCTATATCAATGCAGAAATATACATGACCAGATTCTAACAGTTTGGTTTGAGAAGCGCCCAATTCTCTGTCTGCCTTTGTGTCTGAACCCACAAACAACTTTGCGAACCGAACCTAGTCAACACAATATGAGCAAAATAGAGACTGTAAGTAAAACTCTGTAGAAGACAACCTTATCAATGGCATAGATAGGAACACTTCCCGGTAGTTCCCCAACTCTCTTCACTTGTAGAGCAAATACTGCAAAGGGACCACTAAAAAGATATAAAACGCCAAGGAAACCAACTGCAGCTTCTTCACCAATAGGTCTAACGGTTGGTTCTTTGGTTGTTTCAGTAGGTATACCATCAAATGAAAGTTCTAGAAATTTTGTGTCTTGAGCGCGCACATTGTCGTTCACAAGTCTTTGAGAGACTTTGTTTGAAGCTTCAATAATCGCATTGGAGTCACTTGGGTCTGTTTTGGGAGAAATATAAGAGGAAATATCTTGAACAACAATACGGTCTGGATAATATAATATACGAATTCCACCAACTGGTGACATTGACACTCTTATTCTACGCTAAACGGCTTGTTGTATAGCCCAACAGATGATCCTTCTTTCCATAGTTGTTTAAATCCCAATGATGATCGATAAAGAAAAAATTTTTACATGTCATTCTTAGAAAATTCAATGCAAATAGGTAAAAGTCTGTTCTTCTATTTTCATCAACAAACAACAGCAATAATATACTTTCAATCATTGAAAACTTCAGCCATACTACTTGAGAATTCAATTGTTTATTTCATACGATTGTATTGTTAGTGGCGTTCATGAGCACCACAACCTCTTATGCCAGTTCCTACCGCAAGAAAAAATCCAAAAGCAATTCCTGCTCCAACAGTACTTCTAAGAACCAAACCTATTCTCTATCCCAAAGCATCATCTAATGATCAAGTCTAAACTACCTTTCTTCACTATCTTACCTGAGGTCCTGTTAAACCCTTGTGTCGAATGGCTTCAAATCCTCCATACAAGATGCCAAAAGAACCTCCTACCATTGATCCTAATAGAGCTCCCATTTGTATCTTTCTCATACAGTCTCTTGTTTCTGGACTCATATTTTCAAAATAACGAATACTCGTACTCGGTTACCACACCGTGTATGCACAGAAACACCCCAAAGGACTTTTGGGAAAAGATTATTATGCATTGTTTATTTTCCATCTAGTTGAGGAGATGGTATGGAATAAGGAGATAAAGAAGGAGCTAGTTGTTTCCAGTATAATGCCAATATATTTGAAACTTGGCAAACAAAAGATGGTCACTCTTTTCTGTAAGCAGTCAATTTATTGTTTCAATACAAGACACATGTACTAGACCTTCTATGCAGCTTGCACACCACTAACAATGACGACTCGAAAGCTCCATTGTACAAACAGTTGCAAGTAATGAAAACAGCAAATAATAAAAACCGGTCTTTTGCAGATCTCTGTTTTAGAACTTGCCCATGCTTTCCAGGAATGAACTGTTCAGCTGTTCGTCACCTTGACGGGTAGCTATTTCGTCATACGAATTGGTCTTTGTACTCGTTTCGTCAGTTCCCAAATGCCTTCCAAAGAAACCATAATGAGACTGCCAAAGTGAATAACCTAAAAGAGGTAAAGAGAAAAAGGCGCCAAACACAGTAACTCTCGTTCCTCCTTTAGTTTTCCAAGTGATTGGACCCCAAAACTGAAAAGCCATTCTTTGGCTATGGACACATTGGCTGCCCCATTTCGATGACATTTCGATCAGGTTCGATTGTCATTGTGGTGTGTTAAGACCAACAAGCACAAAAAATAAATGTTTCTGAAAAAACCAATCTACTATTCAGTCAAAGATAATCGCTTTACAATGGCGTTTTAGTGACTTTATCTATTTTTTGATCATTACATTTTCACAACTGTTATGAAAAAATAAAAATGATTCATCATCTTTCATAAAGACGGTAGCCTATCTAATAAACCTTTCACCGCATCACTTACAGATATTCTTCCCTCTGTAGAGAAAAGTATCACATTCTCCTCCTGCTTTGCAAGATCATAACTAAACAAAGCCATCATACACAAGTTTTTACATAAAGCTGCAGGAGAATCATCTGCCATCCAGCAAACATTTGACAATTCAGCTCCATTTCCCAAATGAAATGTTGCAAGACTATCATAAGGAAGACCTTTCAGTCGTTTTGCATAGCATATATATAATGCACAAAGAGATAACAGCAATTCTTTGTGTTCTTCCAATATCTCATAATCTTGTGGAGATAAATTATGCTTTGGTTTCAATGGTTGATTATTAAGGTTACCATAAATAACCGACAGTATTCTTTCTACTCGGAAATGAATATCTTTGGGCATGCCTATTGGAAATTCTCGTGGACCCATCTTTAAAATAAAATGTCTCCATAGCCAATCGACGAAATCTCCTAAACGACTTAGTGAATAGACTTTTGTGGTTTTGTCAGTCCACTTAGATAGTTCTTCACGCATCACTTTGTTCACGAGGATCCTTGAAAAGTTCATTCGTGGTAACATAAAAGTCCTTACATGTTCAACAATGGTTGGATAATGAGTCAATAAGGATTGATTGTGTTGACTGGAATCCATAAATTGCTCAATCTGATGAAAAGAGGTCGCTGGTTGTGGCAAAAAGACCACTTCACAAAAGGATAATGGCGTCTTTGGAAGCGCAATTTGTGTTAATACAAATACTTTTCGATGTATTTGCTCAAGTCTTCTCTCTGCTTCATTTTCTGTTCTTACTGATGACACCCTTTTCAACGCTCTTGAGTACGCTGTGGTAAAAGACACAGCATTGGCATTGAGTTGTTGTACTTTCAAAAAGGATTGACCAAAACATGTGGCTAACACCCTATGATTATATTTAATCAGCCATGAAATGCTATCCGAAGCCACTTTGAACGAACGACTACACATGAAATAATCTTCCAATTCTTTAATATTTTCTGAAGAATATATCGAACTCAGCAAATGGCGTACATCACATAATATTTCGAAACCCTTTCGATGATTAAGAAGAAGTGAGAAAAAGTTCCAATAAAAGAACCATCCATAGTATTTGTCCACTCCAGGATAGAACAGAGAAACTTTTTGTAGCAGAGAATTGGAGGACATAGGTTCGTCCCATGGCTCTTGACTTGACATCAAAGAAGTAGCAGTGGATGAAGGTTTCTGTATTGAATATAATTCCGTGAGAGCAGATGAGCTGGTTGGAAAGTCAATGGCCAATAGAACAATCATTCTTGCTTTCCTTGACAAGTCTAAAGAAGGATAAACCTCTGCAAACTGGTTGGCTAACGACTGAATCACAATTTGAGTGATTTGCCGAACAGAAAAGAGTTTCATCTTTTGTGGTGTTGGAGGACTTTTCAATATTTCCCATAAGGTATTGTGAGAAGTGTTGCGTATAGTCAATAGAGACTGTCTCTTTTCATCGTTGCTGCCATTAGGTTGTGCTCGACCTGACATGCTTGATCTAAGTTCCGAAGGTGTCCACTCAGTTAAAGAAGCTATACAATCCATATATGTTTTCGCTACATCGATTGGTGAACGACCCTTCTCGGATGTGAGTTCCTTTTCTACGTGACCATGTTCTATACTCATCCCAGAATAGTCCGAAGCAAGTTGTCGCTTCGTCACTACCGACCAAAGCTTTGTTTTTAACCAACTCTTTCGTGTCATATTTAAAGCGACTCTCCACATGTTGATGTTGTTATGAATGGAGTTTGTCAAGCGATGAAGAATGGCTTACCAATAGAACAAAGCCACCCAACTGCTTTACAATGTTTAAAAGCAATGCGTTATGTCTCTTTTATTTTTGAGCTTACATTTAGTTTTTCAGCCAAAAACTCCATATTCATACTAACATCTGTAAACGACGACCATATAATCCTTGTCTAGAAGCATAAATACCAACAACACCTGCAAGACCAAGACCTGCACCATAAATACCAGCAGGCCTCCATCCTGCAGTAGACTTGTAAATGAGACCAGTAGAAAGACCTGCTAAAGCATAATTATAGAATGTCTCATCTCCAATATAATGATAACAAAGTGATTCTATGCTTGAGAACATGAGCGCCAAAATGCCACAAGCGTTCGCAAGTGCTGCTCCTCTTCTCCCACTGGCATTTAGAACTGAATTGATGCGAAGTTTCCAAGTTTTTCCCCTTGAGGCTCGTAGTCCTTCTAATAACCCATAAGAACCTCCAGTAACTGCACCACTGAGATAAGAAACACCTGTCCAATACATGAGTTGTTCTCCCCAAGACTTTTTCCGATATTCCTATTTCACAAACGAAACAAGTAGTTCGTTATCCCTAGCAAACAACACTGAAGAAATGCTTACTGTGTAGTCTTCTTCAAATAGATATTCTGGTGTACTTCCATATCCTGGAGTATAAACACCCAAAGCGGGAGCAATGGTACGAGGATTGATTCTTTCCAAGTGACCAAAGTCCAATGCAGGGGATTCTCCTGACACACTGTCACTCTCTATCGAAGAAACAGAGAAAGGGTCACCTAAAAAGTGCAATTCATATTAAATTTAACTCAACAAAGGTTTCCAAGTTGCTTACTTCCTGTGTCAAATACTGAACTCGTGTCAAATGCATCGTCGTTGCTTTTCTTGGCCATGTCGGTCCTCAAATGCCTTTCTCAATATAAATGCGCAAGGCCCAGTGGCTATAATGTCTTTCTCTCCGAGACAAAACACTGATAAAAGATAAATACATAAACAAGAAATCAAAATGAGTGTTATTGTTTATTTCTACATGCAAACTATGTTCTATGTTTCAATTGCTTTCTCTTGTCTATGATGGAATTGTCTTCAGGGCTATTGCTGGTTGAAAGCCTCTTTTCATTCATCAACAGAGAATTAATGAGTGGCATCGACTCTCGAGTAGTGTCCTTGTTTCATGGCCTTTCTTTAGAACAAGTATATGGAAAAGCAAAAAAGATACAAGAAAAAGCTCTTGCAAAAGACTTTAATTATCGGTAATTAGTGTTTGTTTATTGAAAGAAACCTTGAGTTGACAGTCAACAAGCTGCATCGAAACTTTGAGGTTTTTGGGACTAGGTCTTCGTGAAAACCCTTTCTTTGAAAGGTTACAAAAGGAGAAAGACTTGAGAGAGTGTCATGTTTTGGAAGTTGGTTGTGGTTTTGGAGTGGATGGTAGAGACTTGCTGGCACTTGGAGTAAAGAAGGAAAATTATTGGGGAATTGATGTTTCTGATACCTTTGTTGACCTGGGGTATGAGTTGTTTGAAGATAGAAAGGAGTTGGGAAGCTGTTTTGAAGTGAAAAATGTTATGGATGAGGACTTTATATCTGTTGCAAAAAGCAAACTTCCACAAGTTGATATTGTAGTGGCAACTTTAGTCTTGCACGTTATTCCCAATGATATCAAAGAATTCATACACAAGACTTACCAGCTATTATCACCTTTTAAGGGTGTTTTTATTGGTGAAACCGTAGGTTTGGATTCAGATGAAGAAAAGCCTATATATTTTGAAAGATTGGGTTCTCCTAGATACTGTTACACGAAGCGTTCATTGGAAATTCTTTTGAAAGAAGGAGGGTTTCGACAAGTTGACATTGCAACACTTCCAAAATGGAGTGAAGGAAGAAGAAGTATTCGAGCAGGTTCGGAACAAGATGAAGCAAAGGTTCGAGCGAGTGGTTTTTTAGCATTCATTGCCTATGCCTAAAGTTGACATCATTTTTGGCTCAAGAAGTAAATAGTGACCTTTTGAAGATATTAAATTGTCTATAACAAATGATTATATATTTTCCAAGTTTTCAACAACAGAAAATGGTAACTGATAGAATTAGAATTCTTCACTAATACAGTTGTTTGTTACATCAGAATTATTATTCTGTTTTTCTTTGAATGCGACAGCTTGTGCACTGCCACAAAATGTGCTCAATTTGCGCATTTCTTATCACATTGACGTTGTTTTCTTATTCTTTTCCCAATCTCCATCAGATACAATGGGTCATAATGTAGCCAAAGTGTTGGACAATGTCAAGTGGCCTGAAACATGGCCATATACTGACAAAGACTTTAGTAGAATGGACGAAAATGATGATGAGCTATTCTATTCACAACCAAGGCTGGTTTATCATATTGATGAATTTGCAGTTCGAGCACTAGAAAACTTTTACAGGAAGCACTTTCCACCGAAGGCAGATATTTTGGATGTGTCAGTGTTCTTCTGTTCTTTATCTTGAAGAAAATAATAAACTGGTAATAAAGGTGTTCAAGTTGGGTTTCTCATTTTCCACCAGAATATAAAGCTGGATTTATAGCGGGTATAGGATTGAATGAGTATGAATTGTCAAAGAATCCTCGTTTGGACGTGAGATTACAACTTGCACCCATCGTTTTATATTCACCATTCTATTATTAGGAATATTATGTTGTCAACCTACAAAAATGTCTTCAGTTTCCATTTGAAGATGATCGGTTTGATATTGTTACATTAGTTGTTAGTGTGGATTACTTAACAAAACCAATGGAAGTATTTCGAGAAATCCGTCGAGTTCTACGACCTGGTGGTGTTGCCTACATAAGTTTTAGCAATCGGTAAGTATGGAAATTTATATAGTCATAGAAACAGTGATGATTAAGTGATGTGACATTATCATCAGTTGTTTCCCAACAAAGGCGGTTTCATTGTGGCTTTCTACTGATGACGTTGTAAGTCATTGCTTTAAAACCAGACACAATATTTTAACAGTCATGATTAATGAAAGCAACATGTCTATATTGTTGGTAGTTTCTTTCATTTTGCGTAAGTGTTTCTTTAACTGTCATTATGGAAGGAATGCTTATACATGTTTATGAATGATAGTGGTGGATTTAAACAACCAAAAGCATATGATTCAAGTCCAAATATTGGCATTACCGGTGAGAAATATTATTGACAATGATTCTTGTTTAGTCATTGGGTTATTGATATGTCATCTATTAGATCCTCTTTACGTGGTTACTGCTCAAGTTGACAAAGAATAAAAGCATAAAGAAAGGCTTTTATTGTAAAGACTTGACATTACTGAGCTGTTATTCCTTCGGCTTTTGTTTCTTTCTTTGGTTGCTTAGATTTGGTCTCTTCAGCATCTATTTTTCCTAAATGAGAAAGCATATTACCAAACAGTCGTCGGTCTTTGGCATCTTGTTCTGTTTTCACTTGACGAAGTTCTCGCATTTTCTTTTTCACCGCAACATTATTTGGATCCAATTCCAATGCTCGTTTCAAATCATTTTCTGCTAATAATACCTCTGCCATTCGTAGATATGCTCCAGCTCTTCGATACAGTGCCTATACGTCATGGTGTGATTCAGATATCCAACTAAATGTTCAAATGAGTACACTCACCTTGACATTAATGGAATCCAACTCCAATGCTTTATTACATTGCTTCACAACATCATTCACATTGCCAAATTTCTCTTCACATGCAGCAAGATTCAAATAAGCTTGCAACAGAATTGTTTTTCCTTGCTGCTTTTGTTCTGCATTGAAATCCGACTTGTTGCGTACATCAAATTCCAAGTTATTCACAATTTTCTCGTATTTCCTATCAATCACAAAATATAAGAATTTCCTTTTAGCTATGAAATTTAAAGTAACCTACTTCTTTGCCAGTTTGTAGCGACCAGACTTGAATAAATGATTGCCTTTCTCTTTCATTCTCGTTGCATTCTCCAGTTTCTCTTCTGTGGAAAGATTCCAAGACTCCTTTGCTCTCTCAAAGGAGATTAGCTCAAGTTCAACTTCCAAAGGACCCTTGGTCGATCCATTCAATGAGCCAGATTGTTCAGACAATTCTTGATATGCGAATCTTGGTGCAGTAGTTAAAAGGGCTTTTTCGCCTTTCTTCATGGTCTCCAGTGCCAATTCAATGCCTTCCATGACATTTCCATCTCCCAAAATGATCTCAAAATTCTCTTCTTGTTCGATGATCTTTGACGTATCCTTTTCTTTCACTAACATGTTGACCACTGCTTTTGTCTCATCGGAAGGTTTTTCCCATCCTTCACCTTCTCGAATGATCTTTTTGATAACACCTCCATCTTTTGTGATATCTTCAACCTTGTTCCATCGAACGAGCTCAAGCTCATAAACTATCTCATTCATATCAAATGGTATCTCTTGAGGTAGTCCTGGTCCTCTCACATACTCATCTTTACAGGAAATCTGAACTTTGGCTGATCGTTTCATATCTCTGACAGCCTAATGTTTTACAAGTAAATATTGTATGCTTAAAGGTTGTATCCTATGCACATACTTTTTCCCAAACAACCGGAACTTGCTGACGTCCAATAGTGAAACCAAATTCTGTTTCTTCCCATAATACTTTTCCATCAGTTGTCTTTGCCATGACATTCACGAAAACTTCCCACTGATCCAAAGGTCTTTCCCAACCAGTTCCTTCTGCTAAAACATATTTCACAGCTTTTCCATCACCAAACATATCTTTCACGCTAGTCCAGTCAACCAGTTCCATTTCAAACACCAATGTTGCATTTGCTAAACAAACTCAGTTTGCACTCACAAACGCTGAAACTGAAATAAACATACCTGGTATCTTTGGTGGCATGCCAGATTCTCCGTATCCATAGTCTTGTCTAATGGTAACTTGTGCCTTTTCACCCTTCTTCATGGTCGCAACTGCAATATCCCAGCCTTTTATCACTTTTCCTGTTCCAAGTTGAAACTTTAATGGTTCACCTCGTTCATAACTGTTGTCGAAAGTTTCTTCCGAGTCTTGAAGTCTTCCAACATAATGGACTCGAACTTCATCTTCCTTTTCCGGATGTTTAAAGCCTTCACCCTTTTGTAGTATGGTCTTTTGCACACCACCATCCCCAGTAAGGTCGCCTTCTTCTTTGTTATTGAACTCTTCACTATCAGATACGTCTTCTTCCATTGGATAGCTAGTGTCCATCAGTTCATCCTCCGACATGACGACAAGAGACTTGTTTATTGTTTATCAACAAATGGGCGCTTTGAAAACCCAATGGAAGTTTCCAGAATAACAAAAATGCTTATCCAGTTTTTATGATTAGAAATGATATGTTACAAGTTATTCTAACATTTACTGTTTCCATCGGTTTCCACAGTTATGACAAGTAACAAAAGTAGTCATAGGTTCATCTGCACTTCTTGTCTGCATTTGAAAGAAGGAACATTTACGAAGACCACACTTTCGACACTTGAATTCCTCTGAGAAGGTTTGAACATCAACACCTTTTTTAGACTCGCGAATGCTTTCTTTTCGACGTTCTTCTCTTTCCTTCTTTAGCTCTGGATTTGCCAGTTCATGTGGGCTCATAACGACAAAATCCTTTGGTGGAATCTTCCGTGTTAAAACCGCCTCTCTCAAGGCAGCGTTCTTTGCATCTTTTAAATTTCGATAGAGTGTACGGAATCGTTCTTGATATTCCTGACCAGTTTCCTTATCACAGCTCAAGAAGAGTTCCTCTTCAATATCTTCCACTATGTTTCTGCTAGCAGTTTGACTGCCTCCTTCTACTACTTTTAGTACTTGAGCAAATATACTGCGTACTTTATCACGTACAGGAATCCCTGTTATATGGTACTTGGTAGAACTTGTGTCAGGTTTAACTGAATGATTCTCTTCTGTACGCTTTCTCTTTTTATCCATCGTCGGTCCTTCGTTTTTAATGACTCTGTCGTTGAATAACTTGTGAAACTGTCAGTTGAGGGATTGTAGTTGCCAATCCAAGTTTTCGTTTGTTTCCTTTAACGTGTTTGACGCAGCTTGAAAGGTTTTCCCCAACAAGAGAATACGAATGAGGACCCAACTTTTGTTCAGAATTGATCGGGCGTCATGTGTCAGGAGAGCCCTAACAATGACCAGAATTTGACAACTTGGAACGGTACGGCGCTGGAAAAGTCAACAGTGACGATTTTGAGAACAACGTTTCAAGGACAATGCTGGTCCAAAACAGTCGAAAGTATACAAAGGCTGTAGCTAAAAGTGCACGAACTTGATTTCTTGGGAAATTCCCTTTGGAGTAAAGTATTTTGAAACATTATGGAATACATCGTATAAAGAAACGTATATCGATCAGTCATCTTGTAGGTAGATGATAATACTTTCGATAATACCAACTTTTGTAAGAACTGCAACACCAAACAAGATACCGATATTGAGCCCAATAGAAATATGTGTCCAAGACTCTTGGCACGGCCACCTTATTTTTTACTCTCAAACAGTGAAAACCTCATGAGAAGACAAGGCAGTTGTCAACGCGACTTTGTTTCGTCGCCTAAAACATTCGACAATAGAAAACTGTCAAGTGTCAATCGAAATTTGATTACATCAAAGAAAAAGCCAATGGATGTGGCTAGAACATTTTATTTCATTGCCTTCGTGATAACATTTTGTAAAAATATTCAAGAGATGTTCAGGTATTATGGTTGGTTGATAAGATCGGTGGAGGTGGTGGGGGAGGAGGAGGTTCAATAGATTTTCCCAGTACTGGTTCAGGTTTAGTCAGTATATAACTAGAGATGGCAGACTTTGGTTCTGTTCGGCGTCTCCATCCCTTTCCAAGCTTCTGGAAATTAGGAATTGCATCCACTTGTTGAATAGCACGTTGAAAATCAGAGACAAACTTTTGCAAGCTTTGAAAGACCGTATTGTAAGAAGCAGAAGAATCCGTTGATGGTAGATAAAGAATTGTATCTTCTATACTTTCATGCAATCTTTGCACCATCTTTTCCAATTCTGCCATCTTTTGTTCAGCTTCTGCATACCAGCTACTCATTATTTGTCCGAATGGTTGGGATAATGGATCTTGTAGGCTTTGGTTAATCTCATGGTGCACCTGTTTTAAGTCTTTTCATTTCTTCAGATTCAACGAGGATAAAAGTTATTTGCCACATATACTTACCATGCTGAAAGCCTTCAAATTGTGATAAAACAGCTTCGTTGTCGGTTGTCGCACATACTTTTAGCTGACCCAGTTCTTCCGTTAAAGATAAAGCAGTGGGTGCATTGGTTTGCAAAACACATATCAAATAGTTCAGTAGATTAAGTTTCGGGAATTTGGTTGAGCGAGCCTGAACGAATAAGTTCAAGTCTTCAATGGAAAAACCTAGAGCATTTCCTCTAAGGTGATCAGAATTCAAGAAATTACCAGCCGCTAGACACAATTCCAAAATGTATTGCAGTGACTCGCATCGGCAGATTTCATCACAGCCTTGAATTATTCGTTCCAATTGAATCCTTATATCATCCTGAGTCTCTTTAAACTGCAACCTGTATAAGATAGCTTGGACCTTTTGGCAACATCGAGGAATTTGACATAATGCAAAAATTAATTTTTCTGGCTTCGAAAACGTTGTTGCATCCATTTCCTGTGCTTTCTCTAAAAGTTGTTGCTGAACCTCCAAAGATGGCACAAGTCCTGCAAGCAGTGGAAGAAACTCAAACATTGATGTTCCGGGAAGACATTGTGCATGTAGGATAGAATAACATATTTGTTCGATGGATAGGGAGCGAAACCTTCCGAGTAGGATTTCAACGTTACGAGCATAACGATCATCAATTAAAGTACATCTCTCCATCTTCTGAAAACAATGTTTTGAAGCTTGTAAACTATTACGGCTATCTTGTTCTTGGGAAAATAATGCCTTCATTTCTGACTCGTTAACTTGCCATGATGCTGGTTCCACAGACTGCCAAATAGAGCCTCTAATTTTGTTTAGAGGAATTTTGTTCCAGTGGATTCTTTTCGTAATGATGCTCTGAAAATCCACTGGCTCTTGCCAGAAACGCTGCATTGACGATTCTGCAGCATCTTGTTCAGTCAAAGGAATGCTTCTTGGATGCTTATATTTGTCTTGTAATTTGTTTACAATAGAGCCTGTTCCGATTTTTGGAACCTTTGCATTCAGCCTTTGCTGATATTGATACTCAATCATTTTCCCCATCTTCTCATTAGAAGGAGCGACGTCATTAGAAACTACTGCGCCCTTTTGATTTTCATTTAGATTTTCTGGCATATTTTCTTTGTTATCACTTTCAGACGCAACATAACAAGTTTCTTCTGCCTGCGGATTAGAAATTTGTAGCCTCTGCTGGTTGTTGTCGAAAGTCCCTTGGCTATTTACTTGAGTAAGTATTTGATACGAATCATTTGTATGATTCTCTTCGTCAGCAGCATTTCTTTGCAACGAACTCTTCTTTAATGCATGAAATACCAATGGATTGGTTGTGGTAGTTCCGTCCTTCTCGGGCATTGCCTTCAGTCGAGAACCCAAGATATGAAGAGCCCGGAAAGCTCTTAGAGTCATGACAATTAATTCCCTCTGCTCGTTATCCTTTGCAATGATATGAAACCATTTTCCATTTCTGAGCGCCATACTAAAGCACTTGGCACAGTCATCGCTGCTCGATTCCGCATTCTGCGTTACTTGCACCTTTTGCAGTTGAGACAGAGCAAATTTTTCGATGGTTTGGAGAAATATTTGTTTCTTTTGGATGATAATCTTTTCACTGGATACTGTCAAACGGATTGAGTTTCTTGGAACATCTCCATGCTGATGAGTACCAGAGCATTCATCTTGGGAACTAACTTGCAATGCTGCCTTTACCCAGAATTCTGCATATTCATGAAGAATACTTTTTTCGATTCCTTGTCTCATGCTATCTCCAATAATGACAGGATTTGGGTGTTCAAGAAACATGAATATGTTTTCAGAGCTTGTATTGTTATTTTGTGCTTCTTTCCATGATACTCTTACCAAAATTTGCTGTCCGATATCATCGGAAATCACTAGTTTCTTTTGATTCGAGGCATTCTCAATTGGTTCCATTAAATTCTCATCAGCAAACGGAGGTTTTCGATACCACTGTATCTTTATCTAGAATAATGGAATTAATCATCCAGAGTCTCTCAGGAAACATGTATACCTACGTTATTCCTGTCTCCTTTTATCCAACCACGTACGGATAGTTGTGACCCGATTTTGCATGTTCCAATGATTTCCAAGTCTCGGACTACATTAACGTCTTTGGTAGTTTCTCCAGAGCCATATTGTCTCTCAACATTTTACGAACGTTTCTAACATAATTTCGGGCCTGGAGAGCTCTCCAGATTGCTAATTATGAATTTAACTTATCTTCATGTGCTTTCGATTATGGCTAATACATTACCTTGAAGTCGTATAACAGCAAGTTGTCTTGTATAAAAATCGGTAAATGAGCAGCGGAAAGTGGAATACTGGTCCACATACCTTTTATCAAGGATGTCCTGTGTCTCATTGGAATCATTTACAGTTCTAGATAATTTGGCGACTTCATCTTGGAGTTCTAGGTATCTAAAACTGTGTTATTGGAAATATTCTGACTTGTAATCAACAACACAATACCTTTTTGTGCGCAGCAAAAGCTTCCACCAAAAGTCGCAGATTTGTACATTTTCGAAAAGAATGTCATACGAACTTGTGTTGGCCATTAATTTCAAAATCATAGATGTATGCCTTTTGATAACAGAGATAAGTAGTTGTCATTCATGCTTGTTATTCTCCAACCTTTTCAGAAAAAATTTGGAGAGTGGAATCATCTCCTGCGAAGTTGCCTCTTTTGCATTCAACTCGAAATCATAAATGCATAGCAAATGATGTTCTAATCGAATGCGTTTTGGAAGGAATGTGGCATGACTTGGAGATTTGACTTGCACTTTTATCATTTGATGATTTTGGGTTGCTTCTTGCATCAGATATTTGGATACATGTAGCCTTTGAAGACTTATTTACATGGCATGCTGTAAATGAGTGATCTTACCTTCTTTTCATTGCGATTAAATGTTTATCCTCATCGTATTTCTTTGTTGTCACTGGAATTCTATCCAGGTTCTCATCTTCTTTCTGTCTATTTTTTGTTTCATTCCGAGATGGATGCTTAGTCATGCTCTCTTCCGTTTTTTTTAAAGTTTTACTCTCCTCCTTCCCAGTTTGAACAATATCACTAAAAGTATCCTGTTCAATCGCCTGCTCGAGCCTTCTTCGGTGAATGACCTTTTCGTCCCAAAGCAGCTATTGATACCATGATGAAAGTATGAGATTTTAATTATAATTGATGAATATGTAAAACGTACACAAGGTATTTGTACTTTCCCATATTTTTGTTCGAGGTCGATTCTTGCTTGTGCATCTACAAAGACATCAATTCTTTCATAATCCAGTCGTAAACTGTCAAGCAAGTTCTGATGTTTTGTTAAGAAACTACTTTCTGAGGAGATAAGACAGAAAACCTTACTATAATTCTTTGTCCTAACTGGAAAGTAGATGGTATAGCTCCACTAGAAGTGTAGTACAAGGCTCTCATGACTTGTCTCTAAATTTCTATTGTTTTTCCATCATTTTGGAGTAAACCAAGCAAACACAAAAAAGATTTAGTTGGCGCCACATTTTGGCGCAAATGGATAAGAAATAAATTTTTTCCTTAAAGGAGTCCTTTAGACATATTCAAAGAGGAGGCGACTGACATATGACGTCCAAAAATTTGTTTAACAGTCTTAGGGGAACAATGAGATGGGAAAAATTGGAGTGTAATCATCCTTGAATTTCAAATTCAAACGGATGACCGTTGTTTGCTGTCCAACTTGTAAACTGGCCATTGACAAGTTTTCATTACTAGAAAGAATCGAGCATGTTGATAACTGTTTGAGTGTCAACTACGATTCAACAAGCAAATCTTCCCTAAAAAACAAGTTAGAGGACTATTTTGCAGCTTCCAAGCCACATGGAAAACGTTCAAAGCCAGTAAAGGAGCTCCACGTCAAACTAGAAAGCTTCCTCAAATCTCTCGGCTTGGAGTCGTGTCTAAAAATATTTATCAAAGAAGAAATTGATGCCGAGGTGTTGTTACAGTGTACTTTTAAGGACCTGAAACAGATCGGGTTACGCAGTAGTGCCTGTAAGCGAATTATATATTCTCGTCAACAACTTGTTTCTCTTTATTCTTCTGGTATTAGAAAGAAAAAGACGCAGAAAAGTGAGTTAAAACGAAACTCAGTTCCTTGTTGTTGTCGTGACATTGTCCGGAGTTTACAAGCCCATCCGAACGTTGTGACTTGTGATTTGCCAAGGCAAGTAGAACAAGGCAAATGTTTACAAGAGGAACGGCACAATGTGTTAAGGTAAAACTGTCAGTTGCCCACGCAGCTTGATTCGGAATCGCAATCTACTCGCCGTCTGTTTCTTCGGCTTAACCTATCTGCGACCAACTGTGGTGCAGTGACCCTGTGACTTTGATGGCGACCATGTTACCCAGAGACAGTATGAAGTTTTCAAAAAAACTACTGGGCAGTTGAAAAACAGAGCTTTAGTGCACAAGAATTTAAGTTCCGAGAAGAGAGACTCGACATAATTTGAATATAAACGTCTCATAAAACATGAAACTGTTTTGGTAGAATTTGACCACATCAAACAAGCTCTTCCATTTCGAGGAATTAATCGTCTCATCTGTGTGCTTGAAATGACTGAAAGTTAACCATACTCCGTTTTATTGATCAGTACATTTCGATTATAAAACTCAAAATTGAAGAAAGCTGAAGGCAGAGACTGTAAAAAATTGAAAAACATTTAGAAGATATTGCAATCTGCTTTGTGTTCGAACAGGTGTTGCTACAAGTTGGACGATTTGCCTTTTATTGAAGGCACTTTGCAAGATTATTGGGAGAAAGAAGATAAGCGGTCAACAAGCTTTCCGAATCCCGCTTTGGCAATATTTGAAGCTACAGACACTGAAATATAGAGATTTAACACTAATAATATAAGATACTAACATCGAATGACCACTCACGAGCCTTAACATCTGTATGAAGTGTGGTCATGTAAAATTTGATAAACGTTCGGGTCTTCAAACTTGTATGACGCAACCACTGAATGAATAACGAACGAGTAGGCATATCTCCTACTGTCTTTCAAAATGACATCCATCTTTAATCGACTGCTGATGTTGAGGTATTTTTTATGACTCTATATTTTATTTTGTTTCATTAGAATATAAATAAAAAAATACTAGGTAGTGAAGAAAGTCAAATTCCAAGTTGTTCACTCATAAAACCCTAGTATCCTTCGTTAGCAAAGATTGATTGTGAGTTGCTCTTGAAAGCATTCGCTGAACAAGAGGAACAAGTTTGCTACAACATAAAGTGTTGAGAATACATTGGCCAGGGAAACAAATTCAACATTATACTAGACAGGAAAAGGATGCCCAAAGAGATCATCAAAGGAAATTCAAATTTTACTAATATGCAACTCAAGAAGTTAACAACATCAACAAATACAAGATTCAAATTTTTTGATGATGTAAACCGGCAAATCACACTGCCGAGTCAAAACTTGGTTGTGAAACGGAAGAGACAGAAGATGGCGAGCTGATCACAGCGTTGGGCGATGCGGCAGCTGTGGGGACAGCGGTTGGTCCTTGTAAGAAATTGGTCACTGGAGGAATAAGAACCTTACTAATTACTTGTACGACAGAATTTCCAGCTGTTAAATTAGGCGTAACAATAGAAGCCTCGTCCGTTCCTAATAATATAGTACCTATTACAAACTTCAAAACCATGCTACATTAGAATTGCGAAACTAAACTTGCATACCGTTAGGGCGAACAAATACCAACAGTTGCAAGTTGTTAACCGACTCTAAAGTTCCGAGTTCTTGCTTCCCAAATTCTGATACCATTTTATCTGTAGTTTGCGCTCCTGGATAGACATGATACAAAATCAAAGTTTCTAAAGTCCCCGTATTTGAAAATATGGTTGAAACGTTGTTTAAATTTTGGAAGGCTTCGTTGGTAGGTGCAAACACCGTAACATTATCATTCTACAGATATGAATCTTTCCTCAGTGTTCTTTACAAAGGAAAACACAAACAACACCTACCACTCCTTCAAAAAGATTAGCAAGTCCAGTTTGATTGACAGCCTCCAATAGGGTTGTCAATCCTTGTGAACGGAGTACCTCATTCAAACTTTCAGTAGTAGAGTTATTGGCTCTGGATAGTGAAGGATGTGAAAGTGATTGTGCTTCGGTGTTTATTACTATCAAAACCGATAGGCTAATAAAGAGTAACTTGATTGCATTGTTATATGATGAAACCATTGCGTCCCAACAAATGGCGTCGTCTCTTTTCTGGAAGCAAACAAATTTTGTCCAATAAATACAAAATTGCTTTGTCATCTTTATTCATCGCTACATAAGACAATTTTTCTATATAACTGAATTTCTTAACCAACACTACCTGTTGCCGAATATTTGCCAGCTGGAATATTCCACCATCTCCTCAATGTATCATAAGTAGTAAAACTAATAGCAATTGCTGGAGCGGCTTTTAAATAGTTCACTGACAATCCTTTGTACATTCCTAAAAATCCTTCATGACGAATAATATGAACAAGCGTCGGAATAATACGACCCACTCCATGTTTTGGTAAATAAGCAGCAGCTTTTTCAGGACTCATGCTATATTGAAACATGGCAATTGTTTGCATTCTTCTTCGAATAACGTCTAGAGGGAAAGTGAATGTCTGACCTACTAAACCTGCGCATGCACCACAAAACAGAGAAACCATAGTTGGATTTTCTTTTGTAAAACCAGCACGGTCTGCCAGTCTCCGTAAAAACCCATAAGTAAAGAAATTAATACCCGCATAGGGAACAACACCAGCCTATATATCATCATCGTTCATATATGTATAAAATATCGAAACTATCCAAGAAATTCTTACCATTGTAGGATATATTCCGTTATAGAAGCCTCGAAGACCTCCCTCTTTCAGAAAGATAGTTTTTATTGCATGCCTTAAATTGTCATATCGGTTTTCAAACACTTGACAGGCAAACCGCGCTCGAATCAAGTCCAATGGATAGGTACAGACAACTGCTGAGGCACCAGCCAGTGCACCAGCAAAGAAACGTACAATCAGCGGATTTTCTCTAGTTTGGGTAAAGACGGAAAGGTTTCTATTATAAAACTCGAAGGAAGCAAATTGTATAGCAGCATATGGAAATATACGAGCTAATAGAGCTGCATTACCCTTATATAGTCCAAAGAAACCTTCAGTTTTCCATATATAAGCCAATCCACGAAACACATTTGGAAACGAGTCCAGGCCGTAGGCACGAGAAACCTTAAAGGGAGGTTTATCCAGTTCTGAAACAAAATACCTTCAAGATTAACTCACCTGCATAAGAATTTTGGTTCTTTCCAGTGGTGCAACTGAAGTTTTAGCAATACAACCTGCAATACCACCTGCAACAAACGACTTCAATGCGACAGCCCGTTGCTGTTGCTCCTTCGTTGACTGCGGTTGGTCGTATGTTGCTACCTTGTCACCTGAAGCAGTTTCATATACAGTGGAAACTGCCATTTATCTATCAACTTTAACGAAATAGACTTTTCTATGTTTAGCTTATAAATCTTTCTATACATCCCATCATACAGGCGAAAGAAACAAACCTCGCCATCATTTTGTTCATTGGAGCCAAAGAAAACCCAGTAGAAATAATCTTTTATTATGGAGAAAACAAGCCCATGGCAACAATTAAGCCACCTTTTGTTCGGCTTCCATATAACTTTCCATTGGAGGACAAGTACAAATCAAGTTTCTATCGCCATATGCATCATCAATACGACTAACAGATGGCCAGAATTTGAAACTTTTAGACCAACTTGCTGGAAACGCTGCCACCTGACGAGAATATGGATGCGACCAGTTATCTGCTGTGACGACCTCTAAAATTGAAACTGTCAAATATCCAATTTTCGAATGTTGCAAAAACTGACAAACCTGCAGTATGTGGTGCGTTTTTCAGAGGATTGTTTTCACGGTCCATCTTACCTGCCTCAATATCCCTAATTTCTTCTCGAATCATTAGAAGAGCATCACAAAAACGATCCAATTCAGTCTTTGATTCACTCTCCGTCGGTTCAATCATGAGTGTTCCGGCAACAGGGAATGACATAGTGGGCGAATGGAAGCCGTAATCCTACCCAAATATCAAAATCCTATTGATTTGTGACTTGCTTCAAGTTATCCTACCTGCAGTCTTTTTGCCACATCGGCTTCCGTTACACCTACGCTTGCTTTAAAAGGACGCAAGTCAACGATGAATTCATGTGCAACTCTTCCTCGTTTACCACGGTATAAGATGGAGTATGCACTCTATAAACATAAGCGTCAGAACAAGAATATGAAAAACACTTTCAAATATTTTATATCCTACCGATAAACGTTGAGCCATATAATTTGCATTAAGAATGGCCACTTTAGTAGCCTTTGTCAATCCAGTATCACCCATCATTTTGATATACATATAAGAAATTGGTAAAATACTTGCAGAACCATAAGGTGCTGCTGAAACTGCCATCAATGCATGTGACTTGTCAGTATTTATCGGTTGAATAACGGAATGACTAGGTAAGAATGGAGCCAAATGTTTAGCCACTGCAATAGGTCCCATACCAGGACCACCTCCACCGTGAGGAATACAAAATGTTTTATGCAAGTTCAAATGACAAACATCTGCTCCAATGTCACCAGGTGAACAAATTCCAACTTGTGCATTCATATTCGCACCGTCCATGTAAACTTGACCACCTCTAGCATGAACAATATTTATCACATCAAGAATATGATCCTCATAAACACCATGTGTTGATGGATAAGTAACCTGCAAGGTTTTTACAAATTAGATGTAAATAAATTATTCGCTCCAATATATCTCACATACCATTAGAGCTGCCAAGTTGTCTTTGTGTTGTTCCGCTTTTTCTTCCAATTCTTTCAAGTCAATGCTTCCTTGTGAATCACAACCAATAGCCACTATTTTCATACCACACATTGCTGCACTTGCTGGATTTGTACCATGAGCACTCACAGGAATCAAACAAACATTCCTATGTCCTTCATTTCTTGATTGATGATATTCACGGATGACCATCAAGCCGGTATATTCTCCTTGTGCTCCAGAATTTGGTTGCAATGATACCTATAAGGAAGATATCACTTTTTTGATCCAAAATAGCCAAATATGAAACAATGACCTTATGAAGTTTGGTTATTTTTGCTAAATCTTTTGACAGCTCTTCAAACAATTCCAAATAACCTTGCATTTGTTCTGGCGGAGCAAAAGGATGTGAAGAAGAAAATTCTGGCCAACTAATAGGAAACATTTCAGCAGCCGCATTGAGTTTCATAGTACAAGAACCCAAAGGAATCATAGAATGAACAAGAGATATATCCTTGCTCTGTAAACGATGCATGTAACGCAAGAGTTCATGCTCTGATCGATATGCATGGAAAACTGGATGACTCATATACTCACTCTGACGATTCTCAATAGCAGAGGGCACTAAGAAAGTCAAACAAGTCACAATTTCATCTAATATTATACCCTAAACAACTTTCTTCCTTACCTGGTAAGGATTTTAAGATACTTTCCAGTTCTGGAGTTTCTCTTTTATCTGCAAACGCTTTGAGTAGTTTCAAAAGTTCCAAGTTGGTATGCGTTTCATCAAAAGATACACAAAGAGATTTTTCAGTGAGAATCCGCACATTGATTTTCGCATGCTTCAATCGTTCTAAAAGAGCTTTCATTGTGTCCTCTGAAGCACAGGTGACTCGCACAGTATCAAAAAAGCTGTCTTCTTGACAAGTTTCATAACCTAAGTCTTTGATACCCTTTTGAAACACTCGAGCCAATTCATGAACTCTAAGAGCAATATTCTATCCAAACAACATAATTGAAACCTACTGACTATCAACAGGCAAAAGAACAGACCTTGAGACCATCTGGACCATGATAAATTCCATACATGGCACTCATATTGGCTAATAATGCTTGTGCAGTACAAATATTACTGGTCGCTTTGTCACGTCGAATATGTTGTTCTCTGGTCTGCATTGCCATACGAAAAGCAAACTTCCCTTGACTGTCCTTACTGACACCTATAATTCTACCAGGCCTATAGAGTTGTTTTAGAATATAAAAACTGGCATACAGGTCATTGTACTCACATTAATCTTTTATATTCATCCTTCGTAGCAAAGAAGGCGGCATGAGGGCCACCATATCCCATTGGAACTCCAAATCTTTGCGAAGACCCAACAGCAAAGTCTGCTCCCAATTCTCCTGGTGGTTTCAGCATCGTTAAGGACAGCAGATCACAGCTCATAATAACCTAAATGATGACTAATGTGAGAAATTCCAGCCGACAAAGTAGTTGAAGAGTAGCAACCTTGGCACCTGTTTCATGCGCCTGAGCAATAACGTGTTCATAGTTTTCAATCAGACCATCTGTGGTTGGATATTGAAGAATAATTCCACATAACCGGCCTTCGAAATCTTTCCAGTTCATTTCATGAACATCTTGAGAGATAACTTCGATTCCAAAGCCTTTAGCTCTTGTTTGTATAACAGAAAGGGTTTGAGGATGGCACTTGTCCGAAACCACAAAGAGTTTCTTCTTATGTTTCGATAAAGAATAACACACAGCCATAGCTTCTGCTGCTGCGGTTGCTTCATCCAAAAGTGAAGCACCAGCTATAGGTAAAGCAGTCAAATCAGCAATCATGGTCTGATAATTAAGAAGCGATTCTAGACGTCCTATTATATCGAGTTTAAATGTTGTTATATAAGCATAAACTGAAGTAACAACCTTGTGAAACTTCAGCTTGATATGGTGTGTATTGCGTATACCAAGCAGGATTTTCCAAAATACTACGTTGAATCACTGGTGGAATCAGGGTACCATAATATCCCATACCAATATGATTCTGAAACAGTTCATTTTTACTTGCCATATGCTTTATCTGTTTCAGAGCCTCACTTTCCGTCAATGCTTTTCCTACTCCAAGTGCTTCCTTACTTCGAATCTGTGAAGGAACCTTAAAAAGGAAACTGGTTAAATATAAATCAAGGCAATAATGATTTCTTTGTCTTGGAAAGCCAACTCACGGTCTCGTTGATAAGGTCTTCAATAGATTCAAGTTCAAGCGTTCGCAACATGGCTTGTATATCTGCTTCTTTTCCAGAACCAATGTGCCTCGTCTCAAAGACATCTTGAGCTTCTAAAATACTTCGAGCACCTGGAAAACACATAAATACATAAATCAGTACCAAAAAGAAAGATAATTCCCTACTAGTCGAATACAGATAGTGTGGAAACCCAAGAATCTTCTTCACTGTTGAACTAAACGGTTGGACGGCAGTGGTATTGCTTTTCAACGAATCTGGCTTCAAATATGCATCCCGACTAGGCAAGCAGAGAGTCTTACTTGCCTGCTTCCCTAACTGACAAACAGAACGAAAGGATGTTTCCAATAAACGCGGTGTATTCCGCGCAAACAGGGCCATTTAACAGTGACTGAAATTAACTTGTATAACAAGTAGTTTTGTAACAAATTTTCAAAAACAAACTTCAATAAACCAATCCGAGTACACTCTGTGGTAGAAATTCGTCAAAAGGTGAATTTCTAAATGTGACAAATCAAAATGCTGTTGCCCAGTCGGCTGCTCAGTATCGGGTTGGTTCGTAAGGAATGAAACTGAAATTTTGACTATATGCAAGCCAATTCAAGTGGGAATATATTCAAATCTTTACCAAGTATAACTTATATTGCTTTTTGGGATGATACTTCTATCCAGTGCAATCTTTACTTTTAGGAAAGAATTGACCTTGAGTCACAGTGCAAACTTGGTTACAAGATATTCCTAGAAACATGAATGTGGCTGGCTTGTTTCATCTCACATTTTTTAAAACAAATAAAACTCATTGCAACACTAACCTGTGCACATTTTCATATCTTTCTACAGTAGCCTTCATCCATCACAGTACTCTGGATATCATCCTGTTCTCTTCAAGGGTCGAGCTTGTTCCAACTAGAAATTTCTTCAACTTCCTGAATGCTGATGGTCTTTTTGTTTAGTTTTTGAAACAGTTTGTTTACGTCCGCTAACTTGAGCCAAATGTGGTCAGTAAAGCAGCCTTAAGTTTGCTGACTGCTGCTTTTGTCTCCTTACGTTGCTCATTTGAATAAGATTCCTAATTCTTGTAGAAATTATTATCGAGACCTTATTTATGGTGCTCATTCTCTGAAAGAAAAGCATTATTTACAGTTTTCTACTATAACATCCTTCCAGTGTGTTGTCTTTGAATCCAACTTGTCGATCATTATCCAAGTCACTTTTTATTATTACAAAAGAACTTTGTTTATAGCGCTTTTTCAGGGATATATGGAAGCCGCTGTATGCTTGAGAAGGACAGCGTTTATCTTTCAAGGTGAAAACCATTCTATGTAATATCGACATGGAAAACATTGCCATCCATCCATTCTGATAAAAAAGACTTTCTATGTTTTTCTTTGAAAATTATCTCGTACAGGCTTTGCAAGCCTCTACGTGAAATTCTTTTTCTTTGAACAAATGTTAGCTTTATTTTTAATACATATGTCCTCTGAATTTTTCAGGAGAAATTTCTTAGGAACCTTTTTTTTTTGTAGAAATTGAGTTTCATAACATGATCAATCCATCGATGTTTTTCTTCAAAATGCTCAAATATTAAAGTCAAATTAAGTCTTAAAGACCTGCATCTATTGACAGCTCATAGTGTCAGATGAACATAGTTCAAGATGTTCTGTATGAGAATATCCTTTCGAAACTTCACTCCTGAGCCCTGGAGGATACTGAGTTTTTGAAACAGGTCTTATTTTGTTGCATTGATATCAATACGACGTTGCTATAGATACAGAATGTGATTTTCCTGGTGTGCTTACTGCTCTAAGCGTACTTCCTTCTTCAAAGTCTCCGAACTGCATCGGTTTGGACATTGATTGGTTCTTACAAAACATGTTCCTTAACTTTTCAACAGTGTTCACGAAAAATCGGCTGTCGTTTCTGTAAAAATTGCGATTCTTTATTTGATTTATGCTATAAAATATGAACCCATCAAAGTTTCCAAACCGTCGTCGTTTAGTCAGGCTTTTGAGACAAGTATGCGATAGAAACTCTAAAGGTACTCTCTCCAGTTTTCCTAGTCGTATTAAAGTTTCTGATAAATTTCACATTTCTAAGCATATTATTCACAGCATTATATTTCATATAAGATTCATTCAAGCTACAAAAGTTAACACACATAAAAGAAATGCTTGTCGTTTGCTTCAATCGTAAAAGGATTTTTATCTCTGCAATGCGATCTCAACGTTCTTGAAGAATCTACTTGATCTCTTCAGTTTTCTTTTGGCTTGACGTAGTGATTACACATTTATTTTTGGGTAAGAATTTTTTGCACTGTTTTAGTACTGCTTCAACTGTCTTTGATACAACTCGAAATGTGCAGAAAAACTTCGTTAGTATCCACTACAACGTTCAACTTGCAAGTTGCTTTAAAACCACCGATCTGCGCGCCTCCGTCTAAAGCACAAGATAACCTCCGATGTTTTACTGCAAGGGACCGCGTGTTTCCATTGTAGAAATCTCATAGCTGTTTCGTGACTCACTGTCGTCTGAGCCAACAAATAAAAGAGCGTCATCTCTGGGAACTTCTTGTATCGTACTTAGTTTATTCAAATGTGAGACTCCAAACCACTTATCTGCGACAAGTAAGAATTCCGGTCGAAAGGTTGTGGTGATAAATTGTGTCCCTTTTTTCGACTGATTTTGTATAAGGTGGCTCACTGCTTTGCGATAGGTTGCATCGAGATTCGCATCAATTTCATCAAAAAGATAAAATGGGGCAGGATCAAGAAGCTGTATAGCAAAAATTAGAGACAATGCAACAATAGATCTCTGACCACCACTCAGTTGTTCTAAAAGATAAACTTCTGAAGAACCGGGAAAAGAAACTTGAATGGAGACGCCTGCAAAAGAAAGAGGACGAGAAGAGTTCTGGTCGCCTGATTCAGGATTTGCATTTTCTTTTTCTTCCTCATCTTCGGATTGTTTCGTATCTGTGTTCAACGACTCTTCACCATGATACTTCATTACTAATTCAGCATTCCCTCCAGGAACAAGCTGTTCAAATATCTTTGAAAATTGTTCTCGTATACTTCGAAATGTACGCCTAATTACGTTTTCATATCATTTAGAAAAGGGTAGAATTCGACAACTATTTTAGTTACCTGATATCTTCATCTTTTCGACTATCCAATGTGTCAATAAGCTGACGTATAGACTCGTCACCTTTTTCAAGTTCGTTCAAACGATTTCTTAGAACCTCTCGCTGCTCTGTAAAGCTTCTGTACTGATCCAAAGCCTTGCGGTTAACATGTGTAAATCTTTTGAGTTTGTTTTGGTTACGTTGAATGCGTTTTTCCAAAACGTCTCGACTCAATGTTCGATATTCGTCGAAATTTCCAGGCAGGGAGCCAAGAGCTACTAACGCCCTTTCTATAGAGGCCTTCTTTTCGAGTAATTTGGCGCGTCGCATATATAGTTGCTCCATTCGATTATTTACAACTTCTAGAGAGTGTCGAGAAGTTGATTCTTCTTGTCTCAATAACTCTAACTCTTCCTTTAGTTCTGTTTCTTGTCGATGAAGATTGGTAATCTTCTCATCCCATTTTTCAATTTCTTCTTTCATTGCAGATAAATTTGAAACGAGCGAATTATATTCAGCTTCTCTGTCAGATCTATTATTACTGGTCGAATAACCAGACCAAAGATCTGCAGTGTCTCGATCACTTTGAGAATATTTCAACTGCTGTATTTCCAAACGCAGGGAAGCAATTTTACGATGAAGATATTCTTGAATCTCAGCTTCAAGGTTAGAAACTTCTTGTTGTAAAGAGGTTGAGGCATCATGAAGAAAGACAAGTCTCTTTTCAAGTTCTTCTTTTTCCTTGTTCAGATTCTCAAGCTCTGAAAGTTCGTTTGGAGACAATGAAGATACAAGTGGCGACCCAATTTCCTGTTCTCGAACATGTATAGAGGTCTCTATTTCCTTTCTTGTCCGTATCAGTGTCGTTTCAGATTCTCGTAACAATTGCAATTGTTCTTGCAACTAGAAAGATAGGTAAGAAACATACAATTGAGTTTCTCATTTCACATACCTTATATTTCTGTTCTCGCTGTCTTTCAATTTTTTCTTCCAAGGAACTCAATTCGGACGATTTCGAGTAAAATTCAATATCAAGTTTCTGAATAGAGCTCGAAATTGCTGCTAGTTGAGATTCATTTTGAGATAGCTGCTCTTTTATATTCTTTTTTTCATTCATCTTGACTTGTAAGTTACTGCGAAGTTCTGATAGCTGCTTAAAGGCCTTGAGTCGAGAACGAGACTGATCAGCATAACCACCGGTCATTGCCCCAGTTTTGTTTACGGTGTCACCATCTAATGTAACGCAATTGATGTTATATTCTTTAGATAAAGTTGTTGCCACCGTGATCGATCTTGCAATCATGGTAGAATGAAAAATGGCTTGTAATGCAGAATGCAGTTCTTCGTATTTCGGAGTTATCTTGTTGAGAATAGGAAATGCATCTTGCATGGGTGGCAATATTTGTGGTCCTTTGATTTCAATATCTTCCAACGGAATGAAAGTCAGCCTTCCACCTTTTACTCGCTGCAACTCCTTTACAAGAGCTGAGGCAATTTCTTGGTTTTTTACCACTATGAAAGACAAGGACTGCCCAGCAGCCACTTCCACTGCAACAAAAAATTTTTCTTCTACGGTGAATAATTCATATAGTGGACCATAGAAACCTACAAAGAATATGAGGCATTGAATTTTGAAATTTTTTAACCTTTTACTGTACCTTTCTTCAAATTGGGTTTGCCTTTCAGTATATCAAAGAGTGCCTCTACTGCTTTATAGGTCTTAGAGCCAGAAGCATAACACAGGTCACGTTCCTTTTTCGAAATTTCCTTTTCCATGGAATTAATATCTTGTTCCAGTTCATTTTCATTTCTCCAAAGTTCTTGTCGTTGTAGCTGAAGCTGATTGCGTTGTTCTACCAAGTGCTTTCTTTGTATCTTGTCATGAGCCAACTCTTCCTCTAAGTTTAAAAAAAAAATAAAGGATCAATCACTGTCACTTTCTAATGGCGAATGCATACCCAAGTTTTTCTTCTGGTGCCTTAAAGATTGCTCTTCTGTTTCCAAAACGCTAAAATCATCGGTAATTTTCTGTTGATCTTTCAGAAGGGATGATAGAGACTTTTCAGTGTCTGCAAGAGTTGAAGCCAATTCTTCAATTTCCTTTTTGAGAAACGCATCTCGTTCTTTCGCATTCGAAAATCTGGACTTTGCTTGTTGTCTCGAATGCAGTCGAAGTATCCTTTGTTCGATTTCATGAATCCTAGATAGTCATAAACTTCAATATTTTTGGATATTAAATTTTATGCATTCCTTGTTACCTTTGTTCCACTTCCATTTCTTCTTTATGCCTTTGTTCCAATGTTTGCTCCTGCTCTCTCAAGCGTTCTCTACAATGCTTGTCTCTTTCCAGAGCATCATTTAAAAGTTGTTGCAATTCATTTGCATCGGAGCTTGCACTGTGAAATGCATTTTCCGTTGTAACGAGAGAAATCTTCAGTCTCGCTTCTTGTTCGGATTTTGTATTGTGCTGTTCACGAAGTGTCTGTAGTTTCGCTTGAGTAATTTTGATTTGTTGCTGGATATCTTCTACTCTATGTTCCAGTGTTTCTCGTCGCTTTGAACTGTATTCTACACTTTCGTAAAGTCGATCATTTTCTTCGGCAACTTGAGATCTTTCCGTCTCTAAATTTTCAATGGACCCTTTTATCTCTTCCAAATCCATCACATGGTGAGTATATTCTAATGCTCGTCGTTCTCTTTCAAGTTCTTCCAGTTTCTTCAACTCTTCCTTTTCTGTCTCGAGTTCCGACAATCTGTCCTCCAAGTACTGAATAACTTCCATGATTCTTGTTCTCTTTGTTGCAGTTTCTTCCAGTATTGCTAAAGACTCTTCTCTTCTCTCATCATAAAGCCTAAATGTTAGTGAAAGTGAGATCG
This sequence comes from Galdieria phlegrea, assembly GCA_006232345.1. Taxonomy (NCBI): domain Eukaryota; phylum Rhodophyta; class Bangiophyceae; order Galdieriales; family Galdieriaceae; genus Galdieria; species Galdieria phlegrea. The sequence continues at coordinate 302,181 of SDGA01000104.1, forward strand.
AGCACTTTTAAAAGCGAAAGCAAAAAGAGCAAACATACCGTGTCCCCGCAACTTCTTCCAACAGTTGCAATCGTTGCTCATCTTTCATAGAGCACATAGCAGAAATTTTTCCTTGTTGAACAATATAATAAGGGTTCGACTTGCTAAATCCGGCAGTTTCAAGTAAATTGAAAACTTCCGTTCTGGTAACATTTTTCTTATCGATAACATATTCATCTTTGGTCTGACTGATGATTCTTCTCAGGGTCACTTGGTCTTTATCAAACGGTAGTCTGCCGTCAGAATTGTCAAAGGTTATCTCAACATAAGCTGAAGGGACTTTGTATGTTCCTTCATGAAGCAACGCGTTTCGATCATTGTTTCTTAGGTTGCTATAGGCGTCAGATAATACAAATCTTATAGCATCGAAGAAATTAGACTTTCCAGCACCGTTTCTTCCAACAATAACATTATGTCCCGGACTAAGCTCATTTATAACAACTGTATCTCTGTATGACTTGAAGCCGCTAAGAACAATGCTATGAATGTGCATGAAGGAACAGACATTCACCAAAAAAGGCGCCAAAAAAAATTGAAATCCTTTTTTTTTATCTAAAAATGGGCGCCATTCAAATTTGATGGAGACAATTGACAAAAGGTTTCCACAATTAGCTGCACAAACCAGTCAGCGAAATATAGAAATACGAGCACTTGTTCGAGACTGGGAAGAACGCTTGAAACTGATATGTAAGCTCGAACCTCCGTTGGAGGATTTGTTAGAAACACTTCCTCCAGAAGGTATGGGATATGCGTTTTACGACAATGTGAACCTAATTTGTTTTCTATTTGTAGTCGTTTCTTGTATTACAGAAAATTCGACGGTGCAACAGCTGGCTACGCTTTGTGCAGAAATAAATCTTGATCCCTTACAAAGCGTACATACAGGGTTACTGAGCATTGTCCATGAAAAGCTAGAGAAGCTTTGGTCCGCTCAAAGACAGCTCAAGGAAGAAGAAGAAGAAAAAGATTATCTACAAGGACTCATTGAAGGCTTTCAGTTATTCCAAGAGAATTTGTATCAAGCAGTGCACAATTTTGAAGAGCAGCAAAAGGGACTAACTGAACCTGACACAACCAAGTGGAGCAAGTTGCAAACTGCCTCAAATCAGCAACAACAGTGGTCGACAAACAAAGATACTACTGTTTCGCATAAAGATGTCGTTATGTTATATAAAAAAGTACAATCTTTAAAGCAAACGTTGGAAGAATATCAAGCGAAACTCAGTACCTATGAGAACCTGCCACAGGTTGGTGTTTTCGAGTCAAGTATTTCCTTAACTAGAAAACATTTAGGATCCGTCTTTAGCCAGTTTGGTTGTTGAGCAAGCAAAAGAGGTTAGTTATGCTTTTAGTAGGTTTCATTTTCGGAAGGGCTCAATTATATGTGTTCAGAAACTTTGTAGACTTTCGCGAGAGAAATGCGAAATTCTTCAAAGCATGAATAGCCAATCGAATAGTAGTTGAGGGACATATGTTTTTGCCAATCTCAACATTGATGACTTTGAACAACCGCGAAAAGTGAAAGATATTCAGTAAAAGAGACATAAATGGTGATGTATTTTTGCATGTTTCCGGCACAGAACCACGAAAATGACTATGTTGTAATTAAAAGATTTATATTTTGAAGACAAGAAAGAAACTTCCAACTGTACTAGATGGTTCGATGGACATCATGACGTCTGAAATCCATATATTTTAGTCAAAAACAACGCTGAAGTTATGACAGAAGCTTGGCTACCCAAAAGACCAAACCTTCAAAACATTTAAGTTTTCAATGAATTATTCTGCTTCATCTTTTCCTTTTCTTCTTGAGATAGAAGTCTGCCAAAACCCCCTTTTTCTTTCCTTTCACTATATCGGTCTACCAGAAATGATGAATGACCTCGCAGCAGCAACGAAAATTTGACTAGTTCTTCTACTACATCCACCAATCGATCTCTCAGAGAGCTGTCTTTGAGTCTATTATGTTCATCAAATTCTTGCCAAGCTTTCGGTATCGAAGACTGGTTTGGAATTGTAATCATACGCATCCAACGTCCCAAAATACGCAGTGTATTTACTGCGTTAAACGATTGAGAACCTCCATTAACTTGACAAATTGCCAACGTACGACCTTGAGTTGGTCGTACAGAACCAAGACTCAACGGTATCCAATCTATTTGATTCTTAAAACAGCCCGTTATATTTCCGTGCATTTCTGGAGAACACCAAAACTGTGCTTCGGACCATAATGCCAATTCTCTTAACTCTTGTACCTTGTGATGCTTCTCTTCTACTTGTCCTTTCACCGGTAATTCCTTAGGGTCAAATACTCGAACATCAGCTCCCAGTTTTTCTAAGAGTCTAGCTGCTTCATAAGCACAGCAACGGGAAAATGAACGTTCTCTTAAAGAACCGTACAAGACCAACACTTTCAAAGGTTCTTCCCTGGCTTCCACCTCGTGCAGGGAATTCGCACCAGAAATATCTACCTGGTCTATCCAGTCATTTTCGGATGAATGTAAACGAAACTTTTTCCACTCTCTCATTTTCTCTTCCAACGACTCACTGGTCAGTCGTTCACAGCACTGCATGCCGTTTTGTGCCATTCTCCAACGCTTACAGAAAATTTTCCACATGATTCGGCCATCGAATTCACGTAAGATTTTTCCAAGTTCGAATGTCCTGTAGCCAGGCTCTATTTTTTATTGACCATACATGTTGCATTTTGTATTACACCAATGAAACGTTGACATCTTGTTGATACTATCATCATGTGGCATATGGCAGATAATGTAAACTACAGCCCCATGTTTCTTTTTTCCAACGTGTTCAGACATCAATCCGTAGTATTTAATATGTTCCTTAGACTGGAATATGGTGTGTTTGCAAACGTTGTCTTTGAAGAAAATGAATGCAAATTATAAACTAGTGCACTATCTTTTTGGCATTTAAAAGTTTGTTTTCATGTGTAACTGTACCATTGGTCGACACAGTATTGGGCAGTACTCAAGGGCATGGGGCTCCCAAAGGTAATAGCTGCAACTTTACAAAGGTAAGTAACTGGTGCCACTCGAATCCGCTTTCAATGTGTATACTTAGGGTTACCTTGTTGAATTTTTGAGCATTATATAATCATTGTTACTTGAAGTTTTATAAGTAGAGTAATAGAATGAGCTTGTATGCTTCCTTTGTATTATTGTCAATGAAACAATAATAAACTCAAATTTCGAATTTTTATTTCCAGCCAAGTGTCTTCCGAGTTTATTCGTTCCTGTAATTACCTCTACATGCTGTAATATTCGCTTATTTTACTGCCACAGTGGCGCAAGGAACGGATTTTTTAGCTTCAATAATCCGAACCTTTGGAAACTCAACCTGAGTACTTGTCTGTGAATAAGATTTATAAATTTTCAATGGAAATGACTATAAATATTTAAACGGGTTGATGATAACAGGTTTTTGTTATTGGACTCCTGGAGTTTGTTCTTGATATCAGGTTCTTTTGTGCCGCTGCAGAGGAATATGAAGAATTTACTCGATTTATAATAAGCACGTTAGCTCCAAAAGTTTTATTTTCTTTTACCGAGATTTGCTAATGTTTATGCTTTTGATATACAGCAAAGGACTTCAAATTATGATGCTCCAGCTACGAAGCTTGGTCATAATGCAGAACATGAATAGAATATACAACTGTTAAATCACGTCTCCAAATTGCAAAAGGAGCAATAGTTGTGATATGATACTGTTTAATTCGTCCGAGTGCTTGAGATAAAGAACATTACAAGACCGTCAGCTGCAGTGTTGATCATTTGGGACCAGTGTTTTTTAGAATTAAAGCTAGATGTTATTTAATGGAGTCGTATGCAAAAGTCGCTACAGAAATACAAGTGAGAGTATCAAGTTGCATCGAATGCTACCATGACTTAAATAATGATACACAATGTTTACTAGGAAGCAAAAAGGGAAAGAATAATCTCCTGTAGAAGTTCCTATTCTCTTGAACTTTCCAGTGAAGACGATATGAAATTTGATGATCACTTTTATCCCATAAAAGTACATTAGTGCTGTGTTAGATTCAAAAGGACAAGAATATTCTAAGCTAACCAATGACTTAATATATGTTAATCTTAAACTAGAAATCCTTGATATTTTCATGCGTACTATACCCATATAGAAAAGACGCCTAAGAAGTAAGGTGATTGAATTGGTTTTCTATTTACTTATTCTACGTCAAAGAGCATGTTAAATGTTGCAAAGTTCTCAGGCTACAAGACCTGATCCTCTCATTGGAAACTTCACTTGGTTTGCCAAGCTCCTTTGACTTTCAAAAAGCTGGTTTGGTTTCGAGATTGTTGATAGACCTTTACTGGCTTATTTACTGTTGTGCACGAGAACAGAGTTTTTTGAAAAATTTTATGGGTATTAGTGTTTAATCACCTTAAAGTAGCGAATAAACGCAGTACCAAAAAGATAACAAGCAAAATTGGAGAGAATGACGTATTGACGTAAAACTAGGAATATTCCATAAACAAAGAACGGCCAAACCACAATTTTCTATGTCTCAATACTATGAAGAGCATGGAAGCATTATCCAAATTTTTAAAGCATAAATCCATTGAAAAGATCCAATCACTACTAAAAAACAAAGAATATGAGAAAAAAGTGACGAAAGTCCGATATAGCTCTATTGACGTTTTTAAGTTTTTCATGAATTTCTTTTGAGCAGAAAAAAGTTAATGGCAAACCGTTTGATTGCAATCATGTCACGACCAATCATCAAAATGAGAGCAGAACTTATGAATGGTCATCAAGTTAATGAAATAATCATTGCACTACCACTGATCAATCGACTCATTGTAATGAAGGTTGCTTAAAATCTTTTTCATTTCCCTCTGAATATATTGCGAATTTCTTCACTTATTGAAACAAACGCAGATGACTTGTGATCATTTCTTCTTGAGTGTCTTGTAAAGCGGTAAAGAGAATAAGTGAAATTAAAGAAACTTGAAGAGATTTTAAAAGTTCAACTGCTGTAACCAGAAAGTTACACTTCACCAGAGCTTATGTATCAGTCGACATTATTCACTGTTTTAAAACAAAACAACGCTCACTTGTATTACCACAGTCTAATCATTGGTATTTAGTATGATTATAGAAGGAAATTGCTTTCAAACAAGTCCTCCTGAAAGTTCACATCTGAAATTTTCTAAAAATAGAAACACGTAAGAGGCAGCAGAGAAATGGAAGCCAGAAGATGTCTCCCACCCATACTCAAATGGTTACACAAGAATCTGATGACATTTATCCAAAAGAATTTTTTTAGATTCTTGCACACATGGCTTCAGTGCAAGTAAAAGAGAAACCAAGAATCCTAATAGTAGGTGGCGTTGCAGGTGGTGCATCAGCGGCAGCACGTTGTCGTAGACTATGTGAAGGTGCCAATATAACTATTTTCGAACGTGGCCCATATATCTCATTTGCAAACTGTGGATTGCCATATTACGTTGGAAAGGTTATTAAAAACAAAGAAGACCTCCTAGTTGCTTCCATAGACTTATTTCGAAACAGATTGAACGTGGATGTCCGCTTACGTCAAGAAGTTGTCGGTATAGATAGACAGAACAAGGTAGTAGATGTGATAGATTTGGAGAAGAAGACGAGTTACCAAGAAAGGTATGACTATCTTCTTTTAGCTCCAGGAGCGGAACCCATTCGTCCAAAACTTGAAGGAATTGATCTTGAGGGAGTATTCTGTATTCGTGATATTCCTGATGCATCTCATATCAAAGAATGGATCGAGAACAAGAATACCAAGAGTGTTGTTGTTGTTGGAGGTGGTTTTATTGGTCTGGAAATGGCCGAAAACTTATCTCTCTTAAGCTTAAAAGTGTATGTGGTAGAAGCACTTCCCCAGTTGATGCCTGCTATGGATCCAGAAATGTTACCTCCACTATATAGTAAGATGATGGAACATGGTGTGGAAATTATATTCCAAAATGGATTAAAAGGCATAAGAAGAGAAGAAAACCGTGATGTAAATAGCTCTTTACAAGTCATAACTGTTTCTGGTAAAGCAGTTTCTGCTGATATGGTTATTCTAGGCATTGGAGTTCGTCCAGATACTCATCTTGCGAAAGCATGTGGCTTAACTATAGGTAACTTTGGTGGTATTGTCGTTGATAAGCACATGAAAACATCAGATAACAGTATTTATGCTGTTGGAGACGCAGTGGAGGTGGAAGACTATGTATTTCCTGGAGAGAAAACTTTATTGGCGTTAGCAGGACCTGCAAATCGTCAAGCTCGAATTGCCGTAGAAAGTATGTTGGGAAGAATAAACCACACCTTCCGAGGTGTACAAGGAACTTTTGTTTGTGGTGCATTTGGTGTAGCTGTTGCTGCGACGGGGGCATCTGAGAAGAAACTGCAAAAGAAAGGTTGGAAACGAGGCCAAGAATATGAATCGGTGACTATCCACGCAGGTTCACATGCTGGCTATTATCCAAATTCGAAAACTGTTCATCTCAAGTTAGTTTTTGATCTAAAGGATGGCAAGGTACTCGGTGCACAGGCTGTAGGTGAAGATGGAGTTGATAAACGCATCGATTGTATTGCGATGGCTATCCAAGCAGGTATGAACGTAATGGACCTTGAGGAAGCAGAGCTTTGTTACGCACCTCAATTTGGCTCTGCCAAAGATCCAGTCAATCTAGTTGGGATGGTTGCAGCAAATATTTTACGTGGTGATGTTCAACAAACTCACTGGCTTGAACATGAAGAATGGCTTGACAGTACTAGAGCTAAGAAAGAAGCGGATAAGAATATAGTTTTGATTGATGTTAGAAAGCCTGAAGAAGTTCAGATGGAGCCAGTTCCAAATGCGTGGAATATCCCATTGAGAGAGATTCGAAGCCAATTGGACAAAATATCCAAAGAGAAAGAAATAGCAGTGTTTTGTCGCTCAGGACAACGTTCATATTTGGCAGCAAGAATACTTAGTCAGTTTGGATTTCAGGTCAAGAACCTTTCTGGTGGATATTTATCTTATAGAGATACAAAAGTAAGTCTGCAAGTTGATGGACATGCAAAGTAGTTGCTTTCAAAGTTGAATAAATTTGTGGAATGGGGAGACTGTCCTCATATTCTAAATTGGAAGCTAATGGTAATGTCCTCACTTCTCCAATGGTATAAGGCTGAAATTTCAAAGTCGAGTTGGGAGAGACAATCACAGACACCACTTGAAGAGAAACACAACCCAAACTTTTACTCACTTGAACGCAGTATTGAACTGCAGAATTAGGAGGTAGAAAAAGTGATGAAAGCTCTGGAGAGTTACTTTGAGTAAACGAGTGCAAAGTTTACGAAAGAGTCAAGAAGGACCTCATGACAACCCTGTAAAACGATAGTTACAGAGTAGTTTTGAAAAGCATTTAATGCAGCAGCTTTTAACAACTTGAATCCGAAAGCAACCCAAAAAGAACCTGTTAAAAGCTAACCTTTTGGAAGGAAGGAAGGAAGAACAACGGAACCCGTTGAATAGATCAAGTGGACTATAGTCCTAAGAAACGATAATATAGCATAACTGTTCATTACTGCTAAAGAAGAAGAACGAGTGACTCACAAGTACCTTTAAGTTCTATGTCGAAACCAAACTTGTTTTACTGTAGTTTATTGTAGTTTACTAGGTTTTAACGTGGACAGTTGAGGTTCAACATCTTTTATTAGGAACTGTGTCGATAGAAAAGGGTGTGTCACACATGTTCTTCAGACTAATAAGCGACACAAGATGGAATATGTTAACATTGTTTTATTTATACAATAATAGAAATTATACCAATTGCTGGACCAAAGTTATACAGTGTTATCAAGCCTTACAACTCGTATGATATGAGAGCAGAATACAAGTTGATTAGTACATATATGAAATGTCATTCCAGTTGTTGGTTTATGTTGGAACTTTGAAAAGTTGCTGATGGGTGTCAGTTGACCAAATGCGGCCTTAGTATATTGGTTGGCTAATTGAGTACTCAAAGAATAAATAAGAAGAACTTAATGGTAACGTTTCTTTGTCAACGGTGATGTTAATATACACGATTATACCTTGATATTTGTCATTTCATAGTGTCATATTCAAATAACTTTATAGTAATTTTTGCCTTGTTATACAATGTCAACTATATCCAAGGTTCATTCCAAATTGAATTATTTCAGTGTATAAAAATAACCAAGCTTGAGAAGACTGATACTCTATAAAGAAAGATACTCGATAAACCCACTGGGACAGAAGGACTACTTGGTTGCAATTCGTTTGTGATATACTTTTCCTTGTTTGCAAAATTTCCTGAATTTGAGGCATCTTGAAAACAGTTGTTTGTTTAAGATACTCAGACAATATTTCTAATCTGAATTTCTAGTTCGAAGAGAACTGACATTTTGGAAAATAATAGTGGTCTGAATAAAAGATCTATTCAAAGGAACAGACATTCGACAGTGAAAAACGAATATTATGATGCTCAAGTCGGACTGTTTGAACATTCTTTCATAATAACATTCAAGTGAAAACTGAAAGGACTTGCCAGTCTTTATCTCTATATCAGTAATCAGCACGATAGCCATATGGCATTGAATAACAGAAAATATCCCATCTTGTCATAAACAATCATCTGGATAGTCATCTAAAAATATCTTCTTTCCAGTATCTCAGTCATCTGTAGATAAGAAACTTTGAAAGTTTTCGGGAAATCCTTCTCGACAAAGAAATTCCACATACTTCGGAACCGAAGAAACACCTTTTGCCTTTTCATATGGTAACGGTGTAACATAAACAATGGACACATGCTCTTTACAATCAACACCATGAGTATCTAACAATTGAAAGTCTATGATTCGACTGTTGGTGTCATTGTCTAAAACAATAGTAAAATCTTCGTCCAAAATTCTTTACAATAAACCAGCCAACTGAGGTTTTTCTGATTTGCCTTTGTTTTTATGTCCCTTCTCTTCCTTATGTTATTTACTTTATGTCAATTGAATCAACTTTGCTAGGAGATTACTCAATATTATTGGTGAAATTGAAAAGATTTGACAATGATTTGTCAACTTGTATAATCAGCTCGAAGGGTATGACTTTTGAACAATGTACTCCAAGAATAGCATATGGACTTTTATTATTAAAATCACCAGTTTGTAATGACTAGTCAACAGAACACACACTTCTAACACGATTGTCTTTATCCCATTGAACGGCTGCAATTTTACCGAGCCGTAACAAGGACGGGTCCAATTTAGAGCCAAAAGTTTTGGAAAGGCACAAGGGTGTGGAGTAGTCCACCACTCGAAGAAAAAGAGAACTCAAACGTTTACTCAGTTTTAACACAATAATGAACCGGAGAATAACTAGGTAAAGTTGAAGAGCACTCTGGAGGGTTTACTTTGAGTAATGGAGTTTAAAGGTTTAACGAAGGACAAGAGTCAAGAATGAACATTGAAAAGGACAGAATTCAGACTTGAGGGAGTTAACTAACAAAGGCATAGAAAGAACGAAAGTTGTCCGTATATGAAAAGGCTAGATCGTGTCACCTGTCGTCAACTAGGAATGGCAACATGGTGCGAACCGATAGTTGCAGAGTCACTTAAAAAAGTTTGACGAAGCTTTTTGCAGCTTGCCTGTTGACAGGAAACCAAAAAGAATCTGTTCGAAGATAGCTCTTTGGAAGAAGGTGAGAACAAACGAAACAAGTTGAAGGGTACGCATTGCCGGAAAACGGACCTTGAGCAAGTGGAGTTGAGCCGAAAGAAGCGATATATCAACATAACTGTCTATTACTGCTCATGAAGAAGAGCTAGTAGTTTGACTAATAGCATATGTATCATATGACTTTGGCTTCTGCATTGAAACCAACCTTGCTTTGACTGCAGTTTATACTGGTTTATTAAGTTTTATGACAGACACTCGGGGTTGAAGGAAAAGGGAGTGTCAGTCGTGACCTTCAGAAATATAATCTACTTGAGAAACAGAATGTCGACCTTGTTTTACTTATATAACAGTAGAAGTTATACAAGTTGCGGACGAAAGCTAAACAATTTTATCAGTCCTTACAACAGCGTTGATACGAGAGCAGAATTTAAATTGATTAGTATTTGTTTGGAACTTTATTCCTTGAACTGATCATATAGTTCTATAGAGGAGTCGTTGGTTTATTTTTGAAAGTTGTGTATATCGTGTCAACCACTAGGTGCTTTCAAAGGTTAATTGACACACTCTTGCCAAATGCAACTGTTGAGGAAGCAACGTTCGCCAACATGTACTGAACCTTGATAGCAAAATGTTTTGTTGTTTTTATTCGTATGTGCAACAAGACATCCATAATTGTTTATATTATGTTTCTGTAGGAGTCTGTAGTGTTTGAGTAACTTGGTGATCCTACTAAAAGACCTTTGGATAATTGAACAAGAGAAGAATATAATTAGAAGAATCCAATGGTGATTTACCTTGTCAGAGATGTCCAATATAGGATTATCTTTTGATAAGAGTCATTTTGTTGTGTACTATTTAGGCAACTTCTTTTCCTTTTGTATTAAGCTGTGATTTTTTGTAATACACTTTTGTTCGTCTCCAATTTTGTATACAAACTAAACTTCACCAATGGGATGGAATCAGACGTATCACCTTGTTGCTGTCTGCTCATTGTCAACTCCATACATATTGGTGTTAAAAACCTTGTACATGGCACTGTCACCCTTTCAACTGTTTACTATTTAGAAACGACTGGTGTATGACGAAAATGTTACTGATATAAAAGTATAGTTTCATAAGAAAGTCGGCAGCTTGGAAGCGCTTAAAAAAAGTAATGCAACACAACATGGTAGAAAGACTCGTGTAGACAGTTTATAGTGTAAAATGCAGAACTCTGGACGAGCCTTTCTTTTGTGTTCAATAATACTATTTCAACGCATAAGTTAATTGCAGGTTAAAACGCGATATGGAGTTTCCGTAGAATATGAGCTTGAGACTGCATTGATGGACCAGTCCAGTGAGTTCTCAATTGTTCATTGAACTGCATTTTGTCTTGATTGTTTGAAATACCCTTCTACCTATATCGTATGTCGTATTCAGAAGTAACTGCTTCATGAATCAACTTTATATATGGCTTGAGTTGTCATGTTACGCGACTCCATTCCATGCAACAGCTACTGTTATTGATCGAAAGGCTTGTGGATTTCTATGTAGCTGTGATGAAGTCAAACTGAAGACTTGGTGATCAGTGTATATGAAACACTCAGAATCACCATAGGGTTATCAACTAAATTACTCACACATTGCTTTCGTTGCTTTTGTCACCGGCATTTCATACTAGTGGCTGGTAGCTTTCGGTGTATAAGTTTGATACTCTTATGGATATAACATCCAAGGAGAAAACTAGAGACATTGGAAAGAACGAATAAGAAGACTTATCTAGTAAATATAAGCACATGTAACTGTGAATGGTCAGTTGCCTTAATACATTCTGATGACTCTGTCGTGCGTTATATAGATCGTCAAGCAATACAATGAGAGCTTCTTTACTGTTAGTTTACTTGCTGATGTACAACGTCAAAGGAATATTACTAGTGGCTGCCTTTACTCTGCACTATGAATTTTGTTCAGGAAGTAGGCTTTAAAGTCATAAAGGCGTTGGTCATTAAGCGAGTGGGCGTAAAAGGCGTAGTATACAAAGAAAAAAGCCTTGCTACATTATTGTAAGACTATTTTAAGTGTCTTCAGGATTGATTTGAATGTTCGATTGTTTGAAACACTAGTGCTTGTTGATTGAATAGACAGGTGCATTAGTATAGGAGGTATCATTCATTCGAGTCTACATGAAACATGAATGTGACTGCTATTCTTCATAATTGATTTGAAACATGTTTTATGAGCATTAGGATACTGTCAATTTTAGTTAAACGTTCTGAATTGTATTTTCAACGTTTTTATTGTTCTTCAAATAGTTTGCAAAGCGCCTTATCATCCAAAGATGACTCAACTGTTACTATCCAAACCAAGAGTCGAGCTAATAAGAGATATTTTCTTGTTAGTAGAGACAAGCATTAGAATGGGATATGTGATAACATTAACTGGCTGGTGGATAACAACTAGCATTATTACTGATCATGAAAGAAGACAGGTTGCTAAACCTTGTGATAAATTCTTTGTTTCTCGTTGGGATGCATGGGTTGACTGTTTTGGTGTAGTTTACAGCATGGAGCATGTGTAAAAGGATGACTTGGGATAATTTTATTAAACCAGTCAGAACGTTATTGAGTCTTGATGCAAAGTTTATATAGCTATTATGTGCTCATTATTCTAGAATGCTTCTGTTTTTCATCAGTTCCTATGTTGATTCTACAAGATATATTCTACAAATAATCATTTTAACTTCAATGTTCGCAAGGTTGCTTCATCCACAAGCCATGTCAGCAACTACACGAAATATGACTACCAATTATTGCTATGTTCTACTAAGAGAAATGATTTCCTAGACAAAAAACATCACACAGGTGGTGTAGAGACAGTAGGCGTCCAAGGATATCTAAGCAAAGATTTTGAAAGTAGACTAAACATCCCTGTTATAGCAAAGAATTCAGCATTTTCTGTATTGTCTCGTTTTTCAACATTTCTCAACATTTCCTCTAGTTTGGTAGAGCACACATGAACAGCATCCGACGGACCAATTGTGCTGATTTTATGTTGTCGTAGCAGACAACTTCAAACTATTAAACTCGAAGACCATAATAGTTTAGAGGTAAAATACGAAAGTAAGAAAGCGAGAAGGCTGCATAAAAGGGAAGCGATGACATCATAGGACCATCTCCAACACAATGATGTTCTTTACCCAATGCTAAAGCTCAGTCAAAGTATAGCAAGAAATGGTAGGTTCCAGGCAAGTAAAAATAGGTTAACTGTGGACTCGATACGGGGAACCTGCATTCATTGGACATGGCAATTGTCTATGCTTTTAGTCTACTGTCACTTTTTTTCCGCAGTACTCAAACTATATGCTACTAATGTTTGTGTAAATATCAACAACATTCTAATTATAATTTTGCTGATTGCGGTTGGTAGTAACAAAAGTACCACACGCTCAATTTGAAAAACATTGTGATCTGAGCGTAAATTGCAGGATAGAAACTAGTTCGCAGTAAGAGACAATTGGAGAAAGCATGTCGTCAGACTACACCATAAGGTCACCTTGACAGTTATTAAAGCTCAATGAAGCGCAGAGAAAACAAACGTCTCATAATGTTACGCTAGTAGAGACAACCACATAAAAGCGCGTATTACTATTTGTAGTTTACCGTTAGACAACACGTTCTACAGCTTTGTTATGAGTATAATTTTATTCAATGCTGACGGATGAGAGCAGAAGAACCAAACACGCTTGCTTCTGATTGTTGAACTATCTTTTTGTTATCGATGTTGAACGGAGAAGGATGCTAGAAAATTCCATCTCATCTTGACAGAAATTGCAGCGAAAACATTAAGTTATGCAGTTGACTTTAATTTAGCTGAGTAGAACAGTAATTTTTTAATGGCATCTGCTTTTATTACGCCGTTAAACTTGCTTGTTCTGTTTGCTACGATCAATCAAGTTAAATTTTCACACACTTAATTGGTAAAGATCGATTGGTACATTGGGCTTTGACTGTATAAATGGACGTTCTATCATCGAAAGATGACTAAGTTGTTAGTATGCACACCATGAAGGGAGATAGTAGGAGATTTATCTTTTTTTAAGAGAAACAAGCTTTAGATTGGAATATATTACAACATTACCTGATAATTGGATAAATGTTTGCATTGTTCCTGATCGTCATAGAAGACATGTTGTCAAACCACAGGACAAATTTTTTATTTATTTCACAACCCATGGTTTGAGTGTTTTGGAGTAATTTACAGCATGGAATAGTTCAGTAGTGGCTTGAAACAATGAAATGCGGATATAGACAAGCATCCTTAAGACATGCAATTCATAACTTTTTGAGACTTGTTCCAAAGCGTATATGTCTGTTATGCGTTCAGAATTCTAGAACGCTTCATTTTTTTATCAGTGTATATGAATTAAGAAAGGAACCTCTACAGTACGAGTATTGTAACTTTATGTTAAAAGAAAACATCCATTGGTAAAAGTTGTTAACAGCAGACTTAAAATTAGTATATATTAATATTACCTTGTTGTACCCAAATTAAATTGCAAATGACAGTACAAACATGAACTGGATAGAGAGGTCATCTGTATCCAAGGATATCTAACGTTAAGTACTGTACCGTTGAGTTGACTTGTTGTGGTATTGCAATGAATGAAGCATTTTTTCTTGTGTAATTTTTCTGCATTGCTGTACTTCTATGTTACTTCGACTACGTAAGCGTCAATAGCAATCGATGAATCAACTTTGCTGTCTTTGAGCTGTTGTGACTAACGTACTTGGTTACCAATTTTGATAACCTTAGAGTTTGGACTCATAACGTAAATGCGAAACCGAGAAGACATAGCATGGAAAGAAATGTCATAATAAGAAAAATAAAGTTCCGGCACAACAAAAATTTATTTTACAAAGCACTAGAACTCAGATAGAACTGAGCAAAAACTAACGAAATAAGTAAGAGCAAAGTAGAATATAAATACGAAGTTGACTGTTGTTTAGAGGAAAACTCAAAATAGAAAGTATAATTAAAAAAATATAATATAATCATATAGATTGAAGAACGAAAATCGGTAGCAAATAGACTACACAATTGAAACACTTGATCCAGTAATTAACTTTCTTTCTACTGACCTTTGTGTAACTTGCTCTTTAAACAATTTACATAGAGCTTCGATCAATAAACGATGACTAAGCTGTTAATATGCAAACGAAGAAGCGAGTTAATAGATGATATTTGCTTTCAGAAACAAGCCTTAAATTGGATACATTCTAACATTAACATGTAACTAAATAAAGTTAGGATTATTTCCAAACGTGACAGAAGAGACGTTATCAGACCATAAAGTATATTGTTGATTTCTTCTTACGACAAATAGTTTGACTGTTTTGGAGTAATTTATAGCATAGAGTACTCCAAAAGCGGCTTGAAAGGAATGAACTGCGATTATAGCAAAGTTGCCTTTGAACATACAAGTCAGAACACCACTGAGTTCTGTTGCAAAGTGTATATATCTGTTGTACGCTTAGAATTCTAAAATGTTTCATTTTGCTACCAGTGTTTATATGGAGTCAGAAAAGAACCTTCTATATTACGAGAATCCTAACTTCAATGTTACTAAAAATAGTTACATCTGTAACCATCTTTTTCAAATACACGTAATACTAGTATATATTAATATTACCTTATTGTAATCAAATACCTTCAAAAGGCATAGAAAAACCAAATATTTAATGGAGAGGCTGTAGACAAGTAAGAATAGCTAACTGTAGACTGGGTATGGTGAAACTGCATTCATGGTGAACATGACACAAATTATGCCTTTAGCCTATTGTAACTTTCTTCAATACTCAAGCTATCTGCTACTACTATTTGTGTAGATATCAACAACATTTTTCTTATCATATTGTTGGTTGTGGTTGGTAGTAACAGATATACCGCACGCTCAAATATGAAGAACATTGTGTTCTGAACCTCAATTGCAGAATTGAGACTAGTTCACAGTAAGAGACAAGTATAGAAAGCATGTAGTGAGACTACACTACAAAGACACCTTTAAAGGTATTCAGCTCAATTAAGCATAGAGAGAGAAACGAACCTCTCAAATGATATCAAACTAGAAGATACAACCATATAAGAGCACTTCGATGGTATTGGTGGTTTATCATCCTAAAATGTAGGTTTTTGCAGTTTTATTATTTGTGTAATCATATCGCATGTTGGTAAACGATACCAAAAGGGCCAAGCACATTTGCTCCTCATTTTTGAATTGCTTTTTGCCACCTTAGTTGAACATAGAAGGATATTAAAAAAATTATTTTTCGTTTTGAACCAAAGCTCCTTATAAACAGTAGGTAGTGTATTGTGTTGCAATGTTACTCAGCAAAAGAAATAACTTTCAAAGGTGACAGCTTTTATTTCGTCGTTGGAAACTTGCTTGTTCGTTTTGTTAAAATCAATCTAGTAACATTAGCTAACATTTAACTGGTAATGAACGACTTGTACATTGGCCTTGAGAACCAAATTTAGAATGCTATGTACTATAACATGACCTGATAACTGCATAGAAGTTGACACTGTTCCTGAGCGTCAAACAAGACAGATCGTTAAGCTATAGGAATAAATATTTCATTTGGTTTGACACCGCATGCTTTGGTTGTTTTAAGGGTAATATCAGCAAAAGAAAACTTGAGTAGTTGGTTGCAAGAATGAAATGCGACTGTAGCAAATTAGCCTTGCAAACATGTTACTCATAACTCGATTGATTTCTGTTGCAACACACATGTATCTAATGTGTGCTAAGGATTCAGAACGTGTCAGTTTTTTACAGTTTCTAAATGGATTCGAAATTGAACTATCTTCAATACAATATTGAACATTGAGTGTTAAGAAGATTACATCAAATAATCACCATGGTTAACCAATAGACGCAAAATTTGTATATATTAATATTACGTTATTCTAATACACAATTTTGCAAATGACCTTGAAAAAAAAAATTGACAAAAATACTGTAGGTGTCCAACGATACTTAACTTCAGAAACTGTGTCTGTTTAATTAACTTGCCTGGGTACTACCAGCAATGCAGCTTCTCTGTAGTGGTAATTTTTTTGCATTCTATCCAAACATTTTACTATGTTACATCAAACACCAACATTAATCGATGAAGACCCATTGCTGTCAATGGTTTCAGTGACCGACATTCTTGGTCTGCCCATCCTAAATAACAATACAGTTTCGACGTAAAATGTACAAGTGTAAAAAAAATCGTACTGAAAAATGAAAAGTCGTCACACGAAAAACTGATATTAGAGCACAAAGATACTGTTTACAAAATAATTGGTTTCATAAAAAATCAGTAGAAAACATACGCGATAAATAAAGACAAACGTAAGATATAAGAACAAAAAAGTTAATGTTCATTTATTCAAAAGGCTCAACGAAAGTGACTCAAATAAACAAAATAAAATGAGCATAAAGAATGACGAGTTTTAGATAAAAATAACAAGCCACAGATTAAAATGCTATAACAACACTGTTGATATTACAAAAAAAACATGAAGATAAAATAAAATTAAAATTCGCAGAATTACAAAACAATAAACATAAATTAAAAAAAAAAATAAAACAAAATAAAAAAATAACGAACATTAAAAAAAATATAAACCAAAAAAATTCATAAATAAGATAATTATTTATGGGAAAAATAAATACAAAGATTGACTTGAAAAAAATTTAATTACAATAAAAGAAAAAAGTAATGAATGTTTAAAAGTGAGCTTATTCTTGAAAGATAAGTAAAAGTTCATTGTTTAATTAATGTAAAAGAAAATCGTGTTAGTTAATGAAAATTCATTAGGTTCCATTAAGTTTTATTAAGTTTTATTTAGGGTTTATT